>WBNH01003427.1:70472-400589 GCA_013401255.1 Urocolius indicus | reverse complement strand
TGCCCCGCCCCCGCCCCCCTCCGCGCTTTGCGACGGAGCCGCGCGACGGGCCGTAAAGTGCGCGGCGCTTCCGGGTGGCGCGGTGCGGCGGGAGGGGAGGGGCGGGAGGGAGGCAGCGCCGGGAGCCGCGTGTGAGGGAGCGCGGAGCCTGTGGCTGCCCGCGCCGCCGCTCGCCGGCCCCACGCCCGGCGCCCACCGCCCCCAGGATGTTCAAGAAGTGAGTGGGGCCGGGCCCTGCCGTGTCGGAGAGGCCGNTTGCTTTTAAATGATTTTAGCAGTTATTAGCACTTCGATTTTTACTTTCAAACGATTTATCTTGATTAAAAGTGGCAAAACCGACACCGTGCAAGTTCCAAGTTGCTGCTGTCGCGCGGCGGGCAGCGGCTTGGCAGCAACACCACGCAATTTCTCACCCCGCGCCTCGTCATTTGGACAAAGGGGTGTGTGTGTGTGTGGGGGGGGGTTTGTTTACATACACCAAACGTCTTTTCGTCAGTGTTTATAACATTTTCACTGCGGAGCGCTGGCTTTAAGCGATGGCTGCAGCGTCACGTCTGCNAGCAGAGCGGGGCTGCCCGGGGCCCGGCCCTGTTGCCCAGCGCCCAGTGATACGCTCGCAGGCCCGGCCCGGCCCGGCTGACAAACCGTGGCCGGGGCAGCTCCCCGCCGGCCCCTGCGGCCGCCTCGGCCTCTCCCGGGCCTCGCCCTGGGACGCACTGGCCTGGGCTCTCGACCACAAAAACCTCAACGTGGAGCCGAGTCGTTAACTTGTCTAAACTTCGGGGTGGTACGAAGCACAGTTCGTACGTCTGTGGTAAAGCCGAACGGCTCGTAAATCCGTCTGGACAGGGCTGTAGGTGTTCATGTTACCAGCAAAGCCTGCTCCCTCAGCGACTCGAATGAATTAAAGCAGTGTGCAAAGCTCTGTGAGATCAAAACCATGCATGCAAAGCAGGGAGAAAGGCAGCTTGCGAGTGGGGACCATTCTGCCTTCTCCCGTCCTAGTGTTCTCAGGGACACGTTTAAGCACCATGAAATGCTGAATTTGAAAGCTGGGCAGATGCTAGGCTTTTACAGCAAATTTATAGTCGTTTTTGAAGAATGCTGCTGAAATATTACATCTTTTGAATGGCAAGTTGTGGATTTCTAAAATACTTTTAACTCGCTTGACAGATTTGATGAAAAGGAGAACGTGTCAAACTGCATCCAGCTGAAGACTTCGGTTATTAAAGGTATTAAGAATCAACTGGTAGACCAGTTTCCTGTTATTGAACCATGGCTAAACCAAATTATGCCAAAGAAAGACCCAGTCAAAATAGTAAGATGGTAAGTTTCTTTTCTCCTAAACTTTACTTCCAGAGTGCTGGGATTGCTTCCTTCAAATGTTTATTTGTTTTTCTAAACTAACTTAGTGTTTTTGAAAAGCATCCATCGGTTCTTAGCAGATAATAGTCAGTGTTATGGCCGTAGTAGAAAACTTGCATGTGCACATCATGCTGTAGAAGTCATATACCAGTAGGATGTTTGAGGAAAACAAAACTGCTGCCTGGTAGTGAGTGTGCAGTGTAGCTGAGGACTCTCCAAGGTTCAGTCTGTTGTTGAGGGGAAGCATTCTGCTCTGTGGATGGATGCAGAGGCTCACACTTGTTTGGATAACTGCTGGTAGCATTTTTTACTATTTTGGGGTTTCCATGTGTTAGCTGGATTATCTTCTTTCCTATAAATAGAGCGGGATATTTTTGCTGATTTCTTCTCCTTATCCACTCATCGTGTTGCATTTAGCAAAACCCAGAGAAGTACAATTTGTGAGCAGCTGGATGTTTGTAGATTTGGTTTCTTTTTATTGTTTTGTTTTGTTTTTAAAAGAGGAAGAAAGTGGCCACTGTTGAAACAAGTCCTAAAAAAGACAGTATTTGTGGTTTTAATTCTCTTGTTAATTGACTGTCTAAATTCTCAGATAACTTCAAAATCTGGTTTATTTGACAAGATGTTTCATTTAAAGTGTAAAAGGGTTAAGTGGCTACTGGAATATTTCTTTTTTTTTCAATCTTGCAGTCATGAACATATAGAAATCCTCACTGTGAATGGGGAATTGCTGTTCTTCAGACAAAGAGAAGGGATTTTTTACCCGACACTAAGGTTGCTTCACAAATGTAAGTTTCCTGAGGATGGTGGTGGTGGGGAGAGAGGGGTGAGCATCTGCTTCCATAGGAGTTCCCTACAATGGAATTGACTTACTACTTTCATGCATGTAGATATTCCAGGGTAGAACTTAAAGATACAGTATACTTTCTCAGCTGTAATGTATTGCTTTGCTGTATTGCATGGTTTAATCCCAGCCAACAATGGAGTACCATGCAGCCCTTTTGCTCACTCCTCCACTCCCAGTGGGATGGCGAGAAGAATAAAGAAAATAAAGAAGTAAAACTTGTGGGTTGAGATAAGGACTGTTCATTAACATCTATGACATAAAATAGAGTAATTAAAATAATAAAATATAAAATGGTACTAATGAAAAGTAATAGAACAAAGAGAGAAATAAACCCCAAGAAGAACAAACGCTGCACAGTGCAGCTACTCAGCACCTGCTGGCAGATGCCTGAGCAGAGATCCACCCCTCCCTGCCAGCTCCCTCCAGTTCACGTTACTGGGCGTGATCTCCTATGGTATGCAGCTCTGTGGCTGGTTCAGGTCAGCTGTCCTGGCCGTGCTCCCTCCCAGCTTCTTGTGCACCTCCTCGCTGGCAAAGCATGGGAAACTGAAAAGTCCTTTGCCGAGGATAAGCGCTACTTAGCAACAACTAAAACAGCAGTGTGTTATCAACAGTACTCTCCCACTGAATCCAAACCACAGCTCTGCACCAGCTCCTGTCCCTGTCAAAGCCAGGGCGCTGTATCAGGTGCCTGTGTAGGTTGCTTCTCCCGTAATTACTGTCATGCTATATATTAACCAGTCTGATTTCTACAAATTAAACTGTGCAAAGCTCTGTGTGAAAAATCTTGGGAGAGGTTTTCCTGAAACAGAAACCTAAATTTCTTGTTGTTAGTCCCTAGCTTTGTTCTCTCAAGTCTTGTTGGTTCTTAGAAAAACAGTCTTTGACCGTGATTGTAATGGTGTAATGTATACGTATCTCCTGTAAGAATTTATGCTGCATGCTTTTTGCCTTTTACAATTTACTCTCATACTTTTCTGCTGTTCTCATTGTTCTGATTTGGATGAGTGTAGATGTCCCTAAAAATGTTGATCAGTGTTTGAAGTACTTCAAGAAGGTGTGTGCTCTTGAAGGGTGGCTTGGAGAGCGGGAAGCCTTCATGAATTTTGTTCATCTTTGCTTTTTTCTGTTCTGTTAATGTTAAACTCTTTCTTTTCCTGTGTTTCTGTGATTCCATGTAAGAGGTTATACGTGTAATTTGAGGCACCCTTTGGTTTTAAGACCTTAGTATGTGGACACTTGTGTGATTGTTTTCGCTGGGGGAAATTACTATGTTTATTACTCGATATGTGGGTATGTGAGTATGCAGAGGAGACCTGGATGTAGTGTTGGGTTACCCTTTGGTTCTTGGATAAAAGATGTGGTCTGGGAGCTTGTCTCCTTTTTGGACGTTAGAGCCCAGCAGGAACTCTGCTAATTGTTTTTCAAACTTCTTTCCCTAGCAGCACACTCGTTATCTAATTGCTCCATCTAAACTGACTTGATAATGAGTTATTCATGTTGTCATCTTACCGTATTAATTGTAATGCTGTGTCTTTCCCCTCCTAGACCCATTTATTCTACCACATCAGCAGGTTGATAAAGGCGCCATTAAATTTGTACTAAGTGGAGCTAATATAATGTGTCCTGGCCTGACATCTCCTGGAGCGAAGCTTTACCCTGCTGCTGTTGATACTGTTGTTGTATCCTTCTTTAACTATGAATGAACTATGAATTGCTGCTTGCTGTGAGATCAGTTTAATTTCTCTTCTTGTGTTCTCAGCTGATTGTAACGTGATTGAAATGCTGTGGATTTCAGTGGTATTTCATAGAATAACTAGTAATCTGAAAGACATGCAGAGGTTCAGATGGTATTTGGCAAGGTTAAAATGGTGTGTTTTGTTTTTTTTTTCACTTTGATATTCCAAACCAAATTCCAAACCCTTGCTGTGCTGTTGGGTGGGATGTGGTTCCATTAATCAAATTGCTCAGTGGAGCTCCTTTGTGATTTTTATGCAGAGCTGCAAAAATAGATGAGGTATGGTGTAATATGGGCCCTGCCTCCTTAAGCAATCTTGTACCTCCTTCAGCAATAGGAGAATTGGAAAGATGTTTAGGATCAGCTTTGCTATAGTCGGGACCTGCTCTATGTCTGATGAAATTAGCACATGTGAAAATGAGGAAACTGTGCCAGTTTACTCCTGACAAAGAAACCCCGAGCAAATACAGCATTAATGACACCAAGCTGTGCTGTTGCTGTTAGTTCCATGCTATAGGAAAAGATCAGCAGTTAGCATCATGTGTTGCTAAGCTTTCAAAAGGACACGTCTGATTTCAGTACTGGCTTTTTAGATTTTTGTCTGGTTTCTTCTGTGCCTTGGGATCTAAAACGGCCCCACAAATGTGTGGAGTTCTGTTGCAGGAAGAGTGAGGCACAAAGGAAGAAATGGAGTGTAGCGCTGAGAGATCTTTTTCAGTAATTGCTGTTTCAAGTTAGTAAATACGTGCTTTGTTCTGCACACTGTGACTGGGTTGTTAAATGCCCTGTATTGTTTTGCTCATCTTTAAGAGCTAGAGCTCTAGAATTACTAAAAGGGGAAAAGTTCAACACTGGATTTTGAGACTTTTTTGTAGAGTCGTTGCCTCGTGTTGCTTGTGCTTTTCTGAAAAATGTTTTTAGAAAAAAAATATCTGTTTTCCTTAACTATAATTTTTAGGCAATAATGGCAGAGGGCAAGCAACATGCATTATGTGTGGGAGTAATGAAGATGTCAGCTGATGACATGTAAGTGTTGAAAGAATGGAAGTATAACCTGTCCCACGTCATTACTCCCGTGTTAGCTTGGAATATAAGCACCTCTGTGGAGGTTACTGCACCACTGTTGCAGCATATGTTGGTCAAGTACAGAATCTTTAAAGATTTCATTTTGTGGGTTAATATTGAAGGAGAGAAGAGGAGGCAGGTTTATCTTCCCTACTTACTTGTTTACCAAATGGAATCGAAATAGTTGTTTTCGTGTGAATACGGATTTAAAAATGCACAATGTTAGTACTAGCCCTGATTGTTAGTGTTTCTTGCACTCTTGCTGAATAAAAACATGTTTGTGTGGTGTACTTAGTACTCAGGCTGGGCATGGAATGTAATTTGGATTTGAGGGGGTTGAAAACATTGAAGTGATTTCTGTCTGCAAAGACAGCAGAGACTGAAGTCGTGCCCGTATTTGGCCAACCAGCTAGACTTTCCTCTGTGACTCTGTTTTCTTTTACCTTGTACCCACATGTGGCATTCCTGCTTGATGTGCTTGCTATCTTAGCTGAGGTTCTTGTGAAATGCAGAAGTCTGCTCAAGGGAGAAACATCAACTGAAAACTATTTGAGAGGAGAAAAGACAGAAAATGAAAGCTGATGTTAGTTGTTCTAAGCATTCAGATAGTGCTCAGTTATAAGTAGCTAAACCACTTTGCCATTTTGAGTTCCGTAACATGTTGCAGCAGGAAGCGAGATGCACCCAGCAACTTGGCTTGTGTTGGTTCCAGCCCCATCTAGTACTTGTGTGCATGAGAAAGCTGATTTTGATGTTAACAAATCGCCCTTTCTTGTGGGGATAATTCTCATCGGGATCATCTTCTGCACTCGATTGCTCTGTGGTCCGAAGTTGTAATGGTAGCATGAGAGAGAGAGGTGGCAATGTGTTAGGAGTAAAGCAGGACCATAGCAACCTGGATTTGGATGTGCTGCAGCTGTTGAGATGTTTTATTCTGCAGGATTCTTTCCGGTGTCGTGAAAAGACTCCAAGAGTAGGTGGAAAAAATTGCTCATTTTTTCAAGTCCCACATCTGCAGTGATCTGCTGTGATCGCTGCAAACTGGGATTGTCTGTATTCCTAATCCTAGCTTCAAAAAACAAGCCTTGCAGCTCAATACCCTGGTCCTGTAAGAAGTAACATGAACTGGAGAGGAAAAGGAAATGATGTGAAATGATACTGATCTCTGCAGCCTGTTAGTGTGCTTTTTCTTTGTGTGTTTCTTAGTTGAAACCAGAAAATTGTGAAACAGTGTCATTTCAGTCACATGGTGTCATGATAGGTGATGTGTTAATGCAATTAACCTAGCAGTGTTTTGCTTCCTTTTGGACAAGTTGTATAGAAACACAGCAAATTGTATTTTTCAAGGGAATGAAACTTGTTCTCAGTCCTAGAGTGATAAGACTTCTTGTTTATTGTGATAAAACTCGATTTTATTTTCCTCGTGAAATAATGTACTGGGAAAAACCCTCAGAAATCCAACAAAGCAATCATTTGTAAAGGATACAGAAGGATAGTGTGTCTGCAACATGCTGCAAGTCCTTGGCACATACATTAATTTATAACTTATAATTCTGTATTGAGTGAGTAGATGTCCTGCAACTAGCAGCAAAGCAGCTCACCTGCGCTTGATTGTGTTGGTGTCATACTTGGAAACAGGACTTGTTCAATCCCACGTCCCAGCCACGTTAGACCACCTCCTGTGCTGTAAGGGGGAGAGTCACTTAGCGTTTCTCCATCACAGAAAGTTGTGAAATTAAGGAAAGTAGTGTGTGTTGTCTGAAGAACTGCCTCCCACAAAGAGGTGGTTAAAAATATTATGTAAGGCAAGTAAAGTCCTCTTCAGCAATGTGGAAACGAGTAATGACAAATGTTGTTTCTTGTCCACCTGCTGTTGAAGATTAGCAAGAGGTGTGGGTGACAGCTTCCCCGCTTCCAGCTGGCCAATGTTGAATTTTCTACTGTAAGCATTGTGTTTTGCACCGCTCTAATGTTTAACTTGGCTAATACTTCTCTCCTTTTTCCCTCCTCCTCCTCCAGTGAGAAGGTCAACAAAGGGATTGGTATCGAAAATATCCACTATTTAAATGATGGCCTTTGGCACATGAAGACATACAAATGAAACAAAAGGAACTGTGTTACTCCAAAGGAATGCACTTAGATTAAATGTGGACTGCTTTGTAATTCCTTGTTTTTTAATGTGACTGAATGTACAAATTATTTTGTTCTGTGGCTATGCTAAATAAATCAAGTGAATGCGAAAGTCCTGTTAGGCTACAATAGTTTTCTAGATTTCTTTTTATTACGGTTCTTTTGTCTTAAATCCAAGTCTTCAGGGACTGAAGAGATCTGATGGAAAGATCCTGCATGGACTGTGAGTAGACTATTTCAGACAAAAAGGAGGAAAAAGCCAAGAAATGTTTACATTTTTATGCTCTTTTAGAAGAGCAGTGTAAAGTGTATGTGAAATATAATTAATATGGTTTATAAAACCTCTGAAACATTTCAGATTTTTTCTTCTGATGAACATCTTGTCAGTCTACGTGTTTCTTGAATGTGGAGGAATCAGGTTTTTTCACATTTATTTTTTAACTTAATTTATTAACAGCATTAACTTCAGTATTTTACTTGAGGGTTTTCTCTTTTTAATATGCATTTATCTGTAGAATTTATGAACTTAGACTGCTATGTGGACTAGAAATTCTTTTCTGCTAGTTCATATCTGAAGAGTACATGTATGTTCAAGTTTCTACCTGCCAGCACTGTTTGATACCGCTCTCCTTACAGTGAAGTTTATAGTTGTGGTGGGCATACTCCACATGGAGGGAGTGCCAACTCGGTGCCTCATGCTCTACTCCCTGTTTGCCTTCTTTACTTTAGGAGCAGAAACAAAATCACTGTTTAACAAAGGCATGATAGCAGAACACGGTTATCAGTGTAGCCCAGGGCGACTTCTTCAGGTGGAATCTGGAAAGAGCTCTGAGCCTGTGCCCAGTGCCACACCTCACTACAGCCGTGGCACGGGGCAGGGCACTGGATGTGTGTCGGGATAATCCAGCTCTTTGTTAGCAACTGTGTACCCAAAGCTATGCCTATGGAAAACAGCCTGTGCCATGGAATCAATTAATAAACTAAGGAAACTTTAAGGTCTCACACTCACAACTCTGTCTCTGGAAGCGTTTATTAATATTTCAGTTCTCTGTTCTAACACTTGTGTTGTACAATGGCAGGAGGTTAATCTGCTATTTAGGTGCCTTATCTCGATGCTGTTATGTTTGGTTTCCCCGCCCTGGGACTTTCAAGGAAGGTAGTGGCAGCCAAATTAAGACATGGGAGATGGAATGCCTTACCTAACACAAGCTATTTTAAATTTCTTTCTTGTAGAGTTATTGACTAGACAGGGTAAATCTGAAACCGTTGATGTAGGAAGACGAAAACAAAGGTGATTATTACAGCAGCGTTGCAGAAAGAAGTTTGGTCAAGCCTCAGGCATTCTGAAAGGAAGGTTAATGGACATTTTCATGCATCTTGAAGACCCTGTTGTAAATGTACTAATTTCTTGTTAATGCTATGAGGAATCAGTCTGGGCTTCAGTGGCTTTTTTTTTTTGTTTAAAACAAACTCCTGTTGAGTTCTGTGGCTTGATTTTTTTCCCCTCCATCTTCTTCTGTTGTGGTACAGTACTGAAATCTGTGATAAATGGGACTTACTCTGGTTTGAATTGTTAACTCATTCTTTTTCCTTGACTTGCTCTGTAACTGCTGTTGTTGCAGTAGCGTCAGAAATTTCTTTAATGTCAGAAACACCACCGAAATCCAGGTGTGATTTTCTTCATGTGGCTTTGTCAGAGTAATCCCAATTATGGATCTAACGTTTTAAAATGATTCTGTAAGTTAAATCATGCTTAAATCAAACTGAATATCAGTTTTACAAAATGTGAACAATGCTAATTTAAGTTTTACCTAGATTTTGACAGTCATGTACATGTCTGTCTTGTTGAGTCAGCCGAGCTCTGACTGACACAGAGGAGGATAATGTGCAACAAGGAGCATCTTCTGAGACGGCTGAGCTGTGGCAGCTTGCCTGAGGGTCAGAGCAGTTGTCTTACTAGTCTTGTAAAAACTGGAGGACTTGATGCTTAAATGGAGAGGCGTGGAAGTTTTTGTCAGCTCTGAAGCAGCTGTTTCACTTCTGCATGTGCCTCTCGGTGTGGGACAGAAGGAGACATTTCAAATAGTTTGTTAAAGTGAGATAACATACTATATTCTCAGGTCTTTTATGGATGTTGTAGTACCAGTAAAGCTGTGATACTCCTAAATGTAGCAGATACAAGTACCTTTCTTAGAAGTCTTAAAACATCCAGGTTGGTGAATTCTAAAATGGAGTAAATTTTGAAGAGCTGCTTATCTGTGCTTGCTGTGACTGGAAGGGAGGTGTGACCTGGTAACTTGTATAAAACTGATTTCAGGTGCACTCAATATTAACTAAAAACATAAAAGAAATGACAAACTGCAAAAGCAGCCCTCCTTCCCCAGTGCTGGGGAGTGCTGCATCTTGCCTTATTGTGCACCTAACCCATTTTGCATAGTACTCAAAGAAAGGCTGGGAGCGCAGCCCCAGCCCTGAACAGTTAACCAGCTTCTTCCTCGTAAACACCATTAGCACCACTACCAGGAGCGATAAGAATACTGAACCTTTATTCTAATGCGCTTGTAGAGGAAGGGAAATATTAATGAGCAGTTACTCCTTTGCTAACTCTACTTGAACAAACATTAACGTGGTCAGGTAGCGTGTTATCTCTTTTTGTCTGCTTAAGATCAGCAGTCCAAAGGTCCCTTGATATTACTCTTCTGAGCAGATATGCAGTTGGCTTGCTTCCTGCTATTCCCTGCTGGGTTGGGAGGCTGTATGTAAAGCAATAGGTGCTGCCCAGAGAGCAGAGCTGTGCTGCAGTTTACTGTAAAGGAAATAGCTTGAAGTTAGACTTTGAGGCTGCACCTGGAGTCAGTTTTATTGGTACGTCTCGGATATAAAGACATTCTAGAAATGCCTGGAAAGATTGAAAGAATTAAACTCTTACAAAAATAGATTTGAAACAGTAGACTAAAGTTCATTTGAGTTTTCATTAATAAATATTTACATGTTCAAACCCCCCCATATAAACTTGATTTCCTTTTCTCATAAACATTAACAACTTCTCTCTCATTTCATGCCAGGAGCGTTTCTGTATAAAAAACCTTAGAAAATAAGTTTTCCTTCCACGTATTTAAAATGAAGAGCTTTACTAAACCCCAATGTGCAAAAAAAACCCCTCCAAATGTACACCAGTACCGCAGATACAAAAATGGGAGTCTGTCAGCGTGCGTGGCTGTTGTGAGGAGAGCTGGCTGTGCGGGCAGGCCTGGTCCCGGCAGCAGCCCTCAGTCATTGTCGGAGCCTGGGGGCGGCAGGAAGACCAGCGCGTCGTTGTAGCTGTGGCCGTAGGGCCGCAGGCGGTACACGCCGTACATCATCACATGCATGTGGTTGGGGGCCAGGCCGCTGAAGGTGATGGCCATGTCGGAGCAGCAGCCGTCCACCACCTGCTGAGGGTGAGTGGACATGGCCTCCTTAATGAGAGCACTGACTGATTTCGTGTTGAAAACGTCCTTTCCTTCCGAGTCCTCCGCGTTTTCGGCAAACACGCCGGTGTACTTGAGGCAGATTGCTAACTGCTTATCCTCAGCAAGTTTCCAAATCATACCTCCCTGCTCCGGACACTTGTCGGGGTCTTCGAGAACACGGGAGAGTCGTCTTAGCGATTCAATGCTCAAGACTATCCCTCCCTCGCCATCTACGTACTCGAGGTCACCAGATTTCACCGTGTGGCCTATGTAAAAAGGCTGCGAGGGGTCTTTTTTCAGTAAGAAATACTTGAGATTTTCAATAACAGCGAATGTTGTTGGATAGGCGAGGAAGAACCAGCTGAATTCATCTTTGTAGCGTTCGTACGTCATCTTGTAAGCTTTCCGCATCATCATCCAGACGTCGTTTGTGTTGAGGGCTACCGAATCAAACACTTTGACATTTTCGGAGCTGTAGAACTCCACCTTGTCGCAGTGCTTGCTCCACGTCTCTCTCACCGCAGCCCAGTGCCCCAGGTCTTTGGGTTTCACAAGGATGATGCAATAGACGCGGATACTTTGACTCAGCTCCACGCGTTCTCCTTCGGAAAGGTTCGACACGTCTTCTCTGTTGGGTGCCTGGATGTGATGGTGCTGGTGGTGATGCGCTTTAGTCCCGTGGCCCATCTTGATGTGCCCGAGGAGTGTAACTAACGTGCAGAAAGCTCCTCCGAGCACCACTCCCTTCACGAAGGAATTACTCTCGGAAATCATTTTTCCTAGAAAGGAGACGCAGCGTGAGGCCGCACGTCCCGTACGGCTGCCCGTTATCCCGTGTGTCCCGCCGGCCGCAGCTCGAGCGGCGCCGCCGACAGACGCGGGGCGAAGACAACGCTCTGGCTACGGGTAACGCTGCGGCGGGGCCCCCGGAGCCGCTGTCCCGCCGTGACCGCCCGCGGCCCTCGCAGCCCCGATAACGACGGCCGGAGCCGGCCCGCCCGCCGCTGCGCCCTGGGACACCTGCAGCGCCGGCGGCGGCTGCTGGCGGCTCGGTGCNCGCTCGCTGGTGCGGGGGCGCCCCCTGGCGGCGCGGATGCCGCCGCAGAGCGGGCAGGGGCGCGGGAGCCGCCGAGGCGGCGCGGCAGCGGTGCGCGTGCTGCCCTCCTGCGGTGCAACGGCCGCGATCCATAACACCACCCCTGTGCTCCCAAATGGGGCGGGATGGTTCCCTGCGCGGCGAGGAAGGAAGGACGGGCACAACCAGCCTCCGGGCACGGCCGGGGTCAATGTGCGGGTCAATGGAACCCAGCAACACACGCTGAGCCCTGTGGGGTTCCCTTCCCCTCCGCAGGGACAGCTCGCACGGGCACACAGCGATCAGTGCACACGCAGCACAGCTCGCACGCGCACACAGCGATCAGTGCACACGCAGCCCAGCTCGCCCGGGCACACAGTGATCAGTGCACACGCAGCACAGCTCGCACGCGCACACAGCGATCAGTGCACACGCAGCCCAGCTCGCCCGGGCACACAGTGATCAGTGCACACGCAGCACAGCTCGCACGCGCACACAGCGATCAGTGCACACGCAGCCCAGCTCGCCCGGGCACACAGTGATCAGTGCACACGCAGCACAGCTCGCACGCGCACACAGCGATCAGTGCACACGCAGCCCAGCTCGCCCGGGCACACAGTGATCAGTGCACACGCAGCACAGCTCGCACGCGCACACAGCGATCAGTGCACACGCAGCCCAGCTCGCCCGGGCACACAGTGATCAGTGCACACGCAGCACAGCTCGCACGCGCACACAGCGATCAGTGCACACGCAGCCCAGCTCGCCCGGGCACACAGTGATCAGTGCACACGCAGCACAGCTCGCACGCGCACACAGCGATCAGTGCACACGCAGCCCAGCTCGCCCGGGCACACAGTGATCAGTGCACACGCAGCACAGCTCGCACGCGCACACAGCGATCAGTGCACACGCAGCCCAGCTCGCCCGGGCACACAGTGATCAGTGCACACGCAGCACAGCTCGCACGCGCACACAGCGATCAGTGCACACGCAGCCCAGCTCGCCCGGGCACACAGTGATCAGTGCACACGCAGCACAGCTCGCACGCGCACACAGCGATCAGTGCACACGCAGCCCAGCTCGCCCGGGCACACAGTGATCAGTGCACACGCAGCACAGCTCGCACGCGCACACAGCGATCAGTGCACACGCAGCCCAGCTCGCCCGGGCACACAGTGATCAGTGCACACGCAGCACAGCTCGCACGCGCACACAGCGATCAGTGCACACGCAGCCCAGCTCGCCCGGGCACACAGTGATCAGTGCACACGCAGCACAGCTCGCACGCGCACACAGCGATCAGTGCACACGCAGCCCAGCTCGCCCGGGCACACAGTGATCAGTGCACACGCAGCACAGCTCGCACGCGCACACAGCGATCAGTGCACACGCAGCCCAGCTCGCCCGGGCACACAGTGATCAGTGCACACGCAGCACAGCTCGCACGCGCACACAGCGATCAGTGCACACGCAGCCCAGCTCGCCCGGGCACACAGTGATCAGTGCACACGCAGCACAGCTCGCACGCGCACACAGCGATCAGTGCACACGCAGCCCAGCTCGCCCGGGCACACAGTGATCAGTGCACACGCAGCACAGCTCGCACGCGCACACAGCGATCAGTGCACACGCAAACACTGAAGCCACAACAGGGCTTTTTTTTTCCCTGCTAAACTAACAGCTTCTTTCCTCCAGTTATTCCTCAGCTCCAGACTGAAAGGATTACATCAGAAACACTGTCTACACGTCTCAAGAACTTGGAATTGCCACCTGCTTTGAGGGAGCATCCCTCAGCTTGTGCCCTTTTCCCACCAGCCTCTTGGAGAAAAAATAAAACAACAAAAAGAAGGTTTTACACGTTTGATATCTTCATTAGCTGACTGCAGTGTGCCCTTAGGCCAACACAGAGCTTAGGACAAAGTCCCTGATGGATTTTCCATGTGTTGTAAAGTATGCTCTGGTTGGCTGAATTGACTGGGTTTTATTTAAGCCAACTGGCCTGCTCTGGACTCTCTGAAACTGGAGTGTGTTCCCCAGACACCTCAGTTATTCAGTTAAGTTGTGGGTTTGTTGGTTTTTGTTGTTTTTTTCTTCCTTTAGGCTTGTGGTTGTTCTGTAGACATCAAAGCTTAATGACGTTATCTGTGGCAAAAAGATCCATAAGAACGTCAGTTGCTTGGCTCTTCTGGAGCCCAGCAACCATTGCTTGTGGTTCAGGTGAAAATGTTACAAAATAATGATTCTGCTTGGATCAATGTATGTCCAGGACGGTTCTATTCAGTGGAACTAAACCCCAATTACACGCTGTGCTAGGAAAATACTGTCAGTCTGTATGTTGGGGTAGTTCTGTTGCTACACTAAGAGAACGTCACTCGTCATATCTTTTCCCGCCTGACTGCTTTTAAAGTATAAATAAGTTGTTATCCCATACCAGAGATTGAAGTTCAGTTCAAAGTTAGTTTTACCTATCTCCTGTTTGCGGAATCAGTTGTGGCTTTCAGGACTTCAAGCAGATGCTTGATCGTGTACTTTTAAGAGATTTGAACGAGTTGCGACTCAGTGCTTCAGCTGATGCTTCAACAAATTGTTTTCCTGCTTGACTTCAGTGAGATTCTGTCCAAGACTGACAGAATGACTAATGTAGCTACAGATCTTGACTGTTGCTTTTATATTTTTTCAACATGGCTTTTATCCAGCAGCAAGTCAGTGAAGAGAAAGTTTAAGCAGCATGTAAAACATGTTACAAACCTGAAGAGAGTCTTCTGGCTTCTGTGTTGCTTGAAGTTTTTGCTTTGTGTTAAAAGGACAGAAAAGGCATAGTAGTGCATAAGATCTCACAACAGCCATTGTTAAGTATTCTGGAGCTATATTAGAGCTCATTTAGACAAACACGTGCTCCTGTAAACTATCCACCTCAAATTACCTCAAGAAACTGCTTTCAGGAATTGCAGGAGGTAAGTGTTTGAAGTCATTCTGCTGTGGGCTGGGAACCAGTCAAATGCCATAACCAAGGAAAGTCTAACACCTAAGGTAGAAGTTAAGTGAGAAAAACCAAGGGAGATGCTTGGACACACGGTAGGAATGAACCAGGAGGACTGACTGACTCCTAATGTGTGCACACGTTACCAGATTTAGGTTTGAGTGCAGATTTGCTGTCCATTGAGATGTTTGTTTGCTGCAGCGTCGCTCCCTGCTTCCTACTGATCCTCTCTGCCACACTCTTAAACAGCAGCTTGTGAAACCTACAGACCTGCACCAGGATCTAAACTGCTCACATAGCTGAGGAGCTCCACAGCTTGTCTCAACAGACAGCTGATCCCCTACTGTTTTCTGTTTGTCTTTCCTTGTTGGCTGCAACTGAGTTTGCCTTCAAGGAAAGACATCAAACATTATGTTCTCGCTGTGTGATCCAAAATGTCTGTGAGAGATTGGCTATTATCACAACATATTTGATAGAAACTTTGTACCAATTAATGCTAAAATGTTTTAGCTGGCACATGAGTTGTCATCTTTTACAGTGACTGCTTGTTAATGATCGCGAATGACTGTCCAGTCTCTCGGAAACAGTCTCATCTGTCTCTGTTATGTAAATGTGCAGCCGAGAGGCTGGACTAGAGCAGTGCAGTAACATTCAGATTGGGGAACTGAAGCTGAGGGTGAGTTACTGCAGATGTTTATGGGCAGATAAAACACCAGTTGAGCTATATGCTGTATAGAAAGAACTCCTCATCAGAAAATATTGTTGAAATGATGAGAAATGTAGAGGTGTGGTTGAACTGGAACAGCTGACACTGTTGTCAGATCACCCATATATTTACAATGATGAAGCTACTGGAAAAACACAAGTTCTGCCTGTCCACCTGAGAAGAGGGGAGGTCAAGTGTGATTATGGTCTGAGGGTTGCAAACTCATCTTGAATAGCTGAACTCCCTTTGGGGCCAACAGAGACGGTGATGGACAGGGACATTCATGTAGAGGCCAGCTATTACTGTTCTGTTACATGCCTGGTACTTCCATCATTTGGCTTAGACTGCAAAGTGCATAATTGAACAGCCATGTCTGCTGAGGTCTTCAATCCCTTTGTTGGAAAAAGTTTCGGAATCCTTGTTCTAAAGTAATAAAATAGTGAGGTGGAGATTCTAGTTTGTGGGTAGGTAAAGCCAGATTTCTTCATTCACTTCACGGGAAACTGCTCAGCTCAGTGTTTCTTTTGGATGAGAGTGGGTTCTGGAGACAAACTTTATCCCTCTCTTCTGAAAATTTTGCCCTGCTTCACTTTAGTTTCACACTAAAACCCTGGAATCTGGAAAGACATGGGCTCTTCATAGGTCATGTGCACCTTGAGCGAGTGTGCACGGCCACATGTGGCACCACAGGAGTAGGCACTGAACAAAGGAAGAAAGCTTTGAAGACAACGAGGTACAGTGTTATATTTCTAACGCTAACCTTAAAACTCAGGTTGAAACATTTGCCTATGAGAAAGTGATCTCTCCAGTTATTGGACAAAGTGCTGCAGTTATAGGATGAAGTTGTGTAGCTCACCTTTTATAGGACATAATGTGATCTTTTAGCCTTGAAATCTGATAAATTGATAACTATGTTAAACAATAGCTTTAAATCACATTTCGTTCCTCTTTAATCCATGAGCACGGTAAAGGAAGGGCTTGGCATTGAGACAGCCGTTCTTTAAACAGTACACTCAAGCACAGGAAGATACAGGAGAAGCAAAAGATGTGTGACTCCAAAAGAACTTACCAACTTTGGACTGCTTTATAATTTCTTTAGTTTTTAATGTGTGCAGCTGAATGCAAACCTTATCTTATTCTCTGGGTATGCTAAATGGATCAAGTGAATGTTAATGTCCTGGTAGCTCCAGCAATTCAGCTGGAATTGAACTAGCAGAGACAATGCCCAGAGCTGAGCTGACATCATTGTGAATAGCTCCAATGCACAAATACAACAGAAAGAGAATAGGAACTAGGCATTTTACTGTCAACTCTCTTAGAAGCACAGGAAAGAAAGAATTATAATTGATCAAATAGAAACAGACAGGGAAAAAAAGGCAGAGATAAATCCTATTTTTCAAGCTCCCAAAAGAGAGAGAAAAAAAAAAGTGGAGATGAAGATAGAATTATTTCAGAAAGAACGGGCTCTTAATAGTCCATTAAAATAAAAGGCGTGAAACAATGATGAAGTGATTTTGCTGCACCTTTAAGGAGCTCGCTTTTGTCGGTCTGAGGTTATTTGAAAAACAGGCCTCTGCAGAAAATCATGGTCTCACGTTATGTTTCTTCAGGCTCAGATTGCATAGGTGAGGAGCACCATGGTGAGCAGCAGTGAAAAAGACAGCCCCGTGGCACACAGAGAAGCCAGGTGGAGAACCTTGTTCTTCAGGCACTGCCTTGACATTTACTGACAGTTTGTGGAGCCTGAGCATAGGACTAAGTTACTGTTTTGGTTTACGGGAGTTCTGCTACAGTGTCTGAGAAAATCTTCAGATGTTGTCTCAGTTTTGTTACCTGCAAGCTGGAGATACACAAAAGCTTCTGCCATGGTATTTATTGTAACAGGGATTATCAAATTGTTATTGTTACTGTGAGATCTGTGAAGTTCTTTTGATGTTCTCGGAAACAGCAAAGCATTTGACAGGACTGAATGCCAATAGCTTCCATGAGGTGCTTTCTTGTATCAAATGGTGTCTTTCCTTCATTTTGCCAAGGAAATTAAGATTTTTAAGTATAAGAGTCTCCAAGCAGACATTTGCTTTCCTACACTGATGTTGAAATAGGAGAATTCTGAGCTGTATGTGCAGAAGAAAAACAAAAATGTGCTACATTTGTCTTTGCAACAACCTGGAACTATTAACAGTGTTAGAGCAGCAACTCAGAGCCCTGTACTGCAACTGTGAATCTGTGATTTAGCAGAGAGATGGACCACAAACTTTATATGCCTGGTTCCAGGGTGAGGGAAGAACTATTTCATCTTTAGCTACTAGCTGAGGATCCATGAAAGAGAGAGCTTGTTCTTTATAGGAGGGCATGCTGTCACACTAGCACTGCGAGCAGATGTAGGAACTTAATGCTCTCTGGTGAAGCAGGGCTGTAAGCTGTGCTAGTGGTGTGTGCATGTGAGCAGGGAGCAGCACAGACTGCAGGCAAAAGAGGAGAGTGCATGGGATCTGAGCTTGCTGCATTGCTGGTGTGTCAGATTTTAGCCTCTTTCTCTTTCAGTCAGATGTTGCCAGTGTGCACTGTCTCACAGGGGCTTGGCTTGGCCGGTCCTAGTGCACTGTCTGGTTTCTTTCAGTTTGGTTTGTAAATAGTGGGCTGTTCAGTCTTGTGTTAGTGTAGCTACTGCGCTGCTGTCGACAATTAAACTGCAGTGTTCCTGCACTCTGCCTTTTATTGGCCTTTATGGATCCTATTAACACATACAAAAATGTAAAGGTGCTACTGCTCCTTGGCACTCTGGTAGTGACTACAGCATGCCACAGGCGTGATCCTATGGGAGAAGGCACCAGGAGGAAGGCACTGGGGTCATCTGTGAACCTATGATGCTCAGCATTGCTCCTGGCTTCCTGTAGTGCTGGCACAGAGGATGCCAGTGGTGCAAAGTGAGTGTTAGATCTCTTCACACCAGCTGCACCTCTCAGCAGCCCTTCCAGGGCAGGGACCAAGCCATTGTCTCTGCTGTGTGGCCAGCAGGTACAGATAATTTGTCACACTTTCTAATTCCCAAGGGAAAGAATCCCAGGTGACAAACACAGAGGGGTCTGTTGAGGTGCAGGGGACTCTGCAGCAGCTGCATAGTATTGTCTGTTCTCCCCTCATTTCTATAGAGCTTCCATGGACTTTGTACTCTGTGTGGGGGAGTTTCTTTTTTTCTTTAAATATGTACAGTTCTAACATGCTCATAATTGTGAGAGTACACTCATGGTTCCAAATAGTGATATGCTGATACATGGATAATTATGCCCTAGTTCACACTCATATTTAACCATTAACCTTAACGTAGCTGATTGTTAACACCTTTTTTTTTTTCATCTGGGCTTAATTTTGCTATCTCATTATTCAGAGGATTTTTTTCTTGAGGAAAAAAAAGTCTTACACGTGTTTTTTTGTCAGTTATGTCAGTACAAGAGGCTGTGAGGTTGCTGTGAAGGAACAGAAAAATCTCCTTAGGAGTTTGAATTGTCAGTGATGTACAGTATCAATTCACACTCTGAAAGACTGAATTAAAAGTGATAATTATGTGCTGGTTTTGCTGCTTAAGTGGTTTAATGCCATTATGACTGTGCTACTTAATGGAAAAGCTTAGAATCAGACTAGCATGGGAATACTAAAAATTTTAATGGATTTCTGCTCAAGTCATTCTTCCTATTAGGAAACAAACCCACCAAAATATATAACTACATCTTTGGATTCAATTATTAATCCGCTCTCCTAATTTGAAGAGCAAAATTATCACTTAACAGCAGTTCTCTAAAATAGAATTTTAATGATACTAGTCATCTCCCAGTTGAACATGATTTTTCCTGATCAGAATAAAGTTAGAAGATTTTCAGTGCAGAATCAGTTTTAATTATGAATCCTAAGCAGTTAAAAATGTACTGTCAACTGCCTGTCTTGAACATCTGTCAAAGAGGCTGGCAGAAGTGCTTCCAATGATTGTTACCTGTGTTACCTGGCTTCTCTGCATGAGGAAAAGGCTTTGGATCATGGTAATTGGAATGGGATTGTAGAAATAATGTATAGAAAGAGAACTATGGCATGCATTTGGAAGCATTCTTATGGGCCGATCCTGAAACTTTATAAGTCTAAGCCAAATCTGATGAGCTTCATCTTAATGTGATGCTTTCCCCCTAAGGGAATTTGCAGTAGTGTAGGTAAGGCACTTGTTTTGAGCATGACATGATAAAAGGAAACAGAAGACTGAACAGTTACGGATCGTCATTTTATGGGTTGGTGCTAAAGCAAATGGAGTGAGGTATTTAGGTGGTGTAACTCCTGTTCCTTGAATATGGATGGAAATATTCATAGATTGTAGGGAGGTGCTACTGGTGCTACTGGAGGTGCAACTATGGCAAGTTAAAAATCAGAAATAATTGCTAGTAGAAGCTCTGCAAAACTCTGGGAGGAATACAGATAAAGATGGGAAGACCCAATTCAAAAACCTATTCTCTTTTCATGATCAACTGCTATTTTCCAGCCATTCATGCCTCTGATTATTCCCTGGGATTTTTTACATCCCTTCAGAAGACTAAATAAACTTAGGGGAGAATTTCCTCTGTGGTGTTAACTACCAAAGCAGCTTGTTCCCAGCATCTCATGGCACTATTTGTGCCTTTTGATTCCTATCCAAGAAAACTATGGTTAGCAAGTATTCTACAGAATGCATGTTATATGGGAGAAGAGTATCTCGCTAGGACCAACTTCTTGACAATCAAATCACTTCTTCCAGCCAGGAAGATGTCAGTCCTTTCTCACTGCTAGTGTTTTAGTGTTTTAGACAACATGAGTCAAGTTGATACTGACCAAAAGGCTTGTTTGGCTTGTTAGTAGCAAATGCTGGGCATTTTTGACAGAATACCCAGTGTTACAGTTTGCCAATCTGTTTGGATTATTACATAGTTTTCCTTTTATAGAGATTTGTATTTTGTTTTGCCTCTTTCTGTGTTTTAGTGACAAATAAAAAAGTGTAATAGACTCAGTGTCTTTCTGATGCAAGTATTGGGACTTCTTTACAGTTGTGCTCAGTTTTCCTGAGTTTGAGCAGGACAACAGAGAGAACCTTGCAACTATGAACAAATACTGTGAGGCTGAATTGCCTTCCCTTTGAAACTGAGAAATAATACAAGTTAGCAGAAATGCATATTTGCAATCAAACGTCCTGAAAGTGGACTCTGAGGCTCATGGATGCCACTGGGATTAACAGAAATATTGCTGCTTCATTTTCTGCTGTGATCCCAAATTGTCTGTCAGCAGTAGCCAGGATAATTGTGGGAGTTTTCTTTGGTGATATTTCTGGTCAGAAGTCCATCAGAAATACCACCATGAGCAACATGAATACAGGTGTTGATAGTGCTTTCCCTCCTCAACTTGAAGTGAAAGGGAAGTTAGAGTGTAGGATCAAGCCTGTAATTTGTTACTTACATTTGATTTGAAGCCCTGTGTCCAAGGTTGAGTTAAAAGGGTAGTGCAATAACTCAGGCCTGCGAAAAACTCATCGTGTTAGACAGAAAGCAATTTGGTCCATGGCGCAGCACGTTGGAAGATTGCCACTTCCTTTCTCTTTCAGTGCTGTTCTACATTCTCACTCCTGTAAACAGTCTCTTCATCCCTTTCTGTGGGTAACTGGGCTTCCTTCCTGAAAACTTCCCAAATTCAAACTGCGTTTGGCAATAATTTTGTATTTGTGTTTGATACAAAAGTTTTCAAAGGAGATTCACAGACCCTAATCAGGGTAAAAATGCAAATCTAAAATCTGTCTTATTCCAACGTTTCCTTTGGAAACCATTTAATTTCTTACAAGCATACTTTGGCAGATGATGTGGCCCTTACAGTAATAAATCACAGGAACATAAAACACTTCACTGCAGCTGCGACGTGGCTAGTTAGGATCCTATTCAAGAAAAAGGCTTAGGCAGTGTATTTTCTTTCCTATACTCTGCTGTACCATTTCTCCCCCTTATAGATCAAGTGAAAAGACTCTCAGAATGCTCTTATAATTGTCTCCTTAGAGTTATAATCTGCAAATGCTTTTTTTCCTAAAAGATAAAAATACCCAAATCTTAATGGAGCTTTTTTAAATGGCACATCATTAACTCTCCAACCTCCTTCACGGTTTTGTAAATCTCTTTAATAAGGCCGAGAAGAAGCTTAGAGAGGTCTCTTTGATGAAAGGTTTGACCTGGAATTACTTTGAATTTGTATTATGGAGTCAGCAGGTTTACTGTGGTAGTCTTAACAGAGAATCTTTTGAAGTACTTTGCAGGTAGAGCTGTAAAGAGAGTAAGTATTACATAAAACTTGTGAAAAACACAGCGGGACCAGTTAAGTGTTAGGGCACTATGTTGAAAAGCCATATCCATAGAGCACTGGGGAACAAGCCACCTTGCTGGTTTAAAGCCTGAATTTTGAAAGTCTTGTGAGTGGGATTATATGATGGAATTTCAAAACGAGGCGATTGGATTCAGTGATCCATGAGCTTCTTTCAGCCCTAGGCCCATGGTTCCTGCAAGGTTATCATCACTAAAAATATCATGTCTAAGAAATTACTGAAATCAGCAAGAAATATTGTCAGGACAGTGAGTGTCATGGATCTTAATGTGCCCAGCGCTTTATCACCACACATGACTTGTCTTGACCAAACTTGCAAGTGACCAAGGACACAAAAGTGTGAAGCCTTTTAACAGTACTAATTTTGAGTCTTATGGATACAATTTTTTAAGAAGGTGGTGCTCCCTTCAAGGTCACCTTACTCTTTGCTGATACATTTGTTGTATTTGTCAATGGTGATACCAGACTCTGGAGATTTCTTATTTATAGACACCCCCTCCAAACCCCCATCCCTATTCTCATGTACTATTCGTTTACTCCCATATTTCATACAAGCATGATTTGGACTTTTGAGTGATGAATGGTGAGAGATTTTCAAGCAAAGGGTTAAAAGTATTTCAAAGTGCCAGTACCTGCTTATCTGTTGTGCAGATACCTGAGAGGGAGAGGCCTTTGAAATCAGCATGAGAAGTGACTCAGGGAGGGACTCTTAAGGGAGCCTTAAGACAGTTCTGTTTTGGCTATAGACAGTGAGACTGAGCAGACAACCAACTTCAAAACAATTTCAGCAAGACCACAGTGAGATCACTGCTTCACTAACTGTGAAATTAATGTTACTGTTAACACTCCTTTGACCTTCCTAAATGTGATAATGAGCTAAAAGAAGTACATGCTAAACATATATGAGTATGTTCCTTAACTCTCCACTCAAATCATGTTACACTTCCCCTTTATTACACGTTTATCAGGCAGGCGGGGCATTCCTTTTTCTGTGAAGTGTATAAGGAGTGTTCCTAAGGATCCTCCCCCCACCACCCCGTGCACCCTGCGCTGCAATAAACTAATGTTGGTTGAGCAGAAGGTGTCCTTGCTCATGGCAAGGGCATTGACCCTAGATGATCTTTAAGGTCCCTTCCAACCCAAACAATTCTTGAACTCTCTAATTCTCTTAGAATAAGCTTCATTTCTATAGACCCTGGGGAAATAGAGTGCAAAGCACAGCTCAGTTTTGTACACCCAACACATCTGATGGGCCAGGGCAGAGGACATGGTAGAGCACTCACTAGCAGTGCTGCGTTCAGAGAGCAGTGCCAGACACACTGTAGGCTTCTTGAATGCCTCTGAGTTTTTGGATATTTGAAGTTTTGTTGCTATTCATTTTGAAGAAAGATAGTAGATATAAATCCCTTAAAGAGCAGTAGCATAGTACCTGCCTCCAAATCTGGCCAAATAGGATGGTTCAACAAGAAGTTGATTTCACTGATTTTGCTCCAGTTCTGGGATGCATTTCCTTTATGACTCCCCAGCAATCTGCCCACGTCCTCCTGGAGAGAGGTGATTATTCCTGCCTGTGACAGTCTAGCCTTCTTTGAAAATAGTACTGCAGTATTTAAGTCTACTCAAATACTGGATGACCTTAATCTCTGTGCAGTGCTGACGTAATTGGTGGGATGGTCTGGTGGTAAGGAGATGAGAGGGCTCCAGGTCGCTGTTGCCCTTTGTCTCATTAGGGAATGCTGTCCTTCCGCTTGGGTTTGATCCAGCTCTAATTAATATGATGCAAGAACACCCACAAAGGTTTCTATTATAGTATGTATTTCTGTAAAACAAGATCAGATCCTTAGTATTTGTTGCTGAAGTATGTGGTGCTACCTGTGCATTGTCTTCACAGACATCAGCCAAAGCAGAAGATGATCACTTCTTGTTAGGAAAAAGCCAATATCTGGAGAAATGTATGTTCTGTGACTTATGCTTCACAGTCCTAACATGTTTCTTGTGTGGACCAGCCAAAGGCTGCTTGAGCCATCTTGTAGTGCACAGTTGCCTGTAAGAAGGGATAGGTGGACCCATGGATGTGCCCCTGCTGCAGGGCATTACAAGCGTATGATTTAAAACTGGGGCTAAATATGCACTGTTTTTCCCATGCTGCACTTAGAGGAGTCAGCTTGTGCTAAGCTTATTCTCTCTCATTTTTGTTAAGCAGTTTCAAAACAGTAGTAGAGTATGTTGAGGGCTAATGCTGAGGCAAATCCAGCTGCTTTCCAGATGAGGGGATTATTCCCTCCTTCCCTCTTTTAGGCACATAATCTTTTGGTTCTCTGAATCACCACTGCTGTTGGAAATACCCTCCTCTTTCACCTTGTGTTCTCCTGGGAGAATATAAGCTCCTGTCTTTGGACACTGTGTTGAAAGCAGGGTCCATGTGTGTCCCTTCATGTACAGAAAGCTGGAATAGGAAAAATAAAAAAATTACTTTCTCTTCCTTGGGACTGTGACATCTGTCTCCTATTCTCTGATTTTCACAATGTGCCATTTTCTCAACTATTTTACTGGCTGCGTAGGAGCCTTTATTGCTTCCAGTATTTAGATAGAATGAAAACTATTGCTTAAATGAATAGCTCCTGAAATTGTTTCCTTGCTGGGAATTGTTAATATGCCATATGGATTCAACTCATGTATCTGAGTTAATATTGCACCCAGAATTGCTAAAACTATTTATTTTGAACTCTTAACCCTTTATTGGATAGGAGAGGGTGATTTTTTTTTCCTTTTAGTAGCTGTGGTTTCAAATAGATATATGCTGCAGTCAGTCAAGATGTCACATGTGGACATCTTCTCGCAGGGTGTACAGATTTTATTGTCTCACCAAGGATCTCAGGATGTTTTCAGAGTTATTCTCAATTCACATGTGAGGAAAAGGAAGCATAAAAAATGTCAAAATTTCCCTTGCAGAGCTGAGAACAGAGCTGCCCTCTGGCTTCCTAGGGACACGAGGCAAGCCTCTTCGCTTCTCTTATGCTGGTCCAGAAACATGTGTTGCTCAGGACTACACATCTCTCCAGAACTCAGAGGTTAGTGGGAAATTCACCAGGAAACTGTCTGGAGTAGCCAGTGTTGGGAGAGCTGGAAAAGGCTGAAATGAAAGTGTGGTGTAAGGACAAGTGATTGCAGTTGCTGGAGATTTGAAGGCAAGTGGATGTAGGTGGTTGAGAGTAGTCTCTCAGCTCACTGCAGATACTGAATTTGTCTTTAGTCACCTTCCCCAAACCTTTCTGATATTTACCTGCTACATGTGAGGAAGTAGCCACTCTGCCTCTGCTGAAAAATGGTAGTTCATTAGGATACGGGAATTTGATTGCTTGTGATTGCCTTTCTTTGCTCTTAGTATCTGAGCAAGAAGAGTATTCTAAATTGTAAGGGAAATAGCCTGTCTTGATTTATGCCACCAGAAACAATCCCAGAGGAAGATTAATTCCAAGAAACAGAAGTGTCTATTAACATAAATGACTGTTAGCTATAGTGAGAATTAAACATATCTGCTCTCTCCATGTGATGCCACAGTTTTTAGTGTAGAGGCTCAAGTGCTACATAATGCTGAATGAGGAATAGTGGAAGCTTTATAGCTCAGCTCAGCATTGGAATGGTACCGGTTTGGAAGGTTTGACAGATGAGACAGGCTTGAGAAAAACAGGTGAATCAAAGCTGTAGTTAGGAAACCAACTCAGCCCCAGTACACCCATTTCTTCTATGGTTTAGTAACGATATTTCTGTTGATTTACTTGCCTCACCTTGTCTCAGGAGATGAGATCTATAACAATGACAGAGAGCCCTGTTTTGAACTTCTGTGAACTCACTCAACAAGGGGATTAAAATTGGATTTCAGCTTAGAGACTCTCATGTTGTCTAGCATCATGAAGTGTGTTGCTAGCAGGATAGATATCTTGCCTGGTGTTCGTCTGTGTGTCCTGGAGTATTCAGGTGCTACAGAGATGCCTCCCATTTTAGGGCAGGGCTGCGGCTTGAAGGACTGTTGTGGCTGAGACTATTCCTCTGTGAGCTGTTCTCAGGCCAAACGGGTTGTGCTGGTACCAGCTCACTCCTGCTCTCTGCCTTTGCTGGGTAACTGCCATCTCAGCTGTGGGAGGACAGTGCTGTGCATTTGCAGTTGCTGTTCTATATGCTGGCAGGCTGCCACAGGATTTGTGTCTGCCTGCAACTACTTCAGCTCTGCAGTAAGCCCAGCATGTTTTCTTTAGCTGAAGAAGATACTCTTCTGCACTTGCAGAGCAAAGTACTTTTGCTTAGGAGATGTCAGGGCTGTGTGTGTGTATGGTCAGCCCAATATGGTAGGAGTACTATCAGTGGTGTTAAAATAAATTCCATGATTAGATTATAATAAATTACATGAAATAGATTACNTGGGTGTCAGGAGATTGGGACATCCCTTTTTTCTATGGTAGCTAGCAACAGGACAAGGGGTAATGGGATGAAGCTGGAACAAAAAAAGCTCCACTTCAATATAAGAAAAAGCTATTTTACTGTGAGGGTGATGGAGCACTGGCACAGGCTGCCCAGAGGGGTTGTGGAGTCTCCTTCCTTGGAGGCCTTCAAGACCCACCTGGACATGTTCCTGTGCCACCTGATCTTGGTAAACCTGCTTCTGCATGGGACTTGGACTAGATGATCTCTAAAGGTCCCTTCCAACCCCTGCCATTCTATGATGATTCTATGATGATAAATGGGAAAAGCAACAGAAATATTTGAGATAAGCAGATGCAATAATGCAACATAAATCTTGGCAATACCAAAAGACGTGGTGACTTTCACAATTAGCAAACCTCCATTTTCAAGGAAGAATCAAAATATTTTGCAAATCTGTTCTAAAAAGGATGCTGGACAGGCAAGGATACAAAGGTCTCTGTATTATGTAAGATCTGGTAGAAAAATCTGGAGCCTACTACAGCTGTTTAACAGGCAGCTTTTGGAGGAAACTGAGAGCTGGAGACTGTTTCTTGTCTGATGAAATAGATTTTTCCTTTGGGATTGATTTTGTGGAGTCAAGTGGGGCAGTGACTACTTCCTCCTCTGGCTGCTACAAAATCTTTAGCTAGGTGATTACATCATTTTTCAATCCTGGGCCAAATAAGAGGCATGATATTTTTATTATTATTTTTTGTAAACCTGAAATGTCCTTTGTCTAATATAAAATATATATGATAATAGCTCTTAAAGTATTATGTTGGAAGACAGCTATTTGTAACAGCATGTTCAGAAAGGAATAGAGTTTTACTCTCTCTGCCAAAGATCCCAGTGCCAGTCCTTGCTTGTTCATTACTGATAGAACACTGAGTAAGAATAACTGAAAGCTCAGATCATTTTTTAGTTGAACTTCATCCTGGTAGGAAAAAAAACTAGATGAGGCTGCACAACAGCTGCACAAGAGGGAGCAGTGTTGCTATCAGAAAGCACCTCAAAGCAGACTGTGTGTTCACCACAGCTATCAGAATTTAAGGAAAAGAAGTTCCTTGGCTTGAAGGTGCTCACTATACCTCTGAAACAGAAAAGTATGGTAGAAGCAATTCTGGCCAAACAGTATATTCATAAGGCTATTCCATATATTGTTTTTTTGTTACCATTCATCCTAAGAGTGGCTATTCTCTGCATTGTCTGTGGCTGATTCTGAGAGCTGTTTGCTTCTGATTCTCCCCACTGGACGATAAGGTAGATATATGTAAAGTTGCTACTGGATCTACTTTTAGATAGACTTAAAAACTGAAGAAAAGGAAAATTTTCCTTATATTTAGTTAGAGGAGCTGGGAGATTGCTTGCTACATCTGAGTGCCTTTCCATTTGAAAGAATGGTCAGTAGACTGGTGTCTGGATTGCATTTGGTTTTAAGCAAATATCTTTCTGAAGGGGAAAAGTAAAATAACAGCCAGCCAGCTGTTAACCCTTTCACCTCAGTAAAAAGAATGCTGCTCTTTTTCAAGCTTGTCGTCAGCACTATCTCTAGTTCTGAGCCAGCCTCAAGGCCTGGATGAGTACACTGTTATAAGCCTTTACAACATACAGGCAAAGCAGACCCCAAAGGAGCCAACTGTATTTTGGGACAGGAATAACCGAAAGCTTCAGCCTTTGTTAAGGTATGGTTTAGTCTATTGCTTGTCATATTTTAACTCCAGTAGCCCTTCAAACACACATCTCAACTCTTGCCAGTAAGAAATCTTGTAAGCCATTTCATTCTGACTGCTCGATATCTGCTGTTGAAAGACTAGTGATAAAGTCCCTTGCGTTAATTTATGTTGGAAAACTAGCAGCATGATACAGGATAAACTGCAGTGTTGTATGCATATGGCTCTTGGCACAATATTGGTCTTGGTCTGTGAGGAGGATTGCCACAAAGTATATTTTAAAAATGCACAAAATTTCCCTATTCAAAGCAATTGTTCTACCTCTGTCAGCTCTGCAGCGCTTTCTAAAAGTCTCCAAACCAGATGTGTACATGGTGCAGCTGAACAAAAGCAACTGGAGAGAGACCTCTTGTTAAAGAAAACACTGGCTGTGTTAAGCCTTTGCTTTAGTGCTTGACTGCAGGATAGATAAAAGGTTTGTGGGTAAAAGGAGGAATGATGTTTTTCCATTCATCTGGTACTTCTTTTATGATCACTAGAGGCAGAAGTGGATGCAGATCCACCTTTCAGCACGGGGATACACAAAAAGGGAAGTGCTAACTCCCTAGTTAGCACTTCCTTCCCTTCTGAAAGGAGAAGATGACTATACTGCTGCACTGCAGGGAGGTAAGAACTCCTGCTTGGAAGGAGTGCTGCTACTACTCCCATTTCCTAATCATGCAATTAGAAAGAGGTAGCATTGGTCTACAGTCCCTGTGCCTGGCCTCTTCTACATCTTGAAATGATGTCATGGAAGCTGAAAGGGCCAGGGCTGCTGTAAGACATTTCTCTTAACTCTAGAGGCTCGGGTACAACTTGTGTGACAGAGGGGTTGTGAGTGACAAAGGATGACTGTATTGGTGGGGCTGTACAGGAATTTGGCAGGCAGTTCCTACAGCAATTAACCCAGAGCTTTGCTGGCTCCAGCTGGTCTGGTTTGCTGTGAGTGAGTTTGAGGTGTGGTGGAAATCATCTCTGCTCACAAGACATAGTGGAACATGATATCTTATTTTAAGAACCAAAGTTGGATTTTTTTTTAGTACAGCTAATGGACTGAATGTTTGCTATAGAGCCCACACAGGTCACTCAGTGAAGCTGACATAACATAATGAGTCTTAACCTGCCATGGCTCCCTGGTTCGATAGAGGCAGTGGATATAAAACTCTGTCTTTCTGATTTCTAGTGAGTGCCAGGCTGCATGCTGTGTGCTCTCGTAGCACCCCAGTACCTAAACAAGTGCTCTCTGGCAATAGGATGGAGTGTTAAGCAGTAAAAAGTATAGGCAGGAAACCTCTCTTGGCTCTTGCTTCCTTTCTTCTTGCCAGATCGAACAAGCAACCCTGAGGCTTAGGAACACTGTACAGAAAATAGCAGGTGTGTATGGGTCAAGCCTAACTGTTCTAGGTGGAGTAAAGACTATTTTATTTGAGTCAAATTTTTTTATCTTCCATTTTTTTTTTCTCCTACAGTTATTTTGCTTTGACTCCAGTTATATTGATGTGTGTTTCTCAACAGAGGTGTTTGTTTTTATACCTGGGAGCTGAGGCTTTTAGTAGAAGATGAGTTATAAAGTGCTTAATTAGGAGGGTGGAGAGCAGCTTGAAATGAAGCCTACACCTTTCCAATGAGGATGACTTTCTGCTCTCAGCCATGGAGGCTACATTGATTAATTCACACTGCCTTCAAATGCTGTTGGGCTAGTTACCTTAGCTCTAGCAAATGGTGTTTTTATAATGAAGTGGAAAGGGCTTGAAATAATGAGACACAAAAATAATCACTGTGGTGGAGCAATAGAAAACTCCATCTTCTTAAAAAATGTACAATGCACATTTTCCTGTGTGACTGTTCAGCGCAGGGGTAGAGCAGCACATCACAGTAACTGCTCTGCTTTCTTCCATCTGACGTGATGGGGAGAAGGCAGTCTCTGAAATGAACTTGAGAACTCAAAGCAGGTACTTCAGCTACTCCAGACTCTTTTGATCAATGTGATGAGTAAACTCAGACAATGGGCAGTATATGAGAAAGGCATACAGATCTGCTTGAAGAGAAGTGAGAAGGGAGCCCTTGCTTTTGCCCTGAAAAACCCATGTCAAAACCAAACCCCAAAAGCCTATTGGGCTATTCTCGACAATTTTAAAAGCAAGCAACCTATCACATATCTAGCTCCAAAAGGCTGTTTTCTAAGAGGAAAGAAAAGAAACCTCTTAATATTAGTGGAATGGTATCATAGGCATCTCCATCTTAGGGCATATTCAATATAGTAAGAAACTGTCAGGGAGAGAAGCAACAGGAAGGAGACTCTTGTCCTTGACAATATTCTGGTTGTCTATATAAAATAACTTTGTGATCAAAAATATTTATTTGAACTGAATGCAAAAAACCTCTCTACCACTTTAATGGTTTTCAACATTTATGTATCATCCTGTATTTCATACCCCGTACTTCTGCAAGCTTCGAGTAACTTCAGCTGTCAAAACACCAAGAAATAGTTAATAATACTTGCTCCTTACAAATGGAATGATCCCAAGACCGTTCGATTTTGAATTGTAATCCTCAGAGCTGTTACCTTCTTACTTTCCAGCTGAAGACAAGGGTAGCTGGAGCTTCCTGTAAGATACAAGTGGATTAGGTTGGGTATGGTGCTGTTTTGGCACAGGTACAGCCTTAAGCAGTGGAGTCACTGAGTAGAGAGCAGTGGTAGAAGACTTTGCCTCTGTCTGAATCTGCATTTTCCAGAAAGCCCAAAATGACTTACCAGGAATAGAAACCAGGTCTGCTCAGTGATAATGATCTTTCTGCTCTCTGCATGTATTTTTGAGCTGAATACATGCTAAAACTAATCTAGTAGCCACAAAATTCAGTAAAAATTATGCTACTTGAAATAAAAATGTCAGACCCACTTGTGATTATTTAAGAGGAAAAAGTCGTCATGTGCAGCATTAGAGATGAGGCCCGTGTGGCTGAGATTTTTAGGAGATTCTCTATATTCTCTCTCAGTGCAGCACTGGTGACTACTCTGAAGCACAGCTATTTAAAATAATAGTTTGATGACTTCGTTAAACTGTAACTTTCTCCAATACAAAGTATAGTCCAGAGAGAATTTTTTTTAGTGTACTCTTAAAAAGTCAACAGTTCATCCCTTCCTGTTGTATATCTTTGACTGTGGGAACAAATCTTGCTGTAACCAGTTAAAGTCTCATCCTTGTTGAAACAGACAAAGTATTTCTCTAATTAAAAGAAAAATTTGGATTATTTGTCTAAACTTTTCTGTGTAACCTAAATTAGAGAACTGTGGGTTTGTGTCCTGGTGTAATATGGAGGCAATTGCAAAAATCAATGCATAAAACAGAGCCCAGAAAGAATTATATTTAACAGGAGACAGAAAATCAAAACAGATTCCAAGCAAATTAGGAATTAAGACTGCAGCAGCTCAAGCTGAGTTTGCCTTTTGGGGAAAGCTTATTAATATAACTAAGGTGATTTTTTTTTGGCCAGAACTCCCCATTAATAGTATTTGACCATGTCACATCTCTTCTATGACTTAATATGGCGAGATAGGCAGCAGATCAACAAAGGTAAAATGACAAGAAGATAATTAAAGCTTTACATTACAATGTGTTGGAACTTTAAAGATATCGGAAAGTGCCGATACAAATTCAGAGCACCTGAGCTGTAGCAATATCACAGAACAGAAGCAATATATCTTTTAGTCTAAAGAAATGTCCTGTATTTCCCAGATCTAATAAAATATATTGGATGCTTAATTTGTTTTAGAAAAAGATCCCAGTGCTTTGCATTTGTTTAACCTAATCCAGTCTTAACCGCTGCTAAATGAAAGGTCTCTGTCTTGCATGTCACATGGAGAAAGATCTACCAAATACATAGCTCTTGGAAGAGAATGTTCACTTGTATTTAGAATAATATTCAAAACAATAAAAAGACCACCCTCTTTCACACAGGTTCATGTAGTTTAAAAAGCAATGGAAGTATTATAACCATTCACTAGCTAAAATATTTATAGGAAGAGAAGGTTCAGGGAGACTTTATTGGTTTCTACAATTGCCTGATTGGAGAACACAAAGGAAACAGAACCAAAGTCTTTGCACAGGTGCACTGAGGTGGTATGAGAGGCAATGGGTGCAAGTTGGAACATATGAAGGTTTGGTCAATTATAAGGACTTTTTCTTAAATTACAATGGTGCCTAGAGAGATTGTGTTATCTCTGTCCTTGAAGGTTTTCAAGCCTCAGCTGGATGGACTCCTGAGCAACCTGCTCTTATTTACCCTGTTCTGAGCAGGACTCTTGCAAATCAAATTATCCTGTGACAATATGATTTTTCAGATTGGAACTAGATATTTAACTCTTGAACTAATATTTATTACCTCTAGTAGTACTAATATAGATATAATCTCTTGACCACCTGTAGCAGCTGAAATGACATGAGGGCATTTGACTTGACAGTATGTATAACAAAATCATTAGCAACTGTGTCAGTATGCATCAGGCTGTTTTTCATGGAGTATGGAAGCAAAGAAACCACCAGGGGGTTGTTTCTGTAGTTCCCAGCCTCAGCATAGCTGAAAATAATGTGTGTTAGAAGGCTGACTTGTTCTGAAAAATGATAATTAGAAAGATAAACCTGTTCTAAAGAAAAAGAAAAAGAGAGAAGAAACTAAATCAGGATATGGCAGCATGATATGAAATTGTTTATATGTCAATGACAGAGTAAAAATGGCTTCAGTGTTACAGATCGACAGTGGAAAATGTTTTACCCTGGCTTTACGTTAGGTTCCAGCACAATCCAGGTGTTTCTCCAGTCCTTTCCTTTGGGTAACCTGTGTTGTAATGGCCAGTGTTTTATGGGCTGCTCCGTTCCTGTGCCTAATTCTGCTGCTCATCTTCCCGATCCTATACCATTTTTGGGTGCTAGTGTCAATTACTGAGGAGCATGTGCTTTCATATGTTTACTGACTGAGATTTTTTCTATCCGAAGTAGGTGAAAGCGTGTGTACAAGGTCAGCTGGTTATTTACAGCTGTCTAGCAGTCCATGAAACGTCTGCTCTGAGTACCCGAGGTCCATGGGTCCATTTGAATGGATAGTTTGTAATGTACTTAACACTTAAGCACCACTGTCCCCTTTTCTCCCTTGAGTTACTGTGGCATTCTTTAAGTCTCCTGCTTGTTTAATTCATCTTGCAAAAGAAAATGTTTAATGAACCCCACTTACGATTTTTCCAACTGTCTGGCTGCAAAATGTCCTTTCCAAGAGGATATATCAATGGTGCTGTTATCTCTTGTTCATGCGTGTATGTTCTGTTTCTGCTTCTTTCCCACATAATTACAAGCCTGTGTTTGGAAATGGTATGTTTGCTTTCCTATTAAGAAGGCTATCAGAAATTTTTGCATGCTTTGTAGGTCATAACTTAGGAAATGAGTTGGTTTAGCAGAGAAGCCCAGCAGTAGAGATTCTTAGCATTTCCCTAATACTTGCCTCTGCTGGGCATAAAGCAGTTTGTGAATAGTAATGAAATCAGCTTTGCATTACCCCAGTGAGGTAGCTGTGCAGTACTCCTATGAGGAGATGGAGGCACAGCATGATGAAGTGACTTGCCTGGATTCAAATGGCTGCTGGGATTCCAGCTTTTGTGCAGGTGTTGGCTTTAAGCACTCAGCCCAAGGGCCAAACTGGGATGCAGTACAGGCTTGGTGAAATGGTGTATTTTATGTTATTTTTTTATATACTGGAAATTGCTATTTTATACCCTAAAAACTAAACTCCTGTATAAACTAAAATGTCTCTACTTTTTATGGTTGGAAGGTTAATATTCAAAACATGAACTGCATGTAATCAATGCTTCATTCCTGCAGCCAGCCTGAAGTAATAAATATTAGAGAGAAAGAGACTGCGAGCATTTCTCCCACGATGAGTTAGTTCAAAAGTTTGTCGTGAACACTCAGATGATGCCAATGAACTATTTCTCCTCCAGTCAGACAAGAAAGGAGCGGGCTGGACACATTAATATGCTAGAAGAGACTGTACACATCACGTCTTGTATCAGAGGGAATGGATGTTGGGTTGTATGTGAATCATCATTTCTTTCCACTCTGATCCCTGCCTGGGTCTCAAAAGGAGGAGCAGATCAGTGGTGCCTTATTGTTCAAATTCACCTGGTGGAGGCTATCATTTAATGATGTTTTTTTCTGATGAGTCTTCTGATGTTCCTTCATAGTAATGGCATTGCCAGGATTGAATGTTTCGGACTAGCCTTTTAGAAGGAGCTGCCTTAGAATATTCTGTCGTATTGTGTACTGCTGATTCAGAATTTTTAGGCTTCTCTGGAGGAATTGGGAAGGTTGGAAAGAGTTGGCTATGGAGGGCCTAAGCCCTTTCTTCTTGTACTCATGCACTGCTATATTTAATCTGAAATAAAGTTTCTGAATCTGCTCAGGCAGCTTTGTTGACACGTGAGGATGGGAATGTAGACAGGGATCTGTTGGCTAAATCAGTCTTTAGTTCGGGAAAGCTACTGAGATCATCCACTGGGTGAAACAAAGCCACTCTCTTGGACTCCGTGATGCTGCAGCTGCTGTACCAGGGCTGAATTCCAGCCAGCTTCACAGCCGATACTCCTTTATATGCTACCCTGCAGAGAATGGAGTAAATTAGAGCCTGTGCAAGAAAGCCGGTAAACAGTTTAATTTAGTGGTTGGTATGTACTCCTGATTCCCATGATCCTTTCAGGATCTAATTCTCTAAACACCTATGCCAGTGAAATTACTATTAACCCTCAGTTCACTGGAAGCATTGCTGTACCGAGTAACCTAGGTCTCTGGCAGCAGAGAGGTACTTGTGATCTCAGGTATTTTTGAGTGGACAGAAGCAATAAGTTGAATGAGAAGCTGGATTGTAGTGCAAAATGGTCCTTTGTGTGTAAAGCCCAGCGTGAGAAATGAAACCATTAAAAGAACCAGCATGCCAGTAAGCAGCAGCAAGATTGTGTCTGATGCTGGATGTCCTGCTGTGGGACAAGCTGAGACAGTAGAGAGTCTCTTTTATCTGCTGCTGTTGTACCCTGTGCTGACAGCAAAGTCTCTGCAACCCAAATCTGAAACTGAGATAATTTCTGATGCTTTGGGAAAGATTTCTGTTTACCCAGAGAAAGGGAAAATGAGCAACTTTTGTCAGTTAATAAAGCAGCTGAGTCATGGAACAGAGCTGCGTGGGTTATTGGGGCAATGCTGAGCAGTTTCTTGTCTAGGATGGGAGTACAGGTCGTGATCAGGGCCTGTAGCACCCGTGGCTGGCACGCCAGCTTCACCCATTCTGGATCATGGGTTTCCAAGTGGCTGCACTCTACTTCACTGCCTTCCCACCTCACTTGGTCCAGGAGGTTTTACATGAAACTGTGCCCAGAACAGCCTGTCAGTTACTGTTCATCTTAAAATGGAATTAACAGGCAAGCATCTGCTTGTGTATGTGTGTACTGGGAACTGGAGAGCAAACAGTCCAAAACCAGCTTTTGATTTAGGTTTTGGGAAATGAACAAGCCCACACAAAGTGTGCTTTTTGTCACGGATAAGCAGTGAGATGCATTTATGTGGCAACTGTTATGGTACATGACAGAGACTGGGGACAGTACTAAATTTTTTTCTAGAAAAGTAGCAACCTCTAAGTTGCACAGAAGGGACTGGGAAACTTATGAATAATCTTCAATAGGTGTGAGTTTGTTTGTGACAATAAGCCTCTTCTGCTGGCTGGTCTGCTGACCTGAAAATTTTAGATCAGTTTGTGAAGCCTCAGCTAATGAGGACACACGCACACAGAGGCATTTGACAGAAACTGGGTCATGTCATCACGTCAGTCTTCTCACTATTATAAAAAATACCTTAGTAGTATTAGTGAAAATTGCCTTTGTGTGTGTGCATGTGTGCGTGTGGCAGGCAAAGAGTACTTAGCTGTCTTAACAGCCTCACCCCAGGCAGAATCAGTTAGAATGGAAAGTTATCGCAGCGTGAAGATCAGAGCAAAGACTCTGACAGGGTGCAGCTGGTTCAAATCAGTCTTGATTAATCCATCATCTATGATTGAAAATTGGTGGTGTAAAGTTGTCAAGGTCACTACATACAGGACAAGGCTGAGAGTGGTTATTGTCTGAGGAGCTGGGCTTTCACTTATATTTACACCAAGCCCCAAATGAATAACACTTTAAAAATGAAGGGAGCCAGGAGTGCCTAGGAAAGCCTTATTCCCTTCTTTCTGAATTTATTTGGGGGTAGATCCTCATGAAGGCAGATAGGAGGCAAGCTACTACTGTTGCAAATCCTTATAACTGTATTAGCCCTGGAGGAAACTGTTTTCAGGTGTATATGTTTTGTCTTAATGAAGTGCTGCAGGTGCCTTAAATTCTGCTCATTGGCTCAGAGGGAGGTAAATCACACCTGTGCTAAGGGGCCTAGCCTACAGCTGGGGCTGCAGTCTCTCTGTGCTTGCCTTAATTGGTATACGCTGCTATAATGGGTATTTGTTAGGGTCTATGTGATAGAGTAAGCTCTCTGTCGCCCTAGAGAAAAGTGGTATTATGCAGGAAACTAATGTAGTTTCTTTTATTTAGGAGGATTTGATCTATTTTTTTCTGAGTGTTCCGATTGCTAGACCTTTGGAGAGGGAAACAGCTGGCTGCTGAGCGTGAGTATGATGTTTTGACTTTGGGTTTTGGGGATGCTGGGAGAGGGAGGAACTGGGAACCTGAAGTTTATAAAGGAGTAGAAAATTGAGGGAGGAGGGCAAGACTGCAATCCAGGTTGCTTTATTTTGCTGCCATACCTTGAGTAGTGTGCTCCTTTCTGGTTAGGGATTGTGTAACTGCTTGGTATGGAGTACATGTGCCATAGATTGTATGGATGCATTGCTCTCCTTCCTTTGTCCCAAGTGGCCTGTTGCCACAGCATAGTCCTTAGAGCAATATACTTGAGATTTTTTTTTTTTTTGGTAATGAGGCATCTGAACCTATGATTTTGTGTACTTGATCCTGGGAATTAAAGGGTCTTCTTTATAGCAAAGATTAAAGATAGGACATTCTTAGTGAATCTGTAACTGCTATTTGTTGGCCAGGTTAATAGATTTTGTGTGTTGGTAGGAAACATGTTGCGTGTTGTAATGATAGCTGGGGGAAAGATATTGATTGGGCACAGAGAAGGAAAAGAAACACCTAAAGCTGATTTGGTTCAAAGATTTTTGTTTTTGTTTTGTGTGAAAAGTTCAGGAGAATTTTCCAGGTACATGGAGAGGCGCATTTCTGGAGCTGAAAGAGAAAGAAAGCACTTTGGAGAACCTTAGTGATAAAGTTCTTCCTAATCTCCAATCTAAACCTCACCAGTGCACCTTGAAGCCATTTCCTCTTGTCCTATCACTTCTTAGTTGTGAGGAGAGATTGACTGCCACCTCACTACAATCTCCTGTTGGCTAGTTGTAGTGAGTGATCATATCTCCCCTAAGCCCCCTCTTCTCCAGAGGAAACAACCTCAGCTCCTTCAGCTGCTGCAAGACTTGTTCTCTCGGGCTCCACACTGAGCAGTGACCCCAGTCTTAGAGTGTGTTACAAATATGGGGTTATGTTTCAGCGGAAGACTTGTAAAGGGTTCTGTGTTTAGTGAATGAGCCTTTGTAGTTCCCTTTCTGCAGCACATTGGTGTTTTTATGGGACCCTGACAGTGTAATTCGGATGCTACACAATCCTTCACAGGTAAAGCAAATGCGAACATGGGGAGCCACAAAACTCTGCTGAGACTTTTTGTGGCTGCAGCTTTGTACATCTGATACCTTGGAGGCGCTACTGAAGATTAACAGTACGGCTTGGTATTTTATAGTGTGAAGTGTTTTCTTAGATGGTAAATTTCAGGTCCTAATTCCTTTTCACGTGTTTTATCCAGCAACTTAATCAGCTGTAAGACTGGCAGTGTGAAACAGTTCATAGGCTGTTAATGAGGATTCCTCTGATATGTGTAAGACCTGAGGTATATTGACAGCAGACAGAAATGAAAGGAAAATTCGTGTATTTCAGCTGCAAACTTGACAGAAGTTGAGTTAGAGCACAGCTAAGTCAGCCTGAGTGTGATGTCTAGACTACACTGTTATTTCCAGATTAATATAATGAAAAAGAAAGGGGAAAGTATTTACAGATCAAGAGACTTGAATCCATAGCCTTGTCTCCCTGACTGAGAGTAGGACCATCTGTTTCTTGCTAGCCTTTGCAAGTGTCAGCTTTTATTGCATTTTATCTTCCTTGCTGGCCAGAGAAAAACACTTGTTAATTAATGAGGAGAACTTCCCAGGATGTAATAGAGACCTTTCTTTGAACCTTTTTGGATCTGTCTAGTCTTCAGATGGCCGCATCTTACCAAATGATGGTGCCTGTCATAAATAGCTGTTGTGTCCCCTGTGATTCTAGATACTCTGCCCAGGAGAATTGCAACTTGTTTGGAAAACAGATGGAATTAAGTCATGGTTCTGGTACTCTGCTGTCCAAATGGCAGGGCATCTCTTTTGTTTTTACTGCTTTTCCACTATTTTTCTTGCCATAATATTTTCATACCAGTTAAAATAATGGATGGATTTGTTGCATTACAAGTAGTTGTATGGTTGTACATTCAAGTCCATCCAGCTTCTCTTTGTTCTATGCAATTACTACTCACAAATTTTATGTGCTACTTGTTTGCTTTTCCAGATGCTTCAGTAGAAATGTAATACAAATTGGAGTCTAAAGTTAATTTCTGTGGAAGCACACTTAGAAATGCCTTTTTTTTTGTTCAAAACACTGTCCAATGTTGCTCTCCACTTATGATTTCCAGTTAACTTTCAAACCATCTGACAGTGCTTCTGTCCAAATCAATTAGATTCAAACATATCAGTAATCTCTTTTTGTTTTTTTTTTTTTTTTTTTTGTGAGGCACTGACTGTAGTTGGATGTTTGAAAAATGAGATATTGCATCTCCTGTATTCCCTTCAGCTACTGCTTTTTGTAATTTGATCAAACAAGGCAATCAGTCTTCCTTTGCCCAATTTATTTTATTTGCTATAGTGCCATTGCAAGCAAGAGCACACAGTGTGGGATCTTCATCCTGGATTGATGTGGGACTGTTTCAGTGACAGTTACCAGGGTTGCTATCATTTCTGCCTAGACAGACTGGCATTACCATGAAGGTGATGAAAAGAGAAAAGACCTATACATGACAGAAATGTAGCGCTCTGCACTGTGTCAAGAGGAAAAGCGCTGTGTTGGTTCTGTTCCCAAGTTGCTGTGCAGATGCCAAGGTAGTGGTAATGATACTGTGGCTCAGCACGTGCCCTCAACGTCTTTGCTGGGCTTGGCTGTGTAGGCTCTTAATGCTCGTTTCTCTTCTCTGTGTATTTCAAATGTCAGTTTCTGGTCTCTGACTCAAGCTCTGGGTGCCAGTAATGCATGTATTGAAGAACTTTCCAAGGAAAAAGGGGGCCAAAGGAGCTCTTCAGAGTTGCTTGGAGGAGCTGCACTTCTCCAGGGCTAACACGAAGTGGCCTGACTGAAAACTAACAGCATAACAAGCTAGTGACTAAAACACGAGATACAGCAACTTTGCAAAACCTAATCAAAGGAGTTTTGTTCTTCCTGGTTGGAATACAGTCAGAATTATAATGAACCTTGGCAAATAGAAACTCTCTAGTGCTCTTGCTCCCTGCCAGCACAAATAACATGCTGCAGCCATCTCTGTACTGCAACAATTGGCTCTGTTGCTGCTTATGTAGTTTTGTATCTTCGCAGTTAACCTGTCAGCTGTTTTTCAGAGAAACCTGTAGTTCTGAAAATGCCCCTTAGACCTGCTGCATATCCCTCATTTCTGTATGCTTCAGCCTTGGCAGCAGGGAAATAGAGAAAATTGGTTTATAGTTGGCTAAATGCTCAAAGCTAGTAAAGGCCTTCATGTGTGGAAATGCTGCAAGAGGAAAGTTCTCTGAGAACTATCTGCAGCTCCTGGACTGAGAAGGAGTGAAAGGAGAATTAGATTGAGTCCAGCAGTCTTTAGCTGTGCAGCTGGAGTGTACAAGGAGCTGCAAATTTCCAGTTGGTGCTATGTGCCAGCGTGCTCTCTGCTTTCCTGGCAGTACCACCGTGCTGACCAAGCTTCCCTTACTGGCCCTTGTGTTTGGAAATTTGTCTGAAAGTGCTTGCTGTCACAGCTGTTCAGTGTGCCCCTTTGCTGCAATGACCAGGCTGGAGCTCTGGGCATATGTCTTGAAATGATTCCTGCTGGTGTACAAAGCAAACTCCTTTTAGTGGTTTAATGGCCTGTCTTTCTGGGGAATTGCAGAGCTGCTGAGGTGATGTGCTAAAAGAGTGTATATACCTATGTATTTTTTCCTCAGTCTCTTGAAAGACAAAGATTCCTGCTTGTGTCTTGTGTGCTGCATAACCTGTCTGCAGCTGGCCATTTGTTGCAGGAGGATCTACATCATATGCAGAATTTGTGACTGCAGTTGAGGAGTGTATTGATTTTTGTGTACTGTACTGCTCTTTTTGTCTCTTTGGGGGTCAGGATCATTACAGCTATGCTGAGAGTTCCTGATTTCTTACCTTGCCTTCTATCTGGCTAAAGCAACCTAATATGCATGGGTTTGGGTTTTTTTTTTTTTTTTAAATTGAAAAACAGCATGAAAAAAAGCATGTGTGCAGAAGCGTGTCACCCAAATAAATGAAATGGGTAATATTGCCCTCAGCAAATGGGATTTATAGCAATTTCAATATGTGGGTGTGGGAAAAATACAGACAAGTGTATTAAAAGAAATATTGGTTGTTTTTTCAAGCAATCACTGTGTAAAATATTGTCCTTGGGACAGAAAAGTTACCTTGATGCTGAAATAATGCACTCAGCCTCTGCCTGTCAGTGTTATATCAAAGCCTCAGTAAATTTTTCATTCCCTCAGGCATTATTTTACAGCTATTGTCCTCCATACCAAACTCCATTTGTAACATTTATTTATAGCTGGAGTGATCTTTGAGATTCTTCATAATATATAAAAATGAGGAAGCTGCCACAAAATGGCTTTTGTTTTCCTCTGAGACTTGCAAAATAGATGTTAAAAGCAAATGATTTAAAACAGCAGTTTTATTAAAAATGTATTATTGTCATTTGTAGCTCTCACAGCCATTCTCCAGAACAACTCTGGGCTTCCAAGGATAAAGTGTGAAGCTTTGAATCTGCGCTTTGTTTTTAGTTTATTTTAAGCTTTTATGCAACAAATCTGCTCGACCAAATTTATGCTGAATAAATGTGTACCAGACTTATGCCAGTAGAGCTTCTGTGTCTCTCTGTCTCTCTCTCAAGTTATATACTCAACTTTTGTTTCGTTTCAGTGGGAGACAGTCAAGACAGAGAAAATAAGGACTAGTGATACTTAGTTATTTAGTTATGCAGATGAACAACCAGGTGCATTTACAGATGTGTAAGAAGGCTATGCATTCCTTTGCCATTGGCTTTTGGAGGGAGTGACCTACTTAGACCTGCCTGAAAGCTGTAGTAAATCCCTAGGTACCATTTGGGAAAATCACCCAAGGGCCAAATGTGTCTTTTCCAAATCACACAGAAGCTGGAATGGAGCAGGGTTTTACATCTAGATTTCTGGGTTCTATCTGGTATCTTTCTCTGTTTGAAGGCCAGAGCACTCAGCTCTGCTTTGCTGATCTGGGGTCAGAATTTGCTTATTGATCCAGGTCTCATTTAGCCTTTTATTTACTTCTGAATGATCAGCAGGTACCAGCCTGTCTCTCACGGGTCAATCTGTTAAAGTGATAAAAGTGGTGGTGTTTAATGAAGACTAATTAAATGGGACAGACATTGTAGTTAATAATTAGGATACATAATTCAATATGAAGATTAGGCATCTCTGAAAGAGACAGGAATCTACCCAATCTTATCAGTAAGTTTCCAAACCAACAGCAGCAGAAGACTGACTCTTAGCACAATACATCTTTGTTTGATGTGTAGGATACTTGGTAAGAGGGGAACACATTGGTGAAGATGGATAATAGCTTTCAATTTTAAGATTTCAGTGCTTATTTTCTATGTACCTATGCAGGTCCATCTGAATTATTTCATTTGGGTAAACCTTATAAGTCAGAGACGAAACAGGTCTTTGTTAGTGGTAGAGAAAGGGTTTTTTTTTTAGTGCAGAACTGCAAGGAATAACATTGTCTCGTGGGGATGGGTAGTGAAAGCATTGCTGTCCTGTGCACCTATTTGTTCACCAGCACAAAGAACAGCTGGGAGAGAGGCTCATCTTTGTGGGCTGCAGGAGAAAGGTTTGTTTGGCTTTATGTTGAATTAGGTAGCTCATTTTTTCTGCCTCTCTAACTATTGAAGAGCAACATAAAATATAAGTGTAGGAAAGACTTTGGCAGTTGAGGATAACCTATTGATTAAGTTGACATTTATGTCAGCAGTAGTGGAAGAAATTCAGCTCAAGTTAGAGGGTAATGTTTGTGCTGCAGACTTTGCTTTGTGAGCCTATTTAGTGAGAGAAAACATTTTTATTTCTTGGAAAAACAGAATATTTTCACTGCTACATTATGGCATCAAGGAATTGCATCATAAATTGCGCTTTTTTGTTACTTAAATGATTGGACTTTTTTTAAATGTAAGCCTTCATAAACAAAACAAAATTGAGATGTTAAAGCAGATGGGATAAACTTCAAGGTACTGACTAAATCACTGTTTTCCACCTTCTGTTTTTATTATTGTTTTGCTCTGGTAATAGCTTCTTTAGAGGATATTTTAAAAATGGATTGTCCATGATGTTCTTCAGTGTCAGATATAAATAAAGGAAAACTGCTGCATGTTGTTTTGTTGAAAGCTTCTTGTAGAGCTATGTAATCAGGGCAATTATAACTTTGCCTGTAGTTTGTCTTGTGGATTTGTTGTGCATACCAATTAAACCAGTCAAGAATTGAACATAATTGCCTGGCCTCCTTGTACATCTGGAAACTTGCTCAGAGTGTAGTGGCTTCTAAGGCTGCCTCCTTTGGATCCTACATTATTTATTATAGCAGTTTTTCTTATCCCTTCTAATCTATTTTGAGGGTGGTTTGCTCTTTTACATTTTTCCTGGACTTCTCATTTCTTCAGTGGATGCAGTCAGTGGTGAATGATGTACATCTAAAAAGCCTGCAGCTACTTTTTTCTGTTAATGGAAGGAAGTGAGAAGAAAGAGGCAGCAGGAGCTGGGCAAAAATAAAAGATGGTCCACCTGAAGAAGCTACAATACTTAGGACTTCTTGGAAAAAGGCAGTATTCCAGTAGAGTGAAACTACTGGCATAGGTGCATGTAATTGGATGAGGAGGAATAAGACTTGATGTCTTCTCTCTCCAACCTGTTGACCATCCTAGTATTACTCTAATATAATGCTGTACACAGGCCATGTATGTTGTTCCTTTGTGCAATGCAAGCTTGATTCTCCTTTGGAAAGACTGCAAAAAAAACCCAAAAAGTGAATTTAGTGTTCATGGTTTCTTGTGAGTAGTTTGCAACATGTCTCACAGAATGGTAACTCTAATGTCCAAACAGCTCACCTTACAAATGTCCTCCTTGTGCTCTTGGGGTTTTTCATCTTGATATTGGGGATTTGGCCTCTGACTTCAGATCAGAAACTGCTTCCTCAATCTGTGCCTCTTGGCAGGCTGCCCTCAGGCCACCTCCCTTGAACTCCAACCATCCCCATGTGCCCCACAGCACCTTTAACAAATAGCATGCCAGTGTCTGTGGCAAACAGGTGGTAGCTACTGATAGACCGTCTGAGTAATAGAGTTAATTCAGTTTTCAAAAGGATACTTGAGGATACCTGTAATGACAGGAAAAATGAGAAGCCATGCTGCATCATTGAGAGAACATTCACTTCTGAACTGAAAGCCTGAATTATTTAAAAAAAACCCCAAACACACGAAAGAACAAATGATTGTGCTTTCTAATGAATTTTCCGTGTGCCTATCCTCTACTTTAGCACTGGAGTTGTAGCAGAAATGAAGGAAATGAGGACTGTCTCTGCATGTAAATACTCTTATGAATCGATTAATAATGGTAAAGGACACAGTCTTTCAGGAATGATTCCAATCTTGTGATATGGTAGCCAGTGAACACTGAAGTTGGTGTTTATCAGGTTCATTGCTGTGACTCTACAAGCAGCCTAACTTCTGCATTTTTAATAGATAATTAATCTAGTTGATGTGACAAATTATAAATACAGCTCTATTTCTGCCGGGGAGAGTGGGAAGGGCTGTCTTGTTGGATTATCTAATGAGATCTGCAAGCGGATTTCTAATCTCTTAATTCTCTTTTTATCTTCAGTTTTCTTTCCTAATTGTGGCAATATGATGTATTATCCAAGGAAAATAATTATTAAAGGTCTCAAAATGGTGAATTGAGGAAGAGCAGTTGGATTTTATCATAGAAATTAATTGATATGTTTTGTGGAATATAGGCATTGTGAATAGTATAGTACAGTCTCTTTACTGCCAAACCTTTTTGTATTTCTGTATTGAATACTCAAACTGGTTACAGAATTTCATAGGTTCTGGATTATATGGCTCCAACTCATAACAGATTTTATGACCTGATTAGGATTCAATCTCAGTAGAATCATAAAATGATGAATAACCTTAGAAGCATGTAATAATTTTGCAATTCTTTAGCTTTCAGTAATGATCAATAGGACTAGATAATATATTGAGGAAAACCAACAAATATTAGGGAATAGAGCCTGAGGAGGAATTAGGAGTCTTTTTTTTTCCTGACTGCTTTGTAAGTAATCAGCTGTAGCATTCAGGTGTTATTCAGTCTGGGTTCTTGATGTGGTCAGTCCTATGTAGTGAAGAAAGATGAGTTTTTCAGTGTATGTGGTCTTAGAATTTGCTTTATTGCCATTAGTAAATTAAAGGACATGCTCAAATATAAGGGATGGAGACTTCATCTTTCAAATGGATGCTGAAATGAATGTCTGACTCATTACATATTCCAGGAACATTTGTTAAATTTAGGGATGCAAATCTGCTCAAAATAATACTTAAGAAAATATCTATAAAATATTACAACTGTATGATGTTTAATTGAATATGACTTAGATATATGGTAAAACTATTTGCCTTCACTGTGAGAGGTGTTCTGAGAAGGGTTTTGTTTATATAAAATACCAGTGTGAGGAGAAACCAGAGAAAATGTCAGTGAACTTTTCTCAGTAGAGAGAGGAAAACCTCTGGTGTGCAGAGGGTAGCCAGTGAGGAGGAAATGTAACGTGGAAGGACAGAATGAGTGCTGAGATGATGAAGAAAGGTTGGTGACTCAAACCGAGCAAGACACTGCAGTCTTGCCTGGCAGATTGCCTGAGTCCTAGGATTAACCTCTTATGCTTGTAGTCAATGGAAACTAAAAATTGGTAGTGCAGCCTCAAAGATGTCTTTTGACGGTATGTGTAAGTCATACTGATAATAGTAATAGGGAGTATTGTTGCCAAATGTGTCTGCCGTTGTCTTTTAAATACACTTAAGAACTAGCAGATGAGTTGCCATTATCCTGCCATCAGTTTACTGAAACAAAATGTTTAATTGAGATAGAGAATCTATTAATGGTGTGTGTGACTATATAAAAAAAAATAGGCTTTGTATGTCCCTCTTATAAAATAACTGTGGCTTTTTATTTCTTTTCTTTTTTTTATTCTAGGCCAAGTTACATCTCCAATGCCAGTGAAATTTTGGAGATCACTGTGGCTTCTGATGCATTGAACTCTAGCAGTTGTGCCTGGTGGGTGCAGCTGGTCAGAATTTGGGGGCAGTTCTGCCAGTCAGCCCTGGGGCTGCTTCCAGGGGAGAGTGGGAAGGGCTCGGGCATCTTCAGAGCTCCAGTAATCTCAGTGTAATCTCTTCAAAAAAGAGCAATAGATGCACTTAAACTTTAGGTTGAAAACAATAAAAAAAGGTATCCAACAGCACGCAGACAAAGCTGGATTTTTTAAAATTTATTTAATCTGGTGGCTGTTGAGCTCCACATTTAATAAATGCTACTGGAATAGCATTTCACAGCAGGATGTGAAGTATCCTGTTGAGTCTTAATAGAAGTGTTATCCATCTGCTGGCAGTTCATAGTGGTGTGTTAATATGGTGACTGGGATGGTTTCTGCCACGTGTTACAAGCTTGGCTCTCAGTCCTGAATGATGATACCGTGACTACTAATTAGACCCTTGTGCTGGATTTACACGCTTCTGAGCTTAGGTGCAAGTTGAGAGTTGCTCAGATATTCTGAGCATGAACCCTGCCTGGTAACCCTTCTTAGGACTTGTTTTTGGGATAAAATCTAGTGTATTTCCCTTAAAGTATTCCCAATGATAATGGCTTTCCTCCGAGTGGTGTTTGTGTGTGCTCTGATTGATATAACCCCCAAGACAGCACTTAAGGAAGAATTGTGGAGAGACTAATACAGCTGCTTTGTCAATTGTTGTCTGACAAAACATAGATGATGTGTATATCTGAGATAAATAATGAAAACTGCTCTGTGTATAGCAGAGGTGGATCTCTACAAGTGTGTCCTATCTCCATGTGAGTCGTCTGTACTCTCATAGTATCCCAGGGATCTTATCTTAAATCCCACCATCCAGCTCAGGTTTTTCTGTTTTCTTTTTGTTACTAAAATAGACAACTTTAACATGCTGTTTCTCAAAAGTATTTTTTACACCCTGTCAGTCTCCCCACCCTTCTGCTTTCAGCAGCATTCCTCCATTCAGATAATAGGACAGGTTTTACTGGGTTGCAGGTACCACCCTCTGAATTGCTGCAGTCCTGGGACTAGGCCAGTTATCTGGGTGTCATTGCTGCTGCTCAGCTGAGGATGAGGCACCAACCTTGTGAGCAAATAATGTTTGGTGTATACTGAAATACTTGGGTCTATCAAATGAAATAGAATTACTGGTAAAAATCCTGCTAAGAAGTAATGTTACATTTTATTTGCATGATCTGTGAAAAGACATCTGTGTTTCATGCTCCTTTGACTACTTTTTGAAGTGATATGGGAGGTGTGCATGGAGGTGCTGAGCCCTGGGCAGGTGAAAAACCCAGGGACAGGAGAGAGCCTTATTAGTGTTGGGAAATTAAGAAACAATAAACAGGTGGAAAACAATTGAGGAAAAAATTTAGTTGTGGTGTGAACATACAACTTGAAGGACAAATATATGGACAACTTCAATCAAGCTACAAATGTCCTTACAAAGAAAGCAATTAACCCTCTGGTCCTGATCCACTCCCTGCCCCTACAGTGATGTCTGTAGGGCATCCTGAGGCAACTTGAGATTTTTTTCTTTGTCGAAGTAACAAGGCCTTTAACATGATGTAATAAGATAATATAAATAATAGTCCTTCAGCTATCGTGGTTGAATGACATTTAGATATGCTTAGAAGAGTTACAATTATGGAAATCAATTCAATCCCTAAAATCTCCCATGATTGGTTTTAACTTCTGATTGAAAAATGATATTTTTGAAACAACGAAAAAACCTTAAGAGGTAGTAGAAGACAGAAGGCCATTTTGTGTTGTACAAACTACCTGAAAATGCTTTGCAATAAAGGCTTAAATGTCTCTTACTACTAAGCCAGAAAAGTACTTTATTTGGTGGAGGATGGAAGGTAGTGTAGAAATTCTTTTGCAAGGTAAAGCCCCGCATCCTATGTTTTTTCCTTCTATTAATGAGAACAAGTGGTTTTGTGAGGCTTGATACATTGGAAAAAATGGGAAAGGGTATAATAACAGGCTTGAGATCACTCGTGAGCAGATTTGAGCTCAATAATGGTCTCTTGAAACTTACTTTGTGCATGCTTCTGCTGAAAAGCAATACAGCATTGTATAATTATGGCTATAAAAGTATAAAACCTGCCAGCCCTTGAATAAATTATAGTGATTATATAAACACTCTGATACCTGGTTAATTTCTCTGAGTGATGATAGAGATAGTTCAGGGATTTGCAGTTAAGAATTTCCCTTCTCTCATCCTTTGCTTATGCTCCCTGACTACTGGCCTTAGCTGACAGTTTTTGTTTTCAAGGAGAAACTCTGAAAAATAGTTTTCTCTCTGGCAGGGTATGGTTTGGTATTATTCTAGGGAGTTACATAATTTCTTTAATAAACTGAACCCAGTACAAATATTTAAAGAACCAATATTTCAACACTTTAAATAAAACACCATCTGTTTTGTTTGTTTATTCGAAGTTCTCCATCACTTGTAGTTTAAAAGCAGTCATCTGCTTTTCTTGTAAACCCGAAATCTTGCATAAAACCTATTCAATGCTACCATAATTGGTTTTTACAGGCAGCTGTTTTCATCATCCTTCATTTGCACATGTAATCAAAGGTATGCTTGGCTTCCCCTGTTTGAGGATGAAAAGATTGAGAGACTAAGGAACTGCAGCTTCCCGAGGACTGTGCAGAAGTGACTTCTTCACTTAAGGATTACTTTTAGTAGAAGATTCATGGATGGAAATTAGGGAGTAAAGGGTCAAGGCTGGTGCTTGAGGTGAGAAACCACAACATGTTCCAAATACGTTTTTAAGAGATGCCATTTAAAAATTTGTTTTCTCTATTTGTATCTGTCTCATCTGTAATAGCTTCGGTAAGACATGAGAATTATTTAACTGTTTTGTGAGGCAAAGACTTTAAAGTAGACAAAAGCTTGAGCTCTATTCTGCATTCCTGTTTTGAATGAATCCTGAAATACAGCATAAACAGCCTGGTCTATCCCTAGCTCAGAGGACCAGAACAAAAGACAGCAGCAACCATGAAGCAAGATTTAGGCTTGTACCCCAGGACAGCAGGAGCTGTCATATAAATGTTACTCATGTATTTCCCACAGAACAGAATACATACTTGTGTATTTCAGTGGTTTTACAACCTTCTGCAGCTCATTTCTTAACTGAGCTTGTTTTCTGAACCCAGAACTCTACAGCTGCTTACCTGGGAGCCTTCCTGATATCCCTGCTAATCTATTGCTTACTATCTAAGGACTGCTGCCTCACAATCTAGTCCAGGCGTTATAGTGGCTGGTATACAGGATGAAACCCTCTATGTGTAGAGCATAGTGGATGCTAACTGAATTGCAATATTGGGATATGTGGGTGGATGTAATATAATCATCTTGGATGACAACTGCCAAGACCCTTGGTTGTAAGAGAAAAAACTGTTAAATCACTTGCAAGATGAAGTTTTCAGGTGATGTGTTTATGAACCCAGATCCATCATCAGGTAATAAAAGTAGGATAACTGGAAAAATGATGGTGAACCCCAACAGAGGTTGCAAGTTTAAGCACTTCTGAGAAAGGGAAGAGCTGTCTGTAAACTCAAATGCCTAGATATTTTTGTTGCTGGTTGACCTGACTGTGACTTCCTCTACTAAGAGGAGTGCAAATTGCTAAGAGAGCAATAGTTGTCCTGCATCTAATCAGTGATCATAAGGGCAGTGTGCAATATCATCATTATAGAGGAGCCTGGGATTACACGCATGAAGGGAGACTGGTAAAAAAGGATTTCCTGGCTCTTTAGTCAGGAAAATCTGGTCTACCAACTGAGAGGAAATTAGGGTAATAAAACCCCCTCTGACTAGCAGACAAGAGAAGAACAGTAAAACTGAGGGTCTGAGAGCTGCATTTCTAATGGAACCTTCCCTAATGAGGTGTATGCTGCCTAAGAATAGATGAGTGCCTTCCAATTCAGCAGAAGTTAAAGGCTTAAGCTCTTCATGGTAAGAGGCCACTGTTAACAACAGTTGATTTGATTCTCTACATCCATCTATGCAATTTTCTTCCCTTCTGGCCTTCATGCTTACCTTACAATCTCTGAAGTCACATTTCCATGTAGGAATTATGGCTTTGTTCTGTCCAGATACAGACACTCATATGTGGGGTATTTTATTTTCTTTCATTCTCTTTCCCTGCTAGTAATTGCTGTTTTGTGACTGTATCCTTCTGTATCAGTGTTGGCAGGGACATTGCAACTGATCCTCTCTGCTGCGTGTGCTGAGGTTTTCTCTTCAGGGGAATATTGAAGAGAGCATGATTAAGTGAGCTTGGGTCACTTTGAAGGAAGAGGATCTCTGAAGGTTTAAAATTATCCTTGGTACTGCTGATCCCCTTAATGTGAGTGAGCACTGATGAATAAAATCACTTTTATGAGGTATGGATGAAGAGATGGCTTCAGTGCATGGAGACCATGGATGAGCATCAGTGCAGTGTCAGCTACTTGAGCTTTGCAGGAGTGATTNTTTTTTTTTTTTTTTTTTTTTTTTTTGAGGTGTCATCCTCCCAGCAGTGTGCTGGAGTGAGGAAGCAAGGGCTGTGGGCATAGCAGACAGCAACTGGTGGTGGGGTGAAGATACTGCAGGGGATGAATGCTCAGGCCTTCCAGTACCTGTTGTCCTAGACTGCTTAGAGCTTTATTGTTCTTGGATATATAAAAAACCAAGGACTTCTTCAGTTGCAGTTATAATAAAAAGACATGCAGCTGGGAAGGATTTATGCAGATCCAGTCATCTGTTCTCACTAGAGGAAAATTCAAGGCCAAGCTAGTGCTAATTGGATAACTTAATAATGCACTCTGGTTGTGTTATTATTTTTGCTTTCTTACCATGAAATGTTGTTAAATTTATAACTGTCATCCAGTTTTGTTAGTTGACAGTATGTGGCTTGTGTGCTATATATTATCAAATCACTTTTTTCCTTTCAGTTGCAAAAACCGGTCTAATTTAATAGTATAATTAAAAACCCCACTACCCATTTGGAGCAGTAGAATCTGTGAGGTATTTCCTTTTCTTGTCAGTGTTAGTACAGAGTGAACTTCAGTTTAAGTTACAGATGTTCAAGTGCCATTGGAAAACAAAGCCATGGACTTGGTTTTGAGTTCGGTGTTTATTTCCTGCTTCTTGATAGTAGTGATGGTGTTCTGTATGTGTTTATCATTTCATTGTTAATAACAGATAGTCATTCTGCCAGGTCTGATGTCATGGTACAATCCTTAATCTGCACAGTGAGTTTCACACCAGGTAGTTATGAGTGGGAGATGCCTGTTGAGTGTGAATATGAGGCAATGCTTTCTAAAGGTGCCAGCGGTGGCTGTTGGATCCTACTTCAGAGACAATCTTTTTTCCCAAGACACGACTGTAGATGTCAGTGTTTAACTAGTGCAGTGTTACTGCCTTGCTGCATTAAGTCAACGTTTGATTCTGGCCTTTCAATGCAATAGAAAAAAATGTGCTTTCCAAACTGGGACTCAGCATCTGAAAAAAACAGTCTCTTTCAGTGAAATAGTGCTTGATTTAAAAGCCTTTTTTTACCTCATTCATAAAGAAATTCCCTCTGTGACCTTGCATCTTCCCACAAAAAAAAAATCTGAATTACGGATTTGTAAATATGTGCTGTTGATTGGAAGCTCTGTGTGTGGTTTTCACATGTGACAGGATGCCATACAGTATTGCCAAATGGTATTCATGAGAAGCAAAGAATAGTTCTGCATGCTTTCCCTGAGCAGTTTTGCAGTATTTCCTGAGTTTGTAAATAAGTACTTTTACAAGGACTTCTATGCATGTTTCTTATTGGGACAACAGAAACAGTGAAGGCTCCCATTGTTGGCAGAAGACTAACCAGAGAATATGGAAATTTTTGCACAATATATGTAGCTTTAACTTCTGAATTTATTTTAAAGTCTGATTTGAAGAGCACCGAGTATTCTAATTATCCTTTTTGCTAAGCACAACATATCTTTTGGAGAGGAAGATTGGGTAAAGTTATGACATTTTTGGAGCTGAATTTTTTATTATGTGAAGGCTACTGGTTAACAACAAATGTAATAAGTGTATATTGCTTCCAAATTAGGTATGCTGCATGTATTACAATTCAAAACACAGTTAACTTTTGTGTCTGATTTTTCAGGATAACAAGCATCACACATTATAATGTGCTTCCAGGCAACTGCATCCGTCACTACCCCAGTGAAATCTTTCAGCTAATAGAACAATGTGTAAATAGGACTTGAATTCAACATGCTTTGACTGCCTAGTGCCAGAAGTACAGCCTGCAGAGAGCTTGTTGCTACATTCTAATTTTAGAGTTCTTCAGCATTGTAGGAGAAATTTAGAACTGAATCATGTCAGTTCCACTTGTAATTGAAAGAGGTGAGGAATTCCAATAAAAAATTAAAGGGAAGATTTCTCGTGAAAGAAATTGGGATGGTTGTGTTCTGGATAAGAAACTCTAGGAATGTTATAGGTGGGACAGGTAGGGCAATCCTTTTAACTTATCTTGGTATTTCTATGCTTGGGAGAAGGAAGATTAAAAGAAAACCTGGTTGCAATTTTTGTCAAGTTTGCTACATGAGGAAAACTTACCCAAATTTGTCCAGACTGATCCCAAAGACTACAGAATTGCATCTGGAACAGGACTCTCCCAACTGCCTACTATCCAGTGTCCCCAGCTACTGCAGAACAGGGAATGCTGGCTGGGTTTGGATCACTGTAGATCCTGATCCTTATAGGAAACATGTCCATATTGGATTGAGATGTTATTTTATCCTTTGCTTGAGGGTCTTGTGTACATCAGCACCTTGTGAACTGATCTTTTTGCTTTGTAAAGATATTGTTGAGAACTGTATTGCTCAAAGATATATCTTGATCCCAAAACACTAACTGCATCTTGTGCTGAAGAATTTGTTCTGCATTTGTGAATCATCTGTGAGAGATGGTTGTGATTCAGCACCTCCTACAATCAAACCTGGTCAAGTCTCCATTTGCATAATCTCTGTGACTGTCACTAAACTGAAACAGGATCTCCTCTGCTGGGATCTGAGAGTTACTGTAACCCAGAAGAAATTTGTTAGAGCCAAAACCTGTGCCCCTCAGGGGAACTTGGAGGCTCAGAAACCCCATTAGATCTTAGTTTTCTTGGCTCTTGCAAAGAATTAATATCTGAAGTTCAGGCAGGCTGCATATTTTTAAGTGTTTGCAGCAGAGAGTGCAAATGTTCTCTCTACACTTGCATTTTGGCTTGGATTAATTGTACTTTTAAATTTATCTCGTAGCTGTCCTCATTTAGAGTTCCTTTGTTTGCATCTTGGAGCTGTCTTGGAGTTCATAAACTGGATTTCTTTTGGATGAAACAACTGCAGGATAGAATCCAGGATGGCATCTAATGTGTTCCAGTGGCCAATGGGCATGTTGGTGTGTGGGACCAAGTAGATTTGATCTTAAGTGGAATCTTTCAGAAATGTACATAAATACTGGGTTTTTAGAACTCCCTATTTTAAGCTATAGATCTGCTCTCACTGTGCTCTGGTACTTGTTACAGTAGACATGAAGCCTTAGCCCTTCACAGCTGATGGTGAAGAACTTCTCTGAACCCAGAATCCAGGGTCAAGAAGATAATCCTCTGGGAATATGCGAAGATTGGCAGTAGACAACCATTCTTTACAACTCCCTGACTCATAGTTAAGACTTGGGTATATCTTGGTATTACTGACATAAGCTATGCTGCTTCAATCCCTGTACCTCAAGGTAGCACTCTAATATTTCTGTAATTTGCTTAACTTCAAAAAACCAACACTTGAACAAACCTAACCTGATTTTGGAGCAGTCCCAATATACACAGTACAAAAAGTTGTCTTAAAGCTGGATGTTTTTAACTGGTGAGATGCCCAGTGAAAGGCAGGCACAAAACTTCTGTTCTTGAAGGTAATGTTAAAATTCCTCAGGAATCCACTGAATGAGAGAAATTCATGTACCTATCAGCATTTGTTTGACATGAGGCTGTGTTGCAGGGAAAACAAACCCTTTGCCCTGGTCTGCAGATGTGGCATACAGATTTGGATTTTGTTTTCCCCCCAATGTAGTGTCAACCTTACCAGGTTTAAATATTTTGTTTGTTTTACTTTCTTATAGCAAAGCAGAATGTTCCTGGGGCTGGCAGAAATTGGCACCATACTGATTTAAGTGTTTGTGCTGTGCTGTTAACTGAAATGATATCTCATGCTCTGACAGTGGGTATGGAGCGGGGAGAATGTTGTGACTTGCTGAGTGTATATGTGGGAAGGTCTGAATTATGAATCCTATCAGTTTGCAAAGTTTAGGTTTGTTCTGGGCAGAGTATTTCCTTTAACTTGGTTTAAATCAAGTCAAATGTCAAATCCCTAGGATCTGGGGAGAAGTGAGATTGTGCAACTGCAGAGCATTAAAATCTTCAAGCAGGGCTAGTTCAGAATATGGAAACTGCATTACTTGTGTTGGCAATTACTGAGACATAAGTGTCTTTCATGCTGAACACAATACAGTTTAAGAGTCGTTTTCAAAGTTTACAGCACGCTACAGCCTCAGTCATCCTAACTTATGTCCACAGGCTTGTCAGAACACCCCCATTTTCATTAACTGGAATAGTTTGCTTTGCCTCTACCCAAAATACTGAGATCTGAACCACAGATGCGGCATAATGTGGCACTGCTAGCAGAATCAACTCTTGTATTTAGGCCAAGGCAATTCATTGCATGCTGTAGCTTATTCCTTTATGTTTGTGTATGTATTGGATCAGCAGCAGGAGCTGTTGTAGAACAGTGAGCTATGTGTGGTTCCATTGTTTTGTGTCACCTTTGAGGCCTCTCTGTAGAAGATTTTGTTAAATGAGACTTTTCCACCTATTGTCAGGAAAGGTTTTTCAGTGTTTGAGGTAAGTATTCTGAACACCTAATGGCTAATCCTAGAGAACTGTGAAGGATGGCAGTAGGATACTCAGAATGCAGCCCTGTAGCTTACAAAGTACCACCCAAGTGGAAATTGTAAGATCTAGTTGCAAACACTTCATTAATATGAACATCCACATGACTGTGGGCAACTTCTGCTCCTTGTTTCTGTTTCTATCTTTTCAGCTTTCGCTGAAAAGCATGGGGTGCTTTTCTGGTGAGAATTGTCTTGTTTTCTGGGCTCTAGTAGAAAGAGAATTTGCTTATGGTTCATACCTCTAGATGCTTCTGCAACGTACGTGAAAATAAAAGCTTTTATACAACAGCATAATAATAATTTTTTTAATCTAGATAGTTCTCTTATCATTCAGGACAAGCCTCTGAGCACCTGCCTGGGAAATAGTGGACATGTTACAATCTAGGTGAGTGAAAAAGGTCTAAAGAGATGACCAGCATACAGGCCATAGAGGGGGATAAGACACTTTTGTAATAAATCAAGGAAAATTTATTTTTTTTATATGAAAAAAAAGTCTGTTCAGCTTTTGTTGTGAAGAGCTTATGGAGTCTCTTCTTAAGCTCCATTTGCTCTCTTGTGACTGTCTACCCACTTAAAATCAGGACTAAATTGGCCTCTGTGTTACATGGCAAAAGGTGATGATTGGTCTGCAAGTTTGTTGCCTGATGTTAATTTCTAGGAGGGAGCTTTTAGTTTGACTGAGAGCTTTTGAGGGCTTCATAGCTCTGCTGCTGTATTATGTGGTACCAATGGGCTTGCCTTATGTGGGCATTGGGAAGCTTAACGATTGTCTCCACAAAAGATCCTTGGGCAAAAGGCAGTCTGAGTGCAATACATATCTTAAGAATGACTTCAACATTTTGCAGTTCGGATAGCAGTCTGTTGAATGAGAATCTCTGACTGACATCGGTGGAGTGCCTGCAAGCAGTTCTTTCTTGTTATATGCAGTTTGAGTTTTCCAGTCATCTGCTGGAGTATAATCAGTCCCAAAGGTAGGCAGAAGAGCCTCTGAACTCACCTTCTCTTTCAGTGTTCAGGCACTGTCTGTTGCAGCAAGTATGCTCAAATGTTTTGGCACATATATTGTGCTGGTGTTTAAATGTGGCAGACTTCATCCTGAGTAGGTGACAGTTGTGGTGACATGCAGGCTGTCTGCTTAAATCATCCTCTTCCAGGTACCTCTGTGCTCTGAGTGGCCTGAGAGGTATTTGTGTTCATGTTAATTATCTGCAGCAAAGATGTTGCACCCTTATTTGGGTTATCCTAACCCTGCAGATCTTGCTAGTGGGAGAATATCTTGCTTTTGGAATTAGTCTCCGAATCCTAAGGATATTTGCTCTGTTTCCAAGTGGTAGGGACAAGTCTGAAATGTGGCCTTAACTTGACTTTTGTTGCTGGGTCAACTCTCTGGTAAGCAGGACAGTATGATGCAAAGCATTGTTGACTTGACTTCACATAACATTTTTCCCTTGGCTAAGCCTGGACAATACTCTTGAAATATTCACATACAATCTCCCCAGCTTTCTAAAGAACTGAAACAATACCATTAAAAGTTAAACCAGTGGATAACTTCAGAGATATGATGCTGATTTTCATAAAAAGAACTAGTTAGAGACAAACTTAGCAATTTGATAGGGCTTGCTCCTAGCTATCTTAGACTATTTTTTTCTCTGTTGGACATATATTTTATATAATATTGTTAGACTTGCTTACTATAATCCTTAGGAGTGTATAGTCTTTCTTTCCATGAGATCAATAACACTTTCCTACTAAAGTGCTTTATGTGAAGGACAGACATTCCAAAAACAGTACACCCAGTATAAAACCCTGTAACTGTTAATTCAAACAGATTGAAGTTTTCGCCTTCTGTTATATAGACATATTTGGAAAGACAGAAAACGAGAAGTTCTGTATAGGAAAGCTTTTTGCTCAGACATTGCACATGGCATCTCACTGATACTTCTTTTCCTCTGCAGCTGACAATAGATGTGATATATATTAGAAACTATTAATGTTGTAATGATTGCTGTGGTGATTGAAAACAAACGTTGATATAATCAGAGTTCAGGGTGATGTGTATACAGAGACGTCCAGTTTAGGTATGACTGAACTGTTAATCATTTGAATGCATTCACTGCTCTGAGTTTGTTGCTGGCCCTTGGCCAGTAATTCTGTAGGAGCAATGATTATATTGGAAAAACGTGGAATGCAGGACGAGTTAAACTCATCAGGTTACTGTCAAAATAATTCTCTCTAGAAGTTCCCTGCTTCATAGGTTTTAATTTCTCAAAATCTCTGATCATGCAAGCTAGTAATGTATGTGCATGAAGAAGACAGAGAATTGCTGTAAAAGATCCTTTTCTGAAGACTCTTGTTTAGAATACTTTCTTTAAATCAAACTTGAAAAGCAGGTTTGAAATGATACTTAAAAGGAAATATATAGACTCTACATTTTTAGTATCAGACTGAACTGAGGTAATGGGATGAAGCTGGAACACAAAAAGTTCAATTTAAACATAAGAAAAAAACTATTTCACTGTGAGGGTAACAGAGCCCTGGCACAGGCTGCCCAGGGAGGGTGTGGAGGCTCTTTCTCTGGAGATCTTCAAAACCCACCTGCATGACATGTTCCTGGGTGACCTGATTTAGTTGGGACTTGCTTTAGCAGGGGGGTTGTACTAGATGATCTCTAAAGCTCACTTCCAACCCTGACCATTCTGTGATTCTCCAGAACTTGGGGTACTTAGGTCCATCAATTTCCTGTGGCTGTTTTGGGCAGTGAGGTGGGAAAGGCTCTAAGAACATGCAGTGGCCAGCAGAAGAACATGAGGAAGGTGGTTTCTGGGAGGCTTGGACTCAAGAGAGCCAGACTGCAGCAGCACAGTCTCTAGCACAAGTACGGAGAACAATGCATTCTAGAGACTAAACAAGTGTAGAATTGTTTCACACTGTCCTGACTTGAGAAAGCTTTATGCCGTGCCAAAGAGAGAATTCTGAGCTACTTTCTCTCTAGTGGACTTAAATGCTCTAGAAATTAAATTCTCTAGAATGTAAATGCTTTGATACATTTGTTCTTTCTGGGAAAAGGGGTTTGAATGTAGAAATTTACCCTGAAGCTATAGGGAAGAAATCATTAATTCATGTAATTTACTAACTCATCTGTAGTCCTTGGCAACAACCCCCAGACCTCAGAAGGCCACAGGTGGCACAGGCAGTCTGGTCATATTTGATTTCTATCATTCTGAAATCCCGAGAGTTAGGAACTTGGGTTGAGTAATGTTTGAAATTAAACTTTCACTCTGAAAGAGAGTGATAAATCTATTAAAACCACTGAGAAATAATATTGTGTAATTCTTACTGCTTCACTAGTTGGATTTTTTTTTTTGGTACAAGTACTTGCTGTAAAATCTTTTCATTTCAACAGTAGTCCGCTCTTAATCTCAGCCTTTCTGTACTTTGGCTTTTACAAAAGGTCACCAGAGAGATTTCATTCTTGTATCTTTGCATGTTTTAGGAACCTATAGTGTCTTCTCTGGTGTCCAATTTCTGTTTCTCCATCACTGCAAGGAAGTCACTTCTAAGGTTAGCTGAATAAGACTGTTGGTGAAACAAAACTTTGCATAGTGAAAAAAGGAGCATCTTATCAAAAGGTACTGCCAAGACTGAGTAGATGTAGTGTGGAGTGCTTTATAGTGCAAGCACAGCTTGACAGGTACAATGCTCCAGCAGGAAATACATCATGTAGGGCCTAACTCTGTGAATTGCAAGTGTTGCTTTGAAATAGTAAATGCTAATGGGATGTATTCAGCATAGGTTAAGGCTGATCCCTGGCTGCCAAAAACGAATTCTTTAAGCAAATGAAATAATTGTAAGACTTGCAGGACTGCATTGTTGTTTCTTCTCTCACCTATTTGAATTGATGATGGATTATTTTGGTTTCATGCAAAAGAACTCAATTTTTTTTTTTACGAGGTTAAAAAACCTCGTTACTTGCACTTTCCATACATTCATTAAATGCTTGTGTCTGTAAAAGTTTGCACTGCATCAATTTCTGTGCACTGTTATTACATTTTGACCAGAGATAAGCTTCTGCATACTGCAGGGATTAAAAAAAAAGGCAGTGGCTAAGCAAAAAGGTATTTTCAGAGTTGGATAGAATGCTCTTAGATAAAGCACTGGGAAAACCAGCACAGTAAACGTGCTCCCCTTACTTGTGCACAGAGGAAGGGCTCATACTGACCTGCTTGATTATTTTCCTTGTCTTGTTAGCTATAGTATGTGATAAGAACAACACAAAGGTCTTGTTTTGCTAATATGCCCTTCTTCAGTACCACTGGTCTTGTGGGTGAATAAGTATTTGGGACAGCATGATGCGGGCTGTGGTCTATACACAGAGGAGCAGGGTGTGAAGCTGGGCTGCGCCCTGCTATGTTCTGCTCTCAGCTAGATATCCCCTCACAGGTGATTCCTATTCACTTACGGAAGCAAAAGCAGTTGGAGAGCTGGTTTTGTTTCCTGTTTGGAGATTTTGTTCCAGTGTAAGATTATTCCTGGGCAAAATAAAGGCAGCATAGCTGAATGCACACAGGGTCTACTGGGAGCTCTCCTGCTTGTTGGCCCTGAACGTGCAGAGGGATGAGTGTGACTGTAAGGCTGTTGCAGTCTGAAACCAGGTTATTGGAGCAGCACATTAGACAGTAGATCTTTTAGGCTATTGCGATTTTGGTCTGATGTGATTTTTCTTTACCAAAAGTGATCATAATCTGCTTGGGTTTTTTTTTTTTTTCTTGCACAAGAAATTGGCTTGCTCATACTTTTCTTGACTGTGGTGATTGTTGGCTTCTGTTGTTTGATCTAATGACTTTACTTGCTGAAGAGATACTTCACTTGCTATGTGAAAAAAATACCACAGGCACTGTGGCAGGTAATACTAGGTTTGAGGGCCGTGCATCAAAAAGACTGCCATTGTGTTCAGCCTCGAGGTTTAGTCTGTGAGGAAAGAGCTCCCTGCTCGCCCTCTTCATTCTCCTTTTATGTAACAGTTCACTCCTATAAAGAAAGCAAATTGAAGGGGACCTAGTTAAACCTGTCTTGCTTTTGGTAATATTTTATCTTGTACCTGGTGGCCACCAGGAAGGAGGAGACAGACATCCTTGCAGCTAGGTAACACCTTTCAGATGTCTGATGGCCTGGACCAATGGGAAGGATGTATGGCTACATCTAGCAGCCTCTTGAATCAGGATAAATCTCTGACTTGCTAGCATAGGAAGAGGCCAAGGTAGCTTCTTCCTAAAAAAGCTACGTAGTTAACATTGTTTATGTGGTTATTGTTTGTCCAATGTCTCCAAGCTTTTGTCTTGACATGGCAAATTGAAGGCAGTTTTGTTAAGGCTTAGTGCACCCCTGTCCTCTGTGGGTGCTAAAAATGCCTGATTTGTGGAGATTATGAATTTATGTTAAAGGAAGTTACTGGTTTCGATTGCTTGTATTCCTTTTTCTATGGTAAATTCTTCCTATCTCTGACTGTCGTGGAAGTGCAAAAGGCTTTTCAGTGTGGTGCTTCCTCTGAGTGTATCAGCAGACAATTCAGCTAATCCTTCCCTCCCTGCTACGGTACCTGTGTCACAACAGCTACTCTGCTGTGAGACCTGCATGAAGCTCCCTCTCCATAATCTGTGTTGAGAGCCTCTGTGAGGCAGCTATTTTGCCACTGAACAAAAACTAAAGAGATGTTTACCGGACTTGCAATTTGCCCAAAGCCATCTTTTACAGAACGTTATTAGTATGCTTTTAAATGGTAAAAACAGCATTTGTGTGCCTGATGCCCTGACTTTGCTAGGTGAATTTTGGGAAGAAAAATCTGATATAATATTGTCAATTCTTCAAGCATGACCCTCTCAATAGAGACTTTTCACATAGTGTTCAAGACAAGGCTATGCTGTCTAGCAGTCTTTTGGTTTGTACATATCAACAATTACTGGCCTTTGAGATGGGCACCCAGAAGGCATGGAGGAACCTGGTGTCTGTGAGCTTTGCCAGGCTTGCTTCTGTGCCTCTTAAGCACCTGCAAGTCCAGTTCTAACTTCCCTTTCCCAAAGACTTTGCATACTTTAGTGCAGAAGCACAGCTTGTGATGAGCTAGCCTTTTTTTGTTGTCCTGGATCTCCCTAAACCTTTGGCACAAACTGCTCTCTGTTGCAAACCTTACATGCTGAGAAGCCTGTTTGGAGATGACTCAGCGTGTGCATAATAAAAAGATTAAAAAGGGTAAATGCTGTGAACTTCCATCCCTCTTTTGAGTTCTGGCCTTCAGGATGAAAGGCTGCCTCATGAAATACCACCTCCTGACTTGTTCTGGTGTCCATCCTGGCAAATGGTTACTGTGCCCTGTCGACACAGCACAGAACTTTTTCACAGCATCCAATGTATTTATCTACTTAGCACTCTGCAAGGGGCAGTGCTGCTGTCCCCAGGAGTAGGCCAGTGCTGTACAGAGGAGCTCTGCTCTGACACCAGCAGTCCTTAGTGAAATAAGGATTTCAATCTGGGGCTCCCAGTAGGTTAGTGCCTTAACTGTGTATCTTCTCTCCTTCCTTGCTGTGCTTCTAAATCCAGCTTTCACAGCACTGCAGACATTTAATTATTCCTTGGCCATTGCTGACCTCAGTAATTGTCTGGAAAACTTCTGAAAGAAAAAATATCTTGAAGTCATGGAAATAAAAGTCACTTCTTTGATTAGTCACTTGTCCAAGCCTCAAGAACTTCACCATCTCTTTCTTAATAGCTTGTTGAGGAGTGAAAAGTTATGAGTACGTTTTTGAACAGTTTTAACTTACATTGTCTCTCAGGCCCTTGTGATGTTCAGGAGGGTGCAAACGTCCTGTTGTTGGGTGTTGGAATAGGTGAGGTTGAAAATGCATAATTTTTAACAGACAGTGCTGTTTTATGAAGGGGAAATGGTAAGCATATTTCTGCACTCTCCTTGCCTTGATGTTAATGGAGAGTCATGGGATCTAGATTCAGAGACTCAGTAGCAAAACATGTAAATGCCTCTTGGTGTAGACATATATTCCCAAAATACACATTTCCTGAGGAACATTTTTGTTTATAATATTAAATTGTGTACTAGCTTAACAATACATTAATATGCTGCTTTCCTGGCTGAGCTCTTTGTCTTTTACATTTTTCTGGTGGTAACAGTGAGGAAACATTTCTGTTTTTGTGGGATTTTTTTCATCCAAATGAGGATGGTTGATGAGACTTACTTCACTGAGGAATGAGTGTGACTGAAACCTTATGGTATCATTAAATACTTCTTGGANGCTCAGTAATATAAACTGGGGGAGAGGAGCAGGAGGGGGAGGCAAGATTCATTCTGGGCCTTCCAAAAGCAACCGTCACGCGTATTGAAGCCCTACTTCTCGGGAGGTGGCCGGACATCGCTGCTGATGGGAAGTAGAGAGTAACAGCTTTATCTGCTTTGCTTTGCTTCTTGCGCGCGCGCGGCTTTGCTATCTTTATATTAAACTGCTTTTATCTTAACCCACAAGACATTTGTCTTATTTTCTTCCCTTCTCTGGCTTGCTGAGGAGGTGGGTGATCAAGTGGCGTGGTGGGTGCCTGGCATCTAGCCAGGGTCAAACTACCACAACTGTACTTAAGTATTCTGAAGACCCAATAGAACAGAGATTCCTAAGTAGTTATATCATTATTTATGCTGTTAAAAATAGCAGAGTCCTCGTTTAATGTCTGCTAGCTGTACCAAATAATGAAAATTGATCATGTTCACTGAGATGCTGACAAGATGAGGGCTCAATTTTTATTTTAGAAGAACTATTTCTGGTTTGAAAAAAACCAAAAAAACAGAAGCCACATATTTGAAATAGAGGCTATGGCATTTATTGCCCATGAACTACTTAAGATGAATCCATTTGACACATGGCATGCTTCAGGCTAATCAAAGGTTGCAGATATTTGTGCTGTTCTTTGACTCACCATTGAAGTCTTTCTCCTGGTCGTGAACCGAAGTGAACCTGCAACCTGCTCCGGAATCCCTTCTTAGCACTTTTGGCAGACTACAATAGGGTACAATAATATTCTATGATTGTATCAGCATCTTTGCTGTTTCCTTTTGACAACTTGTGACCTAGTGTGGGTTGGCTGTTTCTGGATCTGCTCACCACATGTATGAGGTAGAACAGTTTGCCTCCTCGCAGCCTCTGTGCAGGTCTCTGTGACTGTGCACCAGTCAGGAGCTCGTGTGTTTCCTGGTGGCCAAGGGGAAAGACAGTTTTCTTAGTGCTCTGTCATGCCTCAAACAGTTCCTGACGAAGTGAGATTTTTCTTGTACCACTTGAGTGACCGTGTTAAGCAGCAATAGGAAGGTCTCAATCCTTTCCCTAGTTACAGATTTTTATGGAAATACACAAATATTGGTAACCTCTGCTTTGCACTGTAATCACAACTGTTATTTCCAGAAAATTGTTATGGGCTCACTGTTGCCAAATTGTCACGTATACACCATAAAATTGAAACTTCCTGAGGGAGGCATTTTTGATTAAATGGAAACTTGGACTTTAAAGCTTGCAGACTTGTGGTGTGGTTTAAGAAACGTTCTACTCGGAGCTCCCACCAAGGGATGAAGATCTTTAAGTAAAGCAGTCTGTTGAATTACAGTATATGTTTTGAGTAGTTATAGAATCACTTAGATTGGAAAAGACCCTTAAGATCAAGTCCAACTCTTAACCCAGCACTGCCAAGCCCCCTGCTAAACCATGTCCCTTAGAGCCACATCTACATGTCTTAAATACCTACTGGGTTTCTGAGTCAAACACTTCCCTAAGCAGCCTGTTCCAATGCTTGATCCCATTCAGAGTTAAGGTGTCCAAGGAGGTGAGTTCTCTCAAAACTAGCAATATGTGAAAAATTAAATATGTACAAAACTCTTGTTAACCACAAACAATTACATCTGCAACTGAAATGACAATGTGCAAAAAGCAACAGGCGTTATGGCAGAAAGTACAGGATGAGCCTTGCTGGCATAGCAATGACTGTGCCCTCAGAATGGGACCCTCTGTGGAGACTCAGACTCCCTCAGTATGACACAGATGATAATGTTTTGCACTTACATTGCACTACACATTTTCACAGTATTGTACAAACATTAGCTATAATTAAGCCTCACAAGACCTCTGTCGGGAAGGTAAGTATTAGTACTTCTGTGGCAGTGCTGGTAGCTATCACAAGTGGGCTGCTACAGTCTGCTCCATGCATTACCTCCCCGCAGCTCATCCTCCCCTTGCCCTCTCAAAACAGGATTCAAGAGAAAGCTAAATTATCTCTCACTTGGAGTGATGATCAGCAGTGGTGTCCAAGTTTGAGAGAGTGTTCTGGGAATGTTTCTGTATGAATTTAATGGAAAATCTATATAGTATATGGAAATAAAGATTTACTTTGATCACAAAAATACTACTGCCATTCTAACCTCACACCAGTGTACTTAACCAAACTTCAATTAACCTGGAAAAGCAGTGATCATCCACCCAGTGATGCATCTGACTCTCATTCAGTCTTTTGCACTCATGCATTCATGAGAACTCTTGCTGTAAGTAGCCACTTCTCTGCAGCATTTCTGTCCTGTTCATTCACTTTGCCTATATGATGTGCTCCACAAAGGCATCTTACTATTATGGGGGAAGTTGCTTTCCAGTTGTATTGTGAGCTCCTGAAGTTTAATCATGAATCTGTTTAACTTTTAGTTAAGTGTTGTGTAGAAATGGAGAATATAGAAAATGACTCTAAAAGGCTGAAATTAAAATGGAATGTTCAAGTTCTCTTTTTCTTTGAAGGAGACATACTTTTGGCTTAGATTCCCTTTTGGAAAAGAGCTGAGTTCTTGCCATTGGGAAGCTCAATATTTCCTGTCTCTTCCCAGCCTGGGAATGTGTCTGCTTTCTGTTGCAAAGTGGTGGGAATACATAATGCTCAGCCTTTACGTGGGCTGTTTTCTCTTTTAGTCGCATGTGCTGAGGACACTGAGATACCAGAAGAATGTTAACGTATATAATATAGTGGTCAAAGTAATATATTTGTTTTCTAAAGTTGGAGGAGGAGTATATCTTATATCCAGTAATCCTGGAGATTCAAGTGGGAGTTCCAAGTTCTAGCAGAGCCAGGATCAGATTTTAGAGTGAACTCAAAAATATAAAGCTGTATTGAGAGTTATGTTTTAACAGTGGAGTAGTCCAACAGGGAATTTCTTGTCGTAAAGACTTTTTTTGGTTATAACAGCTCCTTTATTACAGTTTCTGGCTAGATTTAACATGTTTGGCCATATCCTCATGTTGAATGATGTGCAGCTCTCGTTTGGTCTGCTCAAGGAGAGTAGTAACACACAGGTATGTATCATTGGGTGTTGTTCCTGTTGACCTAGCTGCATTAATACAGGATTTCCAGAATTTTAGTGGCTTTAATTTGCTCTCTGTCAGCATGGCTCTTATGGCACAATGAACTTTAAAAATGATTTTGTTATAAAGAAAATAAGAGAGGATAAAGTCTAATTGCTAGTGCAAGCATGTTGCTTGTGCATGTTATTGAATCATTATATTTGCATTTGAATTAATGCAAATGAGTGAGTCAGGGTGTTTTCATCCTGCACTGTTGATTTGTATGTGCAAAGGCAGACATACACAAGCGTAGACTTCCTATGCATGAATCTACCTCCGAAGCTCCTGCATATTTGAAGTATATGGTCTTTTGTGATTTTTTGTTGTTATTGTTTTTTTCCCCAGTTGCATGAACTTGTTTCAGCTGCCCTTTTTTTTTTTTTTTTTTNTTTTTTTTTTTTTTTTTTTTTTGATGTCTCCTTTGTGGATGTGGAGACCTTGCACTAAAAGGGAAGAAATGCAAACCAAGCTTTTCATCCAAAGCAAAGTTATTTGGAAGAGTATGTTTCTTTTATCAAATTGTATAAATGAGAAAGAGGCCCAAAGGAAAAGACTGTGGCTAGAGTAAAATATTTATTTCTACTAGGTTGGAGAACAACATATGTTAGGCAGACTTGACTTTTTCCAAGCATAAACTTCACTGTGACATGCTCTGCTACACACAGCAACAAACTCTCCCTAAAGCAGAACATCAGATGGAGCATTCAGTGAGCACAGGGTAGCGGATGCAGGATGGTGTTTGTTTAAGAAGGAACTGGCATTTGTCAGAAGCTGTGGCAAATATGCCATTATTTTTTATTTTCTACACAACCTGTGAGATATCAGACATGTTCTAATGAGATTCTGAAATACCAAGCTTATAAATATTGATAGGGAAGGTTCGTTCTCATCCATGGGAGAGATTGCATTTTGCAATTATACAGCTTCACTCATGTGAACGGTATTGCAATTTGTTCTTCTGTCTCCTTTGCACGAGAAACCGTCAGAGTTACAGTTCAATCTCTGTTCTCAATCAACCTTCTTTTGCCACCTGTATTTCCTAGTTGATGAGATATTTAAAATTACCTGGTATTCAGAGGATGCCAAACAGGGAGATTTCAAAGGCTTATGTGCAAAACTTCCAAGGTGGCAGTAGTTTTCTACTAGAAGAATGTGAAAGGTGGCCACAATTTACTATTTTAAAGAAAATGATATATTTTTAATTAAAGCTTCTAAAAAATACTGACCTGCTATTTTTATTTTTAACAAAAGAATTTTTGGTAGAGTTTCAGAATGCAATAACCTCTGAGAAGTCATAGAACACTTGATATAACTTGTTATTGTCTAAAACTAGGCTGTAACCCTGTAGTGTGCTGTTGTTCTTGTATCAGTTGCTGTGCAAACACACAAGATTTTGCGTCAGTCTTCAGTTCATCATGGTGAAACCCATCAGAAATTTCCAGGCTTAACAACAGAAATCCCTGAAGCCCTCAAACCCAAAGAAACCACCATAAACCTCAGATTTCTTGAAATATCATTATCAGGGCTATTAACCATCAGGTGGGCTTAATTTGGAAGTCTGAATATCAGCATTGGATTACCTTTCATTATAGAGATGGAAGTCTCTAAGCCTGACTGGTGCATGGATTTGTGAGCAATATAACACTGCAGAGATCGCTTTTCATTCTTTCAGCCTTTGTTGAGATATTTTCACTACTGCATCTAAACTGACATCTGCTGTGACTAATAGCTGACAGGTACATAGTCCCTTGTAAACTGCATAAGATGTGTACATAATCCTATGATGCCTGTTTAATGTCTTCGAAGCTGAAGACAAAACTTTTCAATCTGATTTGAAATAAAAACTGTGTCAAGTAAACGCTTTCAGGAAAAACTGACTGACCTCAGCTCCTTACATATAACCCTAGACAGGACCAACTGAACTTTGTGCTCCCTCTTTTAGAACCTATACAGTAAAATTGTATAACAGCTAAGTGGATTGTAATACACCTCATGCCAGAGGGGTGATTGTAGGAGCATGAAGGACTGTTCAAGCTGACTGCTGCTTGACTGTTGGGCTGTGTCCATGGGTTTCATTCTTGTAGAGCTGCTGGGCAGCAGGGTCTGCGTGCTCCTGGGTCACACTTGGAGCATTGTCCAGAACCTTAATGATTTTCTACACTTGTTTGACTTCATCTTTTTCTCTACTGCCTGCAAACCCTAGTGCTTTTTAACTGGAGTCTCTTCAACAGGGACATCACAGGGACTGGTTAACCTGTCAAGATAAAATGGGAGAATCCAGTTGTTTCTTGGAACTGCAGCTTCCCTATGCCAGCTATGGACACCTCACCTGGTATCACTCAAATCTGTTGACTATAATTTTCTGTGATTATGACTCCAGTCTCTGTGCTCTAAATAGAAAATAGGCGTAGGCTGTGCAGTGAATAGATCAGAGTTACTTTAATAGTACCTTTTTTGTCAAATGTACATTCCTGTATCAGAGGTGTGTTCAAACGGAATGCTGTTAAGCTTTTATTTGTACCAGTGGGAGCACGTAAATACATAAGATACTGAAGTAAAACTACATCCTGAAGTTCTTGCCCTCAGAATTATGCGGGCATTGATTTTGTTCAGTATATATTGCAGTTTCTTCATGCAGAACAGTAATGTATTTACTTACTATCTGGTAGAAGGGCTTCTGAAATTACCTGCTTCTGGGAGCATAAACCCATGTCAGGAGTGAGCCAAAATCAAACGCAACCAAAAATCCAGATCCCTCTGAGTACTTCAGGCTTTACTGTCCTAGGCTGTAGTTTGGCAGAAGCAGCAGAGTCACGTCAGTTGAGCCCTGATAGAAATAAGTACTTTTTTTTTTTTTCTTTTTTTTTGCATGAAGGGTGGCTCGTCAGATACCTCTCTTTTTTTTTTTTTCTTCAAATGTGACTAAATGATACATTCCTCCTGTCACTCTGCCTGAAGACTTTTCTGTAGGTGAACAGCTTCATGTGACTGCCAGGAGTTAGTATCAAAGTCATGTTGCAGAGGTAAAAATCTTTGTGGAAGGATAAGTCGGAGGAATATGAGTATCACATCTCCAACTTTGCAGAGTGCATCTGCTGGGTCACTGAAATATGAGGTGGGGTGAGAGCAACATGAACTTAGAAATTGTTTTTATGATGTGCAAACTGTGCTGATAAATGTACTGTGAGGGGGGAAAAACCTGTGGTGGATGGGAGCTCCTCTGGGCTTCCTGCCAACCAAAAGTCATGTGGCTGTGGCAGGTTCCGTGCTCAAGCTGCATGAACAAATTCTGGCAAGAGGTTGAACAAATGTTTTCTGGCAAGAGCCTAGAGAACTTGGAGTCAACAATGCGTGAGTGGGATTGTATATATTTTGGCCTTCTTGGACCTATACTGTGTCAAGTGAACATCCCCTGGATGTTTTCCTGGGCTCTGACATATTGATTTGCGATGAACATTCCTCTGGGATAGTTTTCCTACTACTGTGCAAGGCAGCACAGGATGGTGGAAACAGGTGTGTGGCAAGAGGTTTGCCCACTTGTATCTTACTAAACTGGCACAGCAGGTCTTACAAGAACAGGTACTTTCTCCTTTGTGTACAGTGAATTTACTACTTTGTGCAATTAAATACAAATACTAGCTTCTTCATTTTTTATTTTGTTGGCAATTGCATGCTGTGCATGGCTCTGTCCCTTCATTGTTCCCTCTGTCCCTGTACAGTTGCATTTCACTGGTGGCTGTGGTGACCTGCTGGATGATCAGTTCAAGGGTGTGTTCCCTGCTTTGCACTGTCTTTCGAGGCGCTAGTACCTCTTCATGCAAACAACTTCAGTATCAGGCTCCTGACTTTCAAGAAGCCTTCAGATTCACAGAATGAAAGTGCTGTGAGGAAAAATTAGCTTGAATTTGGCGTAAACTTTGCTCCCCTTGAAGGGAACGCATGTAAAGCTCCTAGCTTTTGATGGAGGCAAGATGATGATGTTCAGTCATGGATGTAAAGCTCATCAATGGTTCAGGCCGGTGCTGTGGTTTGTGGTGGTGGAGATAAATACCAAATGTAGAGCTCTGTCCAGGGCAGCAGCAGCAATGTGAAGCTATTTGTACTTTATAAGTCACTTAGTATAAAGAAGCTTTTCCAGCAGCAGGCTGTGATAAGACTGACTGCAGTCTTTGGATGTTTCCTTAATGCACAGCAGCATGTATGGAAAAGTTAAATGCTTTAGAATGTGTGAAATGTTAGTGGAATATCTGTGGTGAGTGTTTCCCCTTGATATCAAGAGAGGGGAGCAAGTAGGATAGAGGAAGTACTGAGATGCTTTATACTACCTCATCAGTGAAGGTTGCAAACACAGATTTCTCATCGAAATGCAATGTTATGGTATGCCTCAAGGACACATGGAGATGTTCTCTAGGTACTTACATGTGAAGATTTTTTTTCACAAGTTGATGTGTTAGCTACCTTGCATTTGTTCAAGGACAATTTGTGACTAGAAAGGAATTCTAACAGCCTCAGTCAGTACTCTTATTATAATTCAAAATTGGAAGGACCACATTTTTCATAATTAGGGAGAAAAATAGGACCAGATGACTGGCTTTTTGTTATTAAAGAATAACTGAATATTCCTGGCAGATATGTGAACATGCATGCAAATTATGCTTTGGGATAAGGTGGTAGATTCACTACTAATAAGGTAGTGAATATTTCTTGTTAATGCAAGAGACGCTTCCCTAGAATTGTTTGCTTATTTGCAGTGTAGTTGCTCTATTCCAGGACAAGAAAAATTAATATTCTATATCACTGTGGTTTTTTCCTGTGTTTTTATAGCTAATTACAGGTCTCAAATTCAAAAGTTCTGATGGATTTTAGAAGTGGAGTAGGCAGATCATTTGCTGATTTACTTTTTTTTGTTACTGTTGTTAACATGCCCATGAAGAGAAACACAAAGGAATAGAAAATCAATGTAAAAATAACTCTTACTAAAATTAGGTGGAAAAATTGGACAGGAGGGAAGGAGAAACAAATATATTAGTACGTGTGTTGAATGATTCCCCAAGGAATAGTATCCCTAGTGAGGTCTTTCCAAGATTAAACTGCTATTGTTTGGTTGAAATCTCAGAAAAAAAACCCTAACTTTAAATCCTCTAATGACTGAGCAGGCCACAATCCAAAACTGTTTCCCAACAGAGCTTCCTGACATGACTGTGCTGGATGCAAGAGCCATTTAAATATTCTTGGATGTCTAGCTCAGATGTAGAGCAACAGAACTGCAGTGTGTTGGAAGAAAGCTAAGCTCTTGCCTCTGATAGTACTGGATCTTCAAGATGAGGGAGGATGTGTACAAATGCAGAGTGGTTTTCCTTGTCCATGCCCTATGGTAAAACTGTGAGGAGCAGTTTCTTTTGCTGATCTAATGACTCTTGTATTAACACACTGTTTTGTCCGCCTCACATCTGCTTTTTTCTTCCTGACCAGGATCTGGGTCTGTCTGCTCCGTGGGTTTTCATCAAGATTGTTGCTTGGCTAAAGGTGAATTCTCCACCAGCTGCTTCAAAATTGTATTGTGTGACTGTGTGGCACAAAGCATGTTTTGCAGATGGATGATTTAGAGCGGACAATCTTACTGTCTAGTACAGGGTGTTTCACCTGCTAGTGTGGTATCTGTTAGGTACTTGTGAACCTAGGAAGGAGAAGGACCATCATTTGGGTAAAACAGAATGTATGACAGTTCACTTCTGTGTCTGGAGCCTGAGGATGGGAGTGACGGGAGTACTGAGGGATGGCAGGGTGAGCAGCCTGCCAAAGTTGCAACACAGGGAGAGGCAAGGGATTGCACTGTTCAGAGCAAATGGCAGGCTGCAGCTTCTAGAGCTCTGGACTATTTAGAGGCTTTCCTCATTTTCCTCAGATAGGCAGTATCAGAAAGAAAACTGAGTTGAGGCACTCTCTTAGGGAATCTAAATTGGCCTGGCACAAACCTGAGGGGAAAGATTGCCTGTGTACTGCTGTCTCCTGTGCCTTCAGATTATAGAAAGTATTACTATAGGTTTCCCCTTTAGCATGTTGGGGGGGAAAAAAATCCCCTTAGCTAATCTTTTTTTTTTTTTTTTTTCCTTAAGTATGTGTTCTGTGTCAATGTATTGCTCATCTTTCCATTAATTTTCACTGATAAGAGAAATAAGTCTTGGTCTGGCCTGGGCCCATGCTGTACATATTCAGACTTACTGCAGCACACCATCTTAAAGTTTTCTTGCAGAGCTGTTAGCATAAGTATTCCCTGGGTACATCATACCCTTGCATAAACAACTATTCCTTGCTTTGGTTTACCCATTAATATGGAGACTTTCTTGTTGCTTTTTCTCCTGAGAGAAGAAACCTATTTTTCCTTTCATATTGCTAAAACCATCTCTTCTCTGTCTGCAGAGCTGTGTTCCACTCAGGTGGGAGATGACAATCCCTGCTACCTTGCTGGCATTTGATATAAATAGATTCTGAAAAGGTGAAGCAGATTCAGCAGTTGGAGATAAGGATGGTGAAGGGAACTCAGCCAGGATGAAATGATGAGGGGGCATGAATGAGAATTTCTTGCTGAAGCCATTATTGGCTGTGAAATGGAGAGAGTTGACAACTATTACAGAGGAGATTTCCTATAGATCTTTGGACAGATTTTATTTGGCTTTTCGTTATTTGTTTAGGTAAAGAATTTGAAAATGGAGAAAGGGAATAATCATGCAGATGTTTTTTTTTCCTGAACACTGCTGATGAACTGTTATGTTAATTTCACTGGAAGAAGCAGCAAGTAATCGTTTTGGGCAGGTTCACAGCTTCAGTGCTATTTGTGATGCTTGCCTGTATAATCTTAAATTATCATTTAGGTTTATATTAATATGTGACAATTATGTCCAACTACTTTGCATTGAAAATACAGCATCTATGGACGGATTGGAAGGATAAAATAGAGGGTTCATTGCAGGAGATTGGTAATTTAAGTGAACATATATGTATTGCCTTTTCATTTCAGTGTCCTTGCAGAATGTAAATACTTGCACACAGATCTTATTTTCTGTTTAGCCCAGCAGTCAATCACTGGCCAAAAGAGGATGCTTAGGGAAAAGATTCGTGGAACAAAGCAAATATACTCTAGTCTTCTGCCTATTGTAAATTCAGTAATCGACAGTTTGAGATTTTGGACCCTCTGGGAACACAGAGGTTCCTTAATATATCTTGAGGAATCTTACAGATTAAATCATGCTTTGGTTCCCTGTAAAATGATTATGCTGGGGAGTCAGTCATCCAGTTAGAAAATGGACTCTGAGAAAGGATATTAGAAATCTCAGTCAAAGCTGAGTTGAAGCAGACTAGTGTGTTAGCAGATAGGGATGAGACACAAAGAATAGTTGATAACTTTCAGAAAGGAGAAAACTTAGAAGCACCTGTTAAGGGACTGGGTGTCTCAGAGGCTGGTAATAATGGGCAAGGTCTTGCACTTGGCCTTGCTAAACTGCATGAAGTTCACAGGGGCCCACCTCTCAAGCCTGTCCAGGTCCCTCTGGATGGCATCTCTTTCCTCTAGCATGTCAACTGCACCTCTCGAGTCATTGGCAAGCTTGCTGAGGGTGCACTCAATCACACTGTCTAGGTAGCTGACGTATACGTTAGTGCTGGTCCCAATAACAAGCCCACCACTCATCACTGCTCTTCACTTGGACATTGAACCATTGACTGCAACTCTTGGAGTGTAACCATTCAGCTAATTCCTTATCCACGGAGTGGTCCATCTGTCACATCCATGTGTCTCTAAATTGGAGACAAGGATGTCAGGTGGGACAGTATCAAATGCTTTCAACAAGTCAGATGAGATCAGTCACTCTCTCCTTATCCACCAAAGCTGTAACTCTGTTGTTAAGGCCATCAGATTTATCAGGTATGATTTGCCCTTAATGAAGCCACATTGATTGTCAGCAATCACTTCCTTATTTTCCACGTGCCTTACTATAGTTTCCAAGAGAATCTGGTCTTGCTGGGCACGAAGTGGGACTGACTGGCCTGTAGCTCCTTGGGTCTTCCTTTATTCCCTTTTTAAAAATGGGAATTATATTTCCTGTTTTCCAGCCAGTGGGAGCTTCACCACACTGCCACGACTTTTCAAACACGATGGATAGTGGCTTAACCACTTCATCTGCCATTTCCCTCGGGACCTGCAGATGCATCTCTTCATGTCCCGTGGATTTGTGCACCTTAGATGATCTCAAATCTGATCTTCTCCTGTAGTTGGCTGTTGCTTGTTCTCCCGTTCCCTGCTTTTGTCTTCTGTGACTTGGACTGTGTGTCTGGAGCACTTGCTGATGAAGAACAAGGCAAAAAAAGTTATTGAGTACCTTCTCCATCACCTTAGGTAACCAGGTTTATTGTCTGTTTCTGGAGAGGACCTACATTTTCCCTAGTCTCTCTTATCACCATCACACCTATAGAAGCTTTTCCTATTGCCCTTGATGTCCATCAGGGCTGTAGTTTTATGAACCTGATCTCTGGCTTCTCAGACCCTTTTTCTTAGCTGATCATGATACTAGATTCAGTATCATGTATAACTGTGCTGAATATTCATTTGTTTTGGGTATGAATGAGTTTTCTACTTTGTTAGAATGATGGATTATACTCAGCACAGATGGGACTGGTATTGGCCAAGGCCTCCTCTCATTAGCTCAGTGAGGAAATTCCCATTGATTTCAGTGGAAGCACACATGCCAGTGCTGGAGGTCCTTTGAAAACCGACTTTGGCCTATGGCCACTTGCAGGGCAAAGGCAGTTTTTTTTTGTGCCAAGACAGCATCATGTTAAGTATTTCCAGTGTGTGTTTGTGGATGAGGCAGGGGTACAAAGATACAAACCCTCAATCCGTATCTGTGTTTTTCACCTATGACACATTTCTATCCTCTACAAATGTTACTGCAAGCACATGACGTTGCACAATCTGTGATGCTGGTTACCACTTGTAATGTGCCAAGTATAAGTAACAGTTAAGTTCTGTTTTTATAATTTGTTAAAGCCCCATACATTATGACAAATGAGTAATGCTGTCCAGAAACTGTTCTGCCTTGAAAATAGCACTGTCTAAAAAGCAGACGAGGAACTGAATTGCTTGAGAACTTGTTAATGACAGCACTATGTGGTCTTTATCCATCTTTTGCTCTGTGTAGCTGTTCTATACTACGTCTGTACAGCTAAACCGGCCACAATCTCTAACACAATCTCCCCAGAACTCAGGAGTATTGAGATATTCAGTTCTTGTTTCAAGATCTTGATTTAGCTGTTTAATTGGCTAGGAATAAACAATGAGCTTCTGTGCATCTTAATCCAGAGCTGCCAGTATCTAGGAGTATTGATTTGAGTCCCCTTTTCTGTTAAAGCTGTGAAAGTATTTTGCTTCGTGCATTGTGTCTTGGGGGAATGTTCTCCTCTGGTTGCAGTCTCAGATGCTTTAAGTCAAGATGGGCACTGTTTAATTGCCTCTTGCTACAAAATCCGAGACCTTTCTTCCTGACGTTGAGTAACTGAGATTCCATTTTATAAGTGTCTTTACTGAATGATGGACATTGTTTGAGGTCTCACAGCTGAGACCAAGGCTGTACAATTCCTTCTTAATTTAAGTCTTTTTCAGATCATGTCAGTCTGAGGAGTTCCTGACTGAGCCTTTTCTCTGTCAAATTCTGTCTTGTACAAGTAAGTGCCTGAAAAAAAAATCAGTACAGAGAAGGACAGAAAATATAGACAGATCTTCTTTTCTGTTCCTCTTCTCACTCTGAAGAAAGGGGTATGTGACCCATCACTATTTACAGTGGTTTAGAATAAAGTGTTTTTTTCCCCTGTAGTCTACTATAGGAATACATTTTTTGTGGGAGAGAGTGGGGGCTTTCAGATGAACCTAAATGTGGCGGGTATTCTCAAAGTAACAGCCATTTCATTTAGGTTGTAGCTTGACTAGTTCTTGACAAGCTCATAGAAGTTTGTCAGTGCTGGTTGTGCTCTTGGTTTTGTTAGCAAACGTTTGGCTCACCTGGTATTCAAACAGGCATGTGATCCTGAGCAACAGAGCCACTGAGTTCTCACAACTTGGAGTTGACTCTGATCAAAGGACTATATTTCCTTCACTAATGATAAAATAATTGGTTTCCTATGGGAGATTGGATGTCTTTGCAGAGCACAGTTTGGATTTTCTAGTGTGTCGGGTGTTTGCACAGCAATATGTAAGATAAAGAGGTATCTCTATAGATGGCAGAAGCTATTCTGTAAGTTGCTTTTGGAGGAGGGAAGTATGTGGTGGAATATAGGACATACTGAGTTAGTAAAGAACCAAAAGCTCCTATCTCTCTTTTCCAGCCTTTTGGATTCCAGATACCTGAGCATGGGTTGAATAGATGAATCCTGGGGCTTATGACTCAACACCATCATTTAAGCTCATAGAAGCACATTCTAAAAATACATTGAAAAATAAAGCTGTTCAGCTCGTCTTCTCTACCAGTAGCAAACGAGGCTTCTTGCGATATAGCACTAGTTATTGTGTAGTGATTCAGTAAGCATTTTAAGAATCCATTTATTCAGGGCTAGAGTTAGACATTTCTGTCCTGAGCAGCATCTTTGTTTTGTTGAATCCAGGCACTGCTGACAGCAGGGGGTTACTTAGAGACTGTATGACTAAATCAGTGATTTTTATGTTCACAGTAAATATTTTTGCTGTAGCTTTCTTAGGGAAGGTCCTATACATGTATATTGCTAATTCTAGTAATAATTTTTATTCATTAGCTGGTCAGTGGTGATATGTCTTTGCTTGTTTGTCTGAGCTGGAACCTTTTACAAGCTCCTCTTACTGTCATCCGTGAAACTCTTCTATATGGGGCGGATTGTCTCTGTCTGCCAGTTGCTGTGTTTCAGTGAATCACTCCGCTGAGGAGATTGCTTCACACCTCTGCTTCTTAGCAAATTGCCTTCTGAGCCCTGGCACTGAAATGCAATTGGTTATGCTTCATTATCTAATTCAATAGAAATTCAGTCTCTTGAAGACTGCAATTAAGTTTCCTCTTTGTCTGAAAGACACAGATTTAACTGCAATCTTGTTGGTCTTCTCTGAAGCAGGGGAAGGAGGAGAAGGCAGGAAAAACACTGAACCAAACCAGAGACAATACACTTTGACAGACTGTTTCTTATCTGGTAACTTTGCTGTCATCTGTGTAACTTAGATCTGGAAGTGGAGAGAGCTGTGACTGAGACAGCTTGCCTAACAGTGAGGGAGACAGGCTGGGCTAGTGGTTACATCCCAACCTGCAGCCAGTCTCTAGTGGCTTTAGGCTACTCAGTTATCTTCAAGGCTTGATGCTTTGGCCCATGTGTTTCCTGCTGCTGCTCGTACCATGTCTAAACTCTGCATTCATCAAGCAGATCCCTGTGTTGATAGCACCTATAAAGTTCAAGTACGATAATGGGGATCATGTTTTCTGTTCAGCAAGGCTAAAGGTCTTGTCCTAAGTGACAAAAGTAGTTCAAGCAGTCATAACTGTAAGTATTTACTTTTGCCTAAATAGGGGGTATACATTTTATTGACAGTGGAAAGATCCCTGCTTCACTGCCCAAAATCCTGTCTTAAGATGAGCTAAATGCATGAGAGAAGCTTCTAGCCTTAATTCCTAATGCTTGAACTCTGGTGAGACAAGGGCTGTAATTAGCAGTGGAAGGAATGACTTGGCCGTAGGACTACTTGATCTTTTTTCTGTAGATGGTGGAAGATGGAGAAAGAAATGCCTTAAGTTCTGTCCAGAACCAGTGCTGCTGTTTTGCAAAAGTCCAAGAACCTGGATCTGTAAGTTTTAACTGCTCTTGGTCCCAACCAGTGTCCCTCCTAGTTCTTCTCTTTTTGGGTCTACCTTAGTCTGCCTGCTGTCCTCAGGCTTGCTGGGTTATTCCATGCCACTGTTGTGAGCTCAGTGGATCTTTCAAAGTGATGGCTTTATTTTTCCCTACTCTTCATAATCCTGCTGTCTGCCTTGCGGCAAAATGTGTTTCAGGTATGAGCTTTCACCCATCCCTCTAGGAATAAGTCACTGCTTCACTTCTCATCTGTAAAAGGGAAGCAGTAGCTTCCTGTCTCTTGCGATACAAGAATAGAAAGTCCATTTGTAGGTGTGGGATGTTGGGACTCTATAGACACAAGGCTGTTCAGGTTTTTAGGAGAGCTGTATCATCCAAGGCATTTCCTTATTGTGTTTTTTTTTTGTTGTTTTTTTTTTCTTCTGTAGGGTAGTCTTATAAAAACTATGCAGTAGTCTGTTTTGACAGAGAAAAACAACATTGTTTTTCAGAGAACAAAACAGTGTGAAGAGCAAGCCTCTTCTACTGTAGCACTGCGGCTATTAGTTTCTGTTGGACAAAGATGGGTAGTAGTTTGTACTTTCCAGTTGTAACAAGAATAAACATTTTTCCTATGCTGTTTTGTATTGTGATGGCCTGCTTTTTGTTAAACTTTCCCAAATCCACCAAACAACAAACATATTGGTGTTTCTGCCTTTTTCCTGTTGCTGGGGAGAGAACACGAAGCTCCAGTAAGTTGTATTCCTGATACATGTCCCCCACTTTCATGTGGGCCCAGCTGTACTACTCCACTGCCCATTGATGCCACCTTCTTTGCTTTCTGATCTCTCCTCTCCTCATCCCCTCTAAGGTGGGAGCTGTATTGCAGAGCTCTCTGGCTTTGGTTTTTTATTTTTCTGATATTGTAGGTAGATGAAGTTGGGCACAGCTGACTTGCCTGATAAAAGCAAACCGAGTCATTGCTGTCGGGGAAGATTCAGAAGCAAGGGACAGAAATACACTTTGACTATGGGATAAAAAGATGTGAACTTGATTTCTAAAAGCTCCTAGAAAGCTGTGTTCAATGGCACTTAGAGCTGGTACATTCATCTGACTCTGATGATGGCACCAGGCTGGTGAGTTTCCCCAGGGCTCAATTCCCAAAAATGGGCCTATGATGTCCTGAGGTGCACCAAGTACAGCATAGATAGCTGGTTGAGCAAGGTGATTATCCTACTCACAGGAGGGTGGCTAGTCACTGTAACAGTCTCTCCAGTGAAGTGGTCATGGTCTGTCACATTTTGGGAGCATTTGGATGGTGCTTTTAGTCATATGGTTTAGTTTTAGGTAGTCCTGTGAGGAGCAGAGAGCTAGATTTAATGATACCTTCCACGCTGATATATTCCATGTTCTCTTTGCTAGTGGTGTCCTTGCTGAAGTTCAGGTCTGGCTGAGTAGGAATCAGCTAGTTTGTCCTCAGGATATTTAGATGATGTTGGTTATTATTGTGCATGACAGCAATGGTATTACCTGACAGATTTCATCACTGCTAAGTGGTTTCCTTTAGACTTTGCTTTTCTCAGTTAGCATTTTACAGCCACCTTTAGATCCTTGGGGAGATAAAAAAAAAAAAAGGCTCTGCTGTAATAATTCCTTGTCTCTGACATGGCCAGTTTCCACTGCTAGAAGCACCATCTCCCTGAAGATGGAATATGGCATATGTGGAATTCTCAATTCAGACATCTTCCCTAGTGAGACAGCAAAGTAACTTTTCTCCTTGTAAGGTTGCTTTTGTATGTCAGCATTAAGTGGTGTCTTGCTTTTCTTAGCTTTATCTGTTCCAGATACTCTCCCAGTGTTTGTTATTATGTCTGTGTTGCTAGAGAAGACAGAAAAGCCCATCCACCAAACCTCAGATTCCGAAGTGCAATTGGAGCCCCAACTATTTATTGCTGTCAATCTAAATGTCTTGGTCCGTTCTGCAGTCTTTCCTTATTACCTGCCCCTTTCACAGATGAGGATCTGAATTTGGAGACAACTTCTGTAGTATTCAACTCCTTCATTTTGGTTGACTTTGAAGAGAGGTAGATGTCTGTATCTAATGCAAGACTATGTGTCAAGATGAGTTGTTCAGTGCTTTACAGAGATCTGTATTGGAGCAGGGCATTAAGCAAATCCTGACTGGTGGCTTCACAGTGGACCATCCTTTTCTCTAAAGAGATTATTCAGTCGTGCAGGCTGTCTCTGGCCCTTGACGAGCAATTTTCTTTATTGACTTTGCTTGTTCTTGCAGAGCTAGTTTTTGACTGTCTGATAATAAAGTTTTTGCTACTGCTTGCCCTGTGCCCTGGTTAAATTGCTGATGCATCAGGTTTATGGAAGGAGTTTGGAAAGCTCTTTTATTTCTTTATATTATGCTGTATTATAGAACAAACTGCTTCAGATACAGATAGCAGAGTGTAGATTGGTAGTCTTGCATACAAAGCTCAACTATTTAACATCCCTATTGCAGAGAGCAGGTTAAAGAGAGTTCCCTTCTAAGATATGAGTGATAACTTGAGACACAGCTTCTCACAGCATTTTTCTTGTTCTGCTGTTAGATTCCTCTGGATTTTTATGTTGTTGACAGCATGCCCCTGGCTCTCATCACCTGCCTGTTTTCATTAACATGTCTTTATTTCTTTTTCCTAGATTGCCAGTAAAGATTGCAAAAATACAGCCTGCTTTTGGGCAGATTTCTTGGCTTACCCCAGTGTGCTCTTCCTCGACAGATTGGGGCTTTATCTTGTGATGCTATCCTTTTTTTTTAATAATGTTACAGGCAACTGTCAGTAATCTTATGTCACAGCTGTCCTTGGTTTCGAGAGTAAAATTTGAGACACATTGTGCAGAAACCAAATATATTCCAGCTGTTTCTGTGATAATAAACAAATACTTTTGTGACTAGCAGAACTAATGAAAACTCGTTTCCTGTGGCTTTGTGTCTCATGGTTGACTGGCTTTTTAACTAAATTATTCTAAAGCTACAGTAGCAAGGTGGAACTTTACAAGACATCAGAGAATTTACAAGAACTGGGAATGAGTTGGATAGAGAATATTTTGGTTATGGGAAGAGCTTTAACTGAGTTTATAACTAAGAGGGAGCTCTAGAGGATTCATAGCAGCATAAAAATGTGAGTAAGAGGTAGAATTTCTCATCTCTAATAACTTCGAAGTTTGAGAGTTGTTTTTTTTCTGCAATTAAGGCACTCAAAAGGAGTGTCTTCTATGAAGATTTCTTGATGATTAATAAGGACTGAGCTTCTGCTGATGTCTTACTCTATTTACCGTAACATCTCTTTTTCCTCTGTGGGATTGTCTATCTTACGAAATTCAAAGGACTTAGGAACCTTGAAGACCTCTGTCCAGACGAATTGCCATCAACAAATAGGTTTAGAAAGAGTCACACTTGCCCAAAGAGTGCTTTCACATAAAGCTCCAAACCAACCTGGCGTAATTTGGAGGAAGAACTAGTCTTTGCAGTTAATGCAGAGCAAATACAAACCAGATGTTTCTTGGAATGTGTGTGTCCAGGGACTTGAGCTGAGTTTGCCATGACACCCAGCTTTGCTGTCACTTCACTGTGGCTTCATCTTTCCAAACTTCTGCTTGAGTGTCCTTATTTGTCTTATAGTCCTCTGATTTTAGCACTTCTACTCACCATATAACCGCTCAAGAGTTAAGTATGTGCTTGTTGCCAAGTTGAAAGGTAGTTGGAAAGGCAATGGACGTTTGTTTAAAAGAAATAGAACTTTTTCTTGTGGACTGACAGTCTGTCTAAAACCTGCCATATTGTCTTATCAGGAAGATGTTTAAGCTGCTGAAATATTGAGGCATTAATTGAACACTGTTTATCCTCCATGCCTAAAGTGAAGGCCACAAATTAGTGTTTAGTTGACTTTTTTTCACTAGCCTTCAGTACATTTGTCTAATACTTCAGACCCATTTTCAATGTACTTTTGTTTTCTTCCTTGGCTTTTCAGTGATACCTGTCAATGGTTACTTATGTGAAGAATTTGCTGGCTGAGCTGCTGTGGGTGATGAAAAGCAAATTGGTTTTGGTGAAAAGGCAGCTAAGAAATAAAAAATGAAATCTCAAAATACAGATGTAAAACATCTCAAAGTCCTAGCTGCCCCAGGGAGTGAAATGCTCTGAAATCCCAGGGAGAGGTAAAGTGCAGCACAAAATGTGTGAGTTTGTCTTCCGTAGCAGCAGATGAGCTTGTGACTGGTGATGCTGGCACTGTTTTTATTCCCTCCAGCAATTTGTGGTTTGTGTGGTTTTTTTTTTTTTTTTTTTTTTTGTTTGCCATATGAAAAACATTAGTATTGACTTTAAGTCTCAAAGACAATGTGTTGTATAAATATCCTTAGAGCACCTGTCTAATATCTTCTGTAAAAACTCTGGGCTCCCTGGCAGGCATCCTTTGGTAGTCTGACACCATAATTATTACAGATAAAGAAATTGTTTGATGCAGTGACTGGTGGAACCCCTCCCAAATGATCATTGTTTTGTGCTTAGCTAAGTGAGAACAGTGCTTTTTACACAGATACAGGCAATTTGAAGAAGATGGTAGGTAGAGTGAGTCTCTCTGTGGCATTTCTAACAGGATTCCACCTGTTGTTTGAGGTTAACACATCAAGTTCATCAGTCACTTTGAACTACAGGGATGGACACATCCTGGGATCTCTGTAGGCTTTAACTTTAACCTGGAAGTCCATGGTGTCAGTCTTAACTAAATATCTAGAACTGAAGAGATCTGGACATCGAAGTGCTGCATTGGACACTCAAAATTTAGAGCTTACAGTGACAATATTTTCTTGGGTGAATAAGTTCCTCTTAGTTTCTGCTTTCCTGATGGCAGTACCAGAAATACTGAGGTTTTAACACTGCTGCATAGTTAGAACCAAACTTGCATCTTAGTCTGTGACGTTCCATCCCATTCCAGCTTGTGGATAAAGCTTGGTCTTTCCCTCACTTGCTGGCCTTGTGCAGCAGTGATCCCTCTGCTTCATTGTCCCAGTGAATATCTAATATTGCACATAAGGTGAGACAGCTTTTAGCACCTCAGACTGTCATGCTGGTACCAGCATTAGAAGTGCCCTGTGTCAGCATGTAACTTATTTTTATGCTGTTATCTGGTGCCTTAGGTGTGGAACAAGAGGAACTCCCTATTTAGACTAAAGTTAATCTTGTTCCTAACTGTCTTCTATTTTTTTCTTCTACTTCCTAGCAATGTTCCAACTCTTCTCCCATGCCGCACTGCCCTCAGCTAGACTTAGCCTGTTGTGTACCTGTGTAAACCCCAGTGTGCTGCTTTATTTCTAACAGGTGCCACCTGTCTGTATGAATGCTTCCAAAGGAATCTTTTATGGTTGCTTGTGGTGAGTTCACACTCACTGTATTGGCTGTGGTTCTCTCCCACTCTGACTTTTCAGATGTTCAGAATGTAATTATTCTCTTCATGGACAGCACTCCTAGCCTCTTTTAGGGGAAATTGCTGTTGTGTGTGGTAAAAGAGCATCCTTTGCCTCTTGAGACACTTTGAAAACATTATTTTTCTTTGCTTGTCATTACTGTCTTCTTTCTTTCCTTACTCCTTTTATTCCAAGTCTTGTCTGCCTGAGCTCTTCAGGTGTCCAAAAGATTGCATTGAATTGATGACAAAACACCACCTTGCTGCCTTTATTTTTTAGTTTTTTTTTTTTTTTAGGGGACTTTTGCTGCCTTTTCAATCTTTAGAAATACATGGACAACTTAATCACCTTTCTCAACTGATTAGCTATATCCTTACATGAAAGTACTGCAGATCTCTGTGTGATCAGGCACCAAGTTCCTTATCAAAGGTAGAAAATTAATGTTGGCAAACTAGTGGGTGGCAGAAGTGGAACTGTAAGTGTTTCAGCTTGACTCTTTCTTCTTGTCCAAAGTCTTCTGTTGTTTCTGCTGGGCAATCACATCAAGGACAAGCATTGTGGGATTTTTCTTTTCCTTATATTGTGCTGGGGTTTATTCTGAGGACCACCACACTGGGTGGCTACAACCTCTTTAGAGGTGGAGACTTGACCATAGCATACTTACGTATCTGTATGAATTGTTCTGTGTCTCTTCTGTTCTCCATACAGCAGTCAAGATATCAGTGTGATCCTTCTATATGCTGAGGATGAGAGTATGATTAAGAGTAGTCTTAATGTTTAAGATCATGGAACAGTCTCCAGTAAGGCTTGGGAAACCAGGTAGTCTACTCCTCTCCTAGGTCACATTGCCGCTTTTTGGGAGCTCACAGAGGTTTTAAAAAAGGCTTCTTTGTCCTTTAGACAATGAGGTATTTAACTGAAGCAGACACTAGTTAATTTTTCTCTTTTATGCTACCTTCTAGGTTTGTTCAGTCTCTGTAGCAAATGAAATTTTGTGAAGGGTGCCGAGACACCCCTTATAATGCTGAGTCGTGAATGATGAAGTCTTTGGCAAGCTTGGGTGGGGCACAATTGATACTGAGAAACTGTTGTCATGGAACAGAGCAGACACGTTATTTTTTGATTTATTTGTAACGATGGGAGAAAAAAAAAATCAATGCTTGCCAAAGGGAAAGAAAGGAATCAATAGAGAAAGACATTTGCTTTTCAAGCCTTTTTTTTCAAGTGGAAGAAAAAAATTTAAAAGCTGTAAAAATGTCTTGACACTGTGATTTTAATCTTAAAGTTGCCAAAGCATACAAGTGGATTATAATGTTTTGCAATAATGGAGAAATGATTGATGAGTTGGGTTTTGAGTGACTTTTTGATGTAGAGCATAGAGAATGAGGTAAATACATTTTACAGTGACAACTCGTTACTATCCTTTATCTTTTTTTTTTTCTTGTGTTTTACCTCTATGGCATATCTTTACCCTTTGGAGAAAGACACAGGTCAGTGTTAGGCAGAGAGACAGAAGTTTACTTAAAAGAATGAAAGCCTGGGGACAACCAGAGAGAAAGGTTTATGTGAGGCTGGGAGAGATCCAGCAGAGCAAAAGAAAATGAAAAGATGAAGGCAAGGAGCCTGTTCCAGCGATGTGCAGTATGAAAAGTGTTCTGGGTGGTGAATTTATCAGTTTAATTTCTGCACACTAGAAGGTGGTCCAGGCTTAGACAGGTTTTCCCACATTCTTCAGAATCCTTAGAAGTCTCTTGCTATTCTGGGAACTACCTCCCCTCAAGGAGAAAAAGTGAAAAAGCAAAATCTGTTTTAGAAGCTTTGGACTCTTTTCGAAATAGCCACCAGTGTCTGTTCTTTTACAGAGATCTGGACGTGATGTTCTTTAATATCTCTGTGCCTGCTGCTCCGGATTAGCTCTCAATCTTTTTTCTGTGCTCACTGGCAGGTTTAGTATTAAGAACCTATTGCTGTTCTCTGATGTAATTTCTTGTGGAAATTGTAATTTCTAAGTGTTAAGTTGATTTAAACCTGGATTCTTGATCAGGCAATGGGAGCATTTAATTATGAAAAAGAGACCACATCCGTCCCTTCAGCATGGGTCTGAGAAATGCAGCGTGAAATCTCTTATTATTGGTTGTCTTGCAAGATTTTCAGCTGCTATCAGCTTCCTATGTGTATTGCATAGAAACACTCTTGTGTGAGCTATGTGGATGTTTTACCCGTTTCTTGCTGAGAAGCAATAAGCAATAGTCCTGCTGGCTATAACACCTGGTCTGCAGAAAAACAGACATTAATGGTAGTCACTTCTCAAAGACCTTGTTAAAGCAGATGGACTTGATAACCTTTTCCTGCTTCAGCCTGAATGGATGAGGCCATTTTACCCTACATGTGATGGTGAAAATAGTAGGAAGTCGCTGTTTCAGGTCTGGGGACATGCACAGCAAAGCTATTTAAATTAGACCAAGAGGACTGATGGCAGCAGCCTGGCAACTGAGTTCTACCTGTGTGGGTAAAGCTGACAATGAGGAAGCGCAAAGTGTTTGAGCACAGTCTTGGGAGGAGGTTGAGATAAAGCTTTTCTGGGGCATGCAGCCCATGGCAAAGATGGAGGGAGATCACTAAACTAGGAGGGAGCTGGTTTGCAGTGTTCAGGCAAATGAGATATTGTAGCTTCTTAATTTTCGTGGCACCTGAAGAAACTTTTCATGTAATCCATTTTTGCTTTGAAAGGAAGAAACCTGTAAGACCATGGGTGTTTAGGTATTGGAGTTTCTTAGCACTTTGCATCTTGGAAATTATTTTGGTCTATGGCTTTTAATCTGGTTTCAAACATATACAGATCTCTGCATTGTGTGTTATGGCAGGAAGGGGGATTCAGAGAATAGGGAAGCTCATGGGAGATGCTCTTTACGTGGAGCTGTGAATGACAGGAGGAAGCGGAACAGTTTCTCTTCTGTATAAAGACTGCAAAAAGGATATCAGAAGCTTCTTCCTGAGGTCCAGGACCCCCAGAGGTCTTTCTGGAGATGAATGCAAGCCTATTTATATACTTTCCATTATTTGTGCTCCTCTGCTAATTTTATTGGGTACTTTGTGAACTCATCCAGGATCTGAATCTCCATTTCAAAGCATTGCTTGTGTGTCTGGTGCTGTCTAGATAATACTATCTGTACAAGCCCCTAAAAAATAAGTATTTTTCCTCTTGTTCCTCTGGCACTGAGAGCCACTCAAGTTTTTGATATCATGTCTGAACCAGAAATCTAAAATGCTAATGGAAGGAATAAGCTCCTGGAAGTGGTACAGTCTGCTCCTGGGATGAAATGAGGTATTACATCATGCTTTATTTCCACTGTATACTGTGATTTCTAAACATCGGTGGATAATTGCCAAGAAAAGGGAGCTAGTAAGTCCAGAAGATCAATAAAAAGCATGTGGTGAAAGTACAAATAGAAAAATCATGTATTGTAGCAATTTTATGCAGTTCTAGTGTTGATAGTCAGGAGACCTTTAACACAGAGACTAAAATAGCTTTTAATAATTTTAATCAACTTCATTTCTAAAGAATGCTCTTTTTCCTGGACAAGCCTTTGCCTAGATTTGGAACTATTCAGAGGGTTTTGTCATCCTTTAATTAGTCTTGACAATGAGGCCTCATTTTAGGTGAAAACTTAATTTAATGATCCTGGTATTGAATGACCTTGATGTGGTTAAGACATTTGTCTATATGTGTGGGAAATGCAAATTTTGGAGACTATTTTGGCTCACAGCCTGTGTCTCGGTGAGGTACTGGATGTTACTTTAAATTTGCTTGCTTTGCAGGTCAGATTGAAGGATGCCTGAGACAAGCAATATTTTTTTTTTCTACTGTTAGGAGGTTGAACTTGCTGATTAATGCACCTCTCATTTTTTTCAAATGCTTGAATTCACCCTCTCTTTGAGTTCTTTGTGGTGCTAAAGGCTTCCAAGATTATTATTATTATTATTTAAAATAAATGCCAAATGAGGGCTGTGACTCATCAGGGACTGATAATTGAATCTAAACATGTAATTTATTTTAACTACAGTAATTTTGAATGTGCTGCACAAATTTTCTGTAACATGTTGCTCCTGAAAGCAAGATGAACAATTGCCCCTACTGTTTCAGGTGCATTGTTTGTCACCCTACTTCATTGGGCAGATGCTGAAATACATTGTATGTATAACAATGTATTTGTAGGTATGTTTTTCTTTCAGCTTAAGTTGATATTGTGTGTGGGTGGTTTTTTCCTCTTAGACTTAAGATCCCAAAAGTAGTTTATTTTAGCATTTACTTTATATTTTGTCTTTGTTTCCAGTCCTAAACTGGCTCTTAAACCTCTTATATGAATTGCTTTTTCAAAGCAATGGAAGCCTGGGCCAGAGCATGCAGGAGCAGTTATTGGAACAAGTTTGAGTTGTAGAAAAAGCTCTTTATGACAGTGTATTTTGGAAGAAGAACAGAAAGTAAGGTGCAGCTTCACTGGGAGAGCAGCCTGAAAATGTAGTGCATGGAGCACTGTGAATACCAGGTGTCTATATCTAGTCTTGCTATTAACTTGCTGGGTGATGCATGAGTTGCTTTATTTTTGTGGATCTCTTTACTCATCCCCAAACAGGGGGTCACAGAGACTGCCATTTGAAGCTTGGTGATCTATTGATGGAAACCTTTCTTCCATAAAAGCTACTATTACTGTCTGAGTATTGTTAATTAAGCATTGCAATGAAAGTGATAGTAAGAAAAATGAGATTTCAACTGGCTTGAGAGCTGGACAAAGAAGAACCTTATGAGGTTCAATAAGTGCAGAGTCCTGCCCCTGGGAAGTAACCCCATGCACCAGTACAGGCTGGCAGTGACCTGCTGAAGAGCAGCTCTGCAGAGAGAGACCTCGGAGAGCGGTTTGATAATTAACCATGAGCCAGCAATGTGCCCTTGTGGCCAAGAAGGCCAATGGCATCCAAAAGAGCATGGCAAGCAGATCCAGAGTGGCTCTGCTCCCCCTTTGCCTTGGTGAGGCCTCATCTGGAGTCCTGTGTCCAGTTCTGGGCTCCCCAGCTCAACAGACACAGGAAACTGCTGGAGAGAACCCAGTGCAGAGCCACCAAGATGATCAGGGGAATGGAACACCTTCCTTATGAGGAAAGGCGGCAGGAACTGGGGCTCTTTAGTCGAGAAAAGAGGAGACTGAGGGAGTATCTCAATATTTACAATTATATAAATGATGGATGTCAGGAGGTTGGGGCATCCCTTTTCTTTTTTGGTATCTATCAACAGGACAAAGAGTAATGAGATGAAGCTGGAACACAAAGTTCTGTTTAAACGTAAGAAAAAACTATTTATTGTTCAGGTGAGGGAGCACAGACTGCACAGAGAGGCTGTAGAGTCTCCTTCCTTGGAGGTCTTCAAGACCCTCCTGGACATGTTCCTGTGTGACCTGATCTAGGTGAACCTGCTGTAGCAGAGGGGTTGGACTAGATGATCTCTAAAGTTCCTTTCCAACCCTACCATTCGATGAAAAATGTGAATGGTGTCTTGGAATGGAGCAAAAATAGTGGCAATGTGCGTGTCTTTGTGGGAGAAAGGTGGAAGAACCAGGAACTAGGAGGGGAACAGCTGGAACTATCTAGGTAGTTATTTATGTTCTTCTGTTTGAAGAGGGTTACCAGCAGTGGCACAGCCCCACCACTACAGAGCTCGTGGACCTCTTGCTAATTGGGTCCAGCTAAAGATGGCCAGGGTGTCTACCCTGTGTTTTGCTTTACTTAAAACTGACTTTACATTTGTACTTTATTGTCACTGAATGACCAGAGCAAGCAACTGGGAGTCAGGGCCCCAAGTGCTATGTGAGATAACACTGAAATAAGAACTATTAACTCCTCACCTGTGTCTCAATTTGCTTGTTTACAAAACAGATAAAACACCAGCTTGTGAGAACACCTTGTTGCTCGCTGCAAGTAGCACAGTGCTGAATAGGGATGGCTTTTGCCATTTCACGTTCTTTACTTTGAGGAGAGGTTAAATAGTCTGGGGACAAAGGCCACGGTGAGGAATAAGCAGGGTTAGTTGCTTGCTCTGGTGCCTGTGAGACTTTGGAAGTGTCTTCTGTGTTCTTAGTCTTCAAGTTTCGATTAGAGTTTAAACTGGAATCAGTAGAGTATCTAGGCATCAAACGGATGCACTGAGAACTTTTTCCGACTGTTACAGCTTCATGTTAAGCATGTGCTTTCACTCTATTTAACCAGGAATCTGATGTATTTGTGCCAGAAGGGGCCCTGCATTCTATCCGTAGTTTGAATCTTTTGTAAATTGATGCAAAACCACCGATGATGCCTTTTCTCAGAGTGTATGGGGGTGGGTGTGTGTGCAATTATGTGATGTGGCTGTCTCAAGTGCCTCCATCACCTGAGTATTTACTACAATTCCCTGCATTTAAAAGTGCATCATATGTCACTGCAGAAGCTTCTGGGCAATGTAGTGTTAAATTTTGCCTGTTAAGATTACTCTTGCATCCTGTTTTTTTTAAACAGAAGGTGCTTTTCTGCCCCACTGAAGCATGGCTGACGTGGCTTTCAACTGCTGGTGCATGGAGATGTTTTGCTGCAGAACAGACAGATGTAATCGAGGAGCAGGGATAAAATTTGGGCTAAAAAAATTAAAATTGTGTTCAAGTGGTATATTTTTAAAACTTTTTTTTTTTCACAAGCACATTAGCTTTGCTACTGTGTTTGTGTGCTTCCTAGCTGAGGATTAATGCTGATTTAAACTTCTGCTGTTATGCGTTTGAGCAGCACCTGTGTTGACAGGCAGCAGAGGAATGTACAATCATGAAGAGCATAACATTGTATTTCACCATCTGTGAATCGAGACCCTTTATCTTCTGCTGGCTCTTCCTGATCCTTCTTGATAGAGAAGAAAAAAGGATGAGGAAAAAAAAGAAACTTATGTAATGATCAGCCAAATTAGAGCATATGTTAAGCACTGTACATGTGCTATGTGCCTGTTCTCACAGCACCTTTCTTATTGATGTGCACTGTTACGTGCTTAGACCACTGCTTTTGAACTTGAGCCATGGAGCAACCATAATATTTTTAGCTAGTGCTATTTTAGTGCATATATTTGGTTCTGCTGCAGCATATTTTGGTCGTATTCTGAATACTGAATCCTTTTGTGTCCGTAAATTACAGTGCTGAAAGATTCAGATTTTGGTCCCTGCATATCCATAGCTTCAGATTTATAAACTCATAAACCACTCTCTGTGTTTCTTTGTGATTTGCATCTGACTGTTTGTTTTTTTCCCAGACATAATGCATAAATGGAGTACACTGTTCCCAAATGACATCAGCTCTCTGGAAACCTATAAAATCATTCTTGTGTTTAACTGACTTAATACTATTGCTGTGTAAAATTAGAATTTTATGAAGATGAAAAGGAATTTTATAGATTAGGTCAGTCCTGCCTCAGAGCTGCAGTGCAAGCCATTTACAGCAGATATGCAAATAGCTTGACAGTCTTGAGCCTTCCAGTCTGCTCTTTGCTCCATGAATTATTGTGATGCTTCATTTACATCTACTTTGACAACAGAACCTGCCATGATAGAGGTGAGAGTCTAGATTTGAGAGGAAACATTTGAATAACAACTCTGTATTTACAGAAATTGTCCCTTGGGGGCAGAGTGTGGCTGCAGATGAGCAAACCCCAGTTTAGTACTTGTAATCCATTACTGTTAATTTGTTGTTTTCTTTAGGATACTTCAACTGGCCAAGGAAGGAAATTACTTTTGCCTGTGTATGGAGCTCTTTGAACTCCAAAATGTCAAAGGGAACAATAAAAATGGAAGGGGAGGGGGAACCACCTCAACCTTGCTTTTGAACTCTGCAGCTCAGCCTTGTCATCCAAAGGGCAGCTCTGGAGCTACTGCCTGCTGCCTATCTCAGTTAAGAAAAAGTAATCTGTAAAAGTGAAACTATGACAAGATGTTCAGAATTTTTCTAAGCTCATTAGACAGAGAGGCAGAGGGGAACACTGATGAAGCTGATCATAGTGGAAGGCTCAGGCACAGGGCAGGGAGTTCAATCTGCAAGGAAGTAGAACAGTGAAGACGGAGGAATGGATCATGCAGCATTGCAAATAGTTTAGTCACAGTAAATGCTGCATGTAGAAAAAGTAAATCAGAATGCAGGAAATGGGAAAGAAAAACACAGGCCTTTAAAACTCAAGAGGAAACCCTTACTAGAACTATTGCTGAGTGTCTGTACAAGGAAAAAGATCTGTGATGACCTCCAGCAAAATCGAGTACTTGTTTATGATACCAACGTTCTCCTTGAAAAAATACCCAACTTTGAGGGGAATCAATTATAGGCTGCATCTCCAAGTCTGGGACTTGGGAACATAAGAGAAAAGGTGATTACCCCTATGGGTAACTGTTATCTTGCACACCTTGTACCTATGCAATCTATCCTCTGTCTAACCCTGTTTGAGTTCATGCAGACAACTTTACAGGATGGTGATCCTGATGCTTCTTTTCTGATCACTTTCTTTTTGCATCTGCCTTCCAGGAAATTTGCTTCTTGGAGCAGAGGGCTTTTGTAACCTTTTGTGTTCTGTATGGAATGCCAATTGCTGAAGTCTATGAAGGGGAGGGTGCATGCTGAGGAGAAGCTGAGAATAGGTTATATGGTCTGCAGTAAGAATCATACCATGCTTATGCATTAGTCTTGGTGTGTTTTTGTGTGTTAATTTCAGACTGTTAGTAGCGTAGATAGTCCAGGTTAGCTGGGCAGTAGCAAGAACACTGCTGGCTCCCTCTAATATGTGATGGAAGATATGAGTGAAGCACAATGTTGCCACTAAAGCTGAATTTCAGTTTTAAGCCTGTTTGTTTTTCTGAGATGATGCCTAAATTGGTCATTCTAGGTTTTTCTTCTATTTAGAAATCCTTTACCCATGATATGACTATTATTTTGTAGCTACATAGTTATTTAAAAATTAGGATGCCAAATATCACGTTTTTTGAGAAGGATGAAAATTCATTGTTGTTTTTGTTTCCTCTTATCCAAATATTTTGTCACAGAGAAGAAACCCAGAAAACTGCAGCCTAGCTTGCAGAAAAATCACAAAAATATCTGTGTGAAATCCTCTTTGAATTCTTAAGTCAAGATAAATTCTTGGCTATTTTCCTTTTCATCTTGCCTCTACTGTAGGTGGGAGGTTTATCGTTAGGATGTGAAGTTTTCTAGACTGAGCAGTGGGAGGCTGATGCAGGTGAAATACTGCATGGTATGTGCAGAACCTTTCAAGTTTAATTTATTATAAAAGTGAAAAGTGCAGAAGTAGTGTTCTCTCCTGCTATATTTGTGGGGTACAGGACACCAAAATCTCTGATCATGACAGTTGTTACAGTGGAGGCCGATTGTGTATAGGTTAGGGAAACATATACAAATGATTTCAGGCCTTCTCCCTAAACCTTAGCACTTTATCTCAAGAATTTATTTTCTGATGAAAATAAATTGTGAACTTGAGAAAACATTAAGACCTAAATAGCTGTGGAAACTTGGAGGTAAGGCTGCTGGTTCATGAGCTCTTCTCATTGATGTATGGATATAACACACATTACGAATACAGGATGCAATGCTGTTTCACAACATAGCTTTCTACTTTTGGATGTCTCTCAGTTCTAGGTGCTAAGCCAAATCTGTGAAAGTCATTTATATCTGCAGTGTGTAGCAACTACTATCAATTAAACTGAACAAAGCAAGTATTTTCTGCCTTCTGTGGAGATAAAGTGTCTTGTGTTCTGAGCCAAATTAGCTTTGTAGTTTAACTGCCTTCTGCCCTGAAATGGACCTTTTAAACTGCTGAAATGGCTCAACAGGAAAAAAGTGAGGCATTCAGTGAAACTGCTTCTTGGTATGGTGGTTTTAACTCTGATGATAGCAGCACAGTCTTTAACCACTGAATGTGCTCTGCCCAGAGCCTGACTGTGAGAGGGGTGCTGTATTAAAGTGCAGAGACACTTTCTGTTGCCATTGGCTGCTGCTTGCAGAGCTCTGCAGAGAGTATTTGCTTTTCTTATCCCTTCCTGATATCACAGGGCTGATTTAGCACGTGTATAAGAGCTATGTGACTTGGGAAGAGATGCCCTGTACCTCCACACGTAGGCAATTCTGCATTTCGGTAAATAAAGTAGAGAGGAAGCTTCTTTTTACTTCTGTCTATCCATGGTAAGGCACTGTCAGGTTTCCCAGCTCCAAGTATCCTCTATTTTTGAGGAGGCTTGCCCTTGGATCAAGTATACCTGAAGCCCTTGGTGGTGGTAGCCATTAAGTATGATCAAACTCTTACCAACTCCTCAGGTCTGAAGTTGACAATCATGTGCCCTTGTGAAGATGGAAATATCATCAAGTATTCCTAAATGCCTGGCTCAGGATCTGAGAGGTCGAGGGAGAAATGGGGGAGGTGGTATCCGTTTTTATCCTATTCTAATTTCCCTGTCGCCTCTGTTTATGGCTAATGTTGGGATACAGGAAAGATGAGTATTTGACCTAATCCCGTAGACTACACGCACGTAATTTCAAACGTAACTCTGGACACCCAAAGCTTCGACTGAGGCATCCAGGGTTTCTTCTTGGTGCTGTTTAGTCCAATAGATTTTTACAGCAAATGGGAGCTTGTGGGCTGTTCAGGGTGTGTGTTGCTGCTGATCAACTGCAGCCCTGAACTACTCCCTCACAACATGCTGCTTTTTGCTCTGTTTTCTTAACTCTGAGCTGAACAGCATCAGACTCTCCATGCTGTTTGTCAGAGCACCTTGAATGAGAAGGAGCAGCAGTGTGTTCCTCTGCTGGGTGAGACTGCCTCCTGGTTTTGGCATCTCCAGAAGTTTTGGTGTAAGTTTCTCCTACAAAGCAACTGTCTTTGGCCTACTTTAGTTCTCCCTGCATCTTCCTCTGACAGTCTCAGTGCACCTGCACACCAAAATCTCACAAAGCTGAGAAGGCCATGTATGACAGACCACGTGAATCCTGCAAGTTCTGACTTTAACAGGGACATGCTGTCTGTGTTACCACAGAATGTATCTTTTTAAAAGAAAAAGAATAGCAATGTGGGTGGTTTTTTTTCTTGTTTGGAGGTGGGGCTTTGGTGCACTTTTTTGGCTGTTTGTCCTTGTTTGGTTGTGTTTTTCAGTGAGCAGAAAGATATATCTGTTCTTCTCAGAGTTGCTCTTTTTTGCCGACCTCCTCCCATCCCCAACAGCTTTTGGCTGGTATTTTCTTGGAGAGGAAAAGATGCTTGTTCAAATAATCCTGCCCCTCTAGTGTGTTGCAGCCACTGAAGCTGCTGTCACAGGCTGTTCTCTGCAGTCCCAGCAGCGCTAATGAGGGGCATGTGCTGTTTGCAGCATTTTGTCCCTTCTGTCTGCCCTGCCTGAGGGGCTGTTCATTGTATTACGGTGCTGTTTTTACGTAAGATATTGCATCAGGCAGCACAAGGGATGTGGTGCTGAATTTAAACACCTGGAGTTCATATTGTCTGCTTTATAGGCAGACCAGAAATAGCCACTCGCTTTTTTTCTCTCTTTCAGCATGATTCTGTCCATTCTACGTGTTATGGCCATCACATTTCCAGCAGAGGCTCTTGAATTAGTAGCCAGGTTTTCCAATGTGGTATTTTACCTGTAAGCTTATTGGACATTTGGTGGGTTTATCACCACCACACTTTAATATGTGCTTCAGCAGGACATGTTTTACCCATTTGACATACTCAAACAGTCTGATCCTGATTTGTTTTGATTGTTTTGTTAAGTTTCATGGAGGGCAAAGAAGGGAAAGTTTAAAGTTTCTGTCTTGGGCCAACCACAGCTGTACAGAGTGAGTTTAATAGATTCTTTTTCTTGGCCCTCTGAAATGAAGTGATATTAGGGTTTGTCATGCTGGTACAGCAGTGTTGCACAGCTAATTTCTCAGAGCTAACTTCCTTAGTGCTAGTCTCCATTGTAAACTATTGTATTATATGTTTTATATATATATATACATGCAAACATCATGTGCATCCTTGTTTCTGGGGAAGTGAGGGATTTCCAAAGCTTTACACAGATGGCTCTGAGTGCAAGTCTGTGGAATCAGCTCATCACTTTTTAATGACTGCTTCAAACTTGTCTCAAAGCTGTTTGTTAGCATGACCTCTTGGCTGGCATTTATACATGTTTCTCTCTTCAGTCAATTCCTACTATCTTCGTGACAGACTGCTCTTCTTTTTTGTTTTATAGCATATATTTATTTCTAATTTGTTTTACAGTTGCTAGAGATGAAGGTATGCCTTAAAATGAAATGGATTGTTATGCAGAGTTTTAACCTTCATACAATACTTTCCTTGTATGTGTGGCCTATTTATAAGCAAAATCAACCTAGAGGGTAAAAAAAAAAAAGTATGATAAGCTGTCATTTGGAACAGTTGGTTACCAGTGCTGCTAATATGAAAATAAACAGTTCTAAGGCAGGCTTAGTACCTGAGTGTAGCAAGAGCTAGAAATTAATTGCCCTGAACTGCATGGTTACTGGTCTGCATCAGGTCACATTTGCATGCATTATTTCCTGTCTTGCAGCCGTATTGCTTTCAGTTTCTGGCCTGCATGAGGAAGGTCTTGGCAGAAAGTGAAGCATAGAAATCATCTATCAATATAGAAAGTATTAAGATAGAGGTTGTAACCTCTTCTGCATGTCCATTTTGCTCGTGAGAAGTAAACGTGGGGATTCCAGTAGGCTGCAGGAAATCTGTCTTGGTACTGACAGTGCTGCCTCCGTGCTCCTCTTCTCAGCGCAAAGAGCAGCCTTTAACATGGGCAGTGAAGCCAGATATATTAGGAGTTTGTAAGAGAGAAACTGGAGTTTTACAACTTCCCAGTGCCCTTATCTCTTAAGCCTGCTAAAACAACTTTCTAGCATGCTCATATATTTAATCTTACTAGGTTTGATCACATATTGTTCCTATTATTGATATCTGAGGAACTGTGTGCTAGGAGCAGTATTTGTAAAAGGGTAAATTATCTGAGATGCACATTATGTGTATGAGTGTATACAGTATATCTGAAGCCTGCAGGACGTACATCCTGTCCATAGCAAGAAATTTGAGGGAAGGATTTTGTGTCCAAGGCAGAAAAGGATCCAAGTTTCCTCAGTGCATCAAGAGATACTGTGTACCCTTACTTCTATGTTGACATTTGTGGCCTGCTCTGTTCAAACACAGCTGTTCCATTTATATCTGTGATGGTCCTTCCACACTTGTATGAGTTTTATGTAGGACAGACCACATTATTATATGTGGCTGCATCCTGGCAGGACAAAAGCAGTACCTAGTTCAGGACAATACTCAGCTGAGAATTTTGGGCCTGTGTAAAAGAAACTGACCCAAGCTATTTTTGTGTGGGATCTGGATTATGGTCTAAAAACCATAACTTATTTTTCATCTCCACTATTAAGAGCTTTCCCTGTTTGCCTCTGCTGTTTTTCAATGAGAGAAAAATAACCAGTTGGATTTCACTGTCTTCTTGAAAGCAAACAAGGTAAAACTTCTGTATGCAATAATAAACCTATTTCACATACTGTAAAAGAGGAATATTGCTTCTACATGTAGTTACTTCTATATGTGGTTGACCCAGATTTTGAGCACAGAGTAGCTTGCAAGTGTGTATATTTTCATAGTATATCATCTCTTGAATCTCTGGGCTGTTTCAACAGTACTGTCAGAGAAAGCAGTATCTAAATTAAATCACTTCAACAATAATTTTCAGAATTATAATCAATACAACGTATGCAGCTTCCTAAAATCCTATGGAAATCTTGAGAAGTCTCTTCCTCTTTATAGTGTTCCTCTACAATTTTGCATTTTGTGAAGGATGCGAGCTCTTTATAAATTTTTCCTGTAGATATTTTTAGTAGTTTTTTTTTCTCAGATACCTTTTTGATTAAGACTTTTGGCAAAAATTTGACCATTTCTTTGACATTTGCTACTGCATTGCTATGCTTGGGAGGTAAATACCACATCGATGCTCACTTACGGTCAAATAAAACTAACATTATTGTTATGCATTTTTTTCAAACAAATAAGAATGTTTTGGCCTGTAGAAGGACCCTGTGTTCCTTCTGTGGAAGAAGACTGGTAGTATGTGTTTCCAGTTCATTTGCTTCACATGTGGCAAGAAAGTGAATATGTCAGTGGATGTGTGGGGTGTGTGGTTTTTGTGTCGGCTCTTTATTTTCTGAAATGAGTTCAGGCAAGGTCCCTCTCTTCTGAATTGCTCTGTCATACGGTTCTTGCATTTTAAGCTCTGATTTATTAGGGAATGTATGAAACATGCTAATTTATCCATAATGACATGATGAGAACAAATTAGTACCAGAAACATCAATCTAACAATAGTATCCACTTTGAGCTGGGACTTGCGCTGACGGCATGAAGGCTCCTATTGATGTGATGTTACTGACTGTTTTAAAAACTGGCTTAATTATGTTTACTGATGGTTGTTTGAGGATTATCATGCCAATTTTGAAATGGCACTCATAAACAACGTTGAAAATAAGAAATAATTTATTGATGGGACATTTGTGGTCCTCACTCTGACACCATATTCCTGCTACTTATTCAATTTGTTGCTGATTACAGTGAGGAACATTGTTCTTATCTTTTTGGTGGGGGTAAAACATCACTTCTCACCTTTGTTCCATGTTCCCTTCTTTTAAAGGGCTGTTTCTTTAACAGCAGCACACAACTAACACTCTGCATTTTTTTTTTTTTTTTGTATGTCATCTTGATGATTAGGAATATGTAGGTGCTGTGATGAATTTCTTGTGTCTGGTTCCTCCTGCTACTTTTAATAAACTTTATATAACTGATGTTGCTCTCCTTACTGGAAATTCTGCACCACTTATGCAGTTTACTCTTTATGCTATTGGCATAAATATGGAGCAACCTCGAATGAATTTCTATTTAATGATATCCTCCCAAATAGTAGACAACTAAGTACTCTTATTTTTAATATACAAAACAACAAATAGAAACAGCATTAGTATTTTCTTCATCGGGAGTGAAGGAATGTGTCTGATGGCATGAAAAAGAAATAAAACAGGAGAGGATGTACCCTTCATCACTTCTTTTTAAATATGGAATTGGACTTCCTGATGTTGGAAGTATGGCCTTGTACTTTGTAGAGGGGCTACAAAACTCCTGGTGAGGTGGGCAGTGTTTTGATAAGCTTGGCCTGACTTGCATCGTGTGCAATGATGAAAAATCAGTGTTGATTAGGAGAACTTAACTCAGCACTGCAAGACTTAAGGAAGATGACAAATACCTGATTTGAAGCATTGTGGTGAGTGTTCTTCCTGAAAGCACTGGTTTGACAAACTGTAAAACTTTCACAAGAATGTGACAGTTTGTTGTGTTTTTTTTGGTTTTTTTTTTTTTTTTCAGTTTAGTTTTGTTTTTTTGGTTCTTTTAATGAAATATAAGGTTTGAATGGTGTTACCAAGTTAATGATGGAGCTTTGAAGGAAGTTCCTACCTTGCATCTGCAGTGGGGTAGCCCTCAAATGGATGTTGTGGCTGTGCGTCAGGACTCTCTGTGGGTTTAGCCTCAACCTCTGCATCTGGAGTTGTTTTTCATGTAGGTAAAGTAAAACTTTGTGGGAAGGACATAGAATCTTGTAGTCTGTCATATACAAACTATATATTGTGACTTCTCTTTGGATCTTGCCTGCAGTAAAGGTTTCTAAATCTCTTTATATCATATCTAAATATATAAAAGATAAAAATAACCTCTATTAATATAAATTTATATTAAAATATATGCTTATATATATATAACAGCTGTAAAAGTGTTCTGTTTCTGCAGGGCAGGGATAACTTAGGGATTATATCACTTACTGGAATGTGCAAGACTTACCTTCAAATTTCTGGCCTCAACCAGTCACAATAGAAACTTAACTAAGGATTTCCTGAGGTGTTAAGGAGTATGAGACAAGTCTTTATGCAGTCACTAGTATCTCCCTTCTTGAGAACTGAGTGATTTATTAATCTGAGACATCACTATTTTCACGCTTGAAATTTCTTTAGATCTCTTCTCTTCCCCCTTTCTATCACTTTCTGTGAGTGCACTGATCATCAGTCTGACAGATGCAGGCTGTCTAAATGACCTTCCCCAGCTCGCTCAGTCTCCAAACTGGCAGCAATATTGGTGCCCTTTGCCAGGTGAGAGTCTTTTTGGGCATCTTCTATTTTCCTGCTGTGCTGGATCAAACCCAGCATCCAGTGGCAGCAGATGCTGCCCACTGAGCAGAGCAGTGCTACGTACATGATCTCATTTTTTCTCCAGTCTTAAGTCCATAGCAGTCATTAAAAATTCTGTAATATTTTGAAAAGATTTTGGAATTCCAGGTCAATGGCTGTAAGGTAGTGGGAGATGAGGTTGCAAAATAAAATAGGGGCTAGGCACATCTTGATTGGTGCCGGTGGGTGACTGGCTAATGAGTAACTTACACTCAGCAGTGTGTTGGATTGCCCTTAAGCATGTTCTTAATGCTCAGACCATGAGTAGTCCCGTGGCAGGAGCTCTTTCTTGTACAACACAAAATGATTTTGTTAAATTAGGGTCAGAGTCTGTAGCACTGTGCTAGAAAAGAGTCCTAAGGTTATAATAAAATTTCTAATCAATAGAACATCTGCTGGTTGGTCAGCATTAAAGTCACATCAGTATTGCCAAGGATGGTTAGGGAGTAGCTGCAACTGGAGAAATTAATGTCATGCTGGGAACATGCTGTTCTATGGTGATGGTGCGTGCCCTGGGCTAATGAGGGTCTGTAGCAAAGCCAAGGGCATGTGCAGAGGCAATATGACAGATTCTGCTTCTGGAAAGGGGGACTCCAAGTGGCAAACAAATGATGATGAGTAGTACTGGGCACAATAAGAGACTTTATTTATTGCTTCTGTTGAAACCCAAACCAACTCTGCTATGTCCTTCACCATACTGGAGCAGAAGTTTGGGTGGGCTGTAGTAGAGGCTGCACCTCTACTTTCCTTCATCCCAGCAGAAGAGTGGCATTAACTCTGCAATTACGCTGCTGGTAGCAATAAATTCTACGTTGTTGTTCTGTTCCAATAGGATTATAATGACATATTATCTCATTATAGTAGAGCTAATTTCTCAAAGACATCTTCAATGGGAAATTAGATTAGAGGGAAGTTGTAGAAGTACAGTAAATGCTTGTCCTTTTGGACCTCAGTAATCCTCACAACATTAACAAGGCTGGAGGATATAATCTTCACTGAAGATTTCCATGCTGTGTGAAGCTGATGCGTCTATCTTTACATTATTATAGCTCCTGTGCAAAGCTTTTCCTAAATGCTTCTAGAGGAAGTGGGGAAAATATCATGAGAAAGTCATGCCTGAATGGCAGTATAAAGGCAGCTGGTTTAGGGAAAGGTGGAAAATAGCCATTCCTAAGGTCTTATGAATGTTTTCAAATTACTTATTTTGCTACAGGAAAATTGAGAATAAAAACCAAGGAATTGTAAGAAAATTCTTTCCCAACTAGACTGTCCCTTAACCGATGGGAAGTGATGTCTCTGCCTCGAAAAGAACTTGAAATAGTTTAGCTCTGCTGATCTCTAGTGCTGTCTTTCACTTCCTGATGGAAAGTAATGCATTTCTATTGTTATTCATTTCTTGAGATGGGCAGCTTTTGTGTGAAGGGTGAGCTTGGATAAACACTCATTTTTGAAGTTGTCTGTGGAATCATCTTATATCCTGTTGGAGAGAGAAGACAATGCTGTGGAAATGAAAAATGAGTTTGTGTAAAAAGTTATCTTTCCTCCAAGATACTACGGAAATAGTGTTTCACAGCAGGGTTTATTACTTTTCCCTAAGATATATAGACATGTGTTATCAGTTTAGTGCAGCTATTGGACTTATAGAGGAATAACATCACTTCCAAAGTTGCAGATAATATTGGGTAGATTTTAAAGAGTCAAAGAACTGTAATGTGTTAGTTCAGCTTTGGCCTTTGTTGTTTGTCTCTCTTGGTTTCTCAAGAGCTTTTGTGTAATTATTTTAGTAATTCTAATTTTCTGTTCACAAAAGTATAACTAATACAGGTTGTATCCCTTTAGACATAATTTTCTCCCCAGTGAAATACCAGACTATTTAAATGCAAATGGCAAAGAGAAGTAGGAATTAACTCACTGGATATTTGAATGCATTGAGTGGGTGTTACACAGGTACTTGTTTGGCCCAGGAATGGTGTTTCTTCTTGGAAGACACAGATAAATTTTCCTTCAAGTGAAGAAAGTCTGTGGAAAAAAAATAGTGCTTTGGAGATTTATAGAACTTTAGACTGATCTCTTTCCGTTTCAGGATTACAATAAAAATACTTTCATTCTGCTTTTTTTGAATGAGAAGGATAAAAGCTCAACCCAGTTCCTTCCTCGTCCTTGACATTAGTATTGCCTCACTGTATTTAATGAATTTCATCTTCCTGGGTATAATAACTTTTGAGAGGGAAAACAATCTTTGGAAAGCCTAACAAAAAAAAACCCAAGAAACCAAACAACCAAAACACCATATCAAGGAGACAAGATAATTACAAGGACTGCTGCTATCTGGTGATATGGAGTTGGAGTTGCACACATTCTGTTCTTGACATGGAAAATCTAGGCATCATCAGGAGCTCATGTGTGAACTCCCACACATCTGGATAAAGGCAGAACTGAGCCTGCTGTTGCAAGTGGCAGGGATAATTTAGGATAAAAAGATATTTCTGCTGGTAGTGGTGGAAACCTTTCTGCTAAAAGTCGTAAGGCCATCCTTTACATTTTGATTTGAATGCAGTGATTTGCAAATGTCAGCTTCTAAAAACGTTGGCAGTAAATTGAACATCTCATTTGTTAACTGTAAGGAAGAATATTGCTGTTTCAAACATGCAAATTGGTAAACATGAAAGCAGTCTTTTACATTTACCTTGAAACTGTTGATCTGCGGCTGCACGGCTGATGCCTTCTCAAAGTACAAATGATTGGAGCAGTAGCATTTGTCTAGATCACTCTGTATTTAGTAATAAGAGTCTCATGGGTATTTAACCACTTGGCTGAGTGCAAATTGTGGATCCTAGAAACAGTACATGAAACCAATCAAAATGCAGTGTCTATCCACTTTCCAACCGTAATGTAAATAACGTTCTTGTGGCAGCTCAAGAAGAATGCCTGAAGGTATCAGTAGTGAAAAATGAAATCATTGTTAGATATGCCCTGCAGGGCTTTCGCAGTATGACTTACAACTCAACACTAATAAGAGCCAGGACAGCTATTAGTCCAAAATTGCTTATATGAAGTGAAAGAGCAAAACCTCATTTTAAACCTTGACCTTTCTGGTGCTAATCACTGCTGCAGGGTAGAAGTTACCACTGCCCTTTGGAGTTTGTTTGTTCAGTTATCCTGTCTGTGTGAGTGCTGTGCTGAGACAATACCTGTGAAATGATGCAGAGCTGTGATGGATGCCATTAAATAAAACCGCCTCAAAAATTGATAACGGTTGTTATAATGACTTCAAGACACATCATGGGCAGATGACTACTGAACTTCCCTGGCCTCAGGCTGTGTGATGAAATGAAATTCAAGCTGCTCAACTCAAAAATGGTATATCCATTATAGGAAATAGTGTAGAATTTAATAGATGCTTAATAATTGCTCATAGTCTAAGTGTCCAGTGTGGTAGGAAAGTGTTTGAAGTCCAAGTTGTAATAATTCCCTTGGGATAAAAGGAAGGAAAATGTTTACTAAGGTTCATAAGTCTATTTCTTCTTTTTAAACACAGAGTTGCCTCCAGTCTGTGTTTGACTGTGAGAAAGTGGATGGGTTAAAATTCTTCTGTTTGTGCCCACTTTGGTGCAGAAATGTAATCAATGGTTTGAACTCAGTGCTATGTCTTAAAATTTTCTAAAGTTTCTGGCAGGGAGACTCATTTGTGTCAGTTGCCAAGGAGACTTTTGTCTGCTGGGACCTGGACCGAGGTTCCTAATCTCCCAGTGCTGCTTTGCAAGCACAGCTTGGGAGTGCCTCTTGGTTACTGCTGACTACTTGGTCAAACAGATGGTTTGATGGTGGGGACTCACTTGCCTGAGCTTGTGGCAATAAGTGGCCTGGTGGAAAAACATGCAAGTGCATTGTTGAGGGGAAAACCTCAACAGAATTGTAGAGAGCTTTATGGCTAGGTGTGGTAGTTTGACCCTGGCTAGATGCCAGGCACCCACCACGCCACTTGATCACCCACCTCCTCAGCAAGCCAGAGAAGGGAAGAAAATAAGACAAATGTCTCGTGGGTTAAGATAAAAGCAGTTGAATATAGAGATAGCAAAGCCGCGCGTGCATGAGAAGCAAAGCGAAGCAGATAAAGCTGTTACTCTCTACTTCCCATCAGCAGCGATGTCCGGCCACCTCCCGAGAAGTAGGGCTTCAATACGCGTGACGGTTGCTTTTGGAAGGCCCAGAATGAATCTTGCCTCCCCCTCCTGCTCCTCTCCCCCAGTTTATATTACTGAGCTGACGTCATATGGTATGGAATATCTCCTTGGTCAGCCTGGGTCAGCTGTCCCAGCCATGGTCCCTCCCAGGATCGTGCCCACCCACCGCTGTTGGTGAAGGTGGGGGAAGGAATGCTGGAGGGACAGCCTTGATGTTATGCAAGTGGTAGTCATAATATTGATATCAACAACAAGCACAGCACTGCAAGAGCTACTGTGGAAAATCACTACCATCCCAGACCCACTACACTAGGAGGTTGTCAGTGGTGTCCCCTTGGCTGAAGTATTCTCCATTTGCACTCTCCATTGCTTAGTGCAACTGGCCGGTGAGCAGCAGGTCTTTCCCTACAGGCTCAGTGACTGAAGTATGGCCAGGGCATGTGGTGCCACAGAGCTGCTGCTCCTTGCACTGGAGGTAACCTAAGGCAATGAAGAGACCCTGTGGTCTGGTTCTGCATGGTGTTATGGCTCCCCACACCCTCAGCCGGATTCTGGGTCCTTTTCCAAAAAGAGCACTTAAAGGTTTATGCTTCAAACACTATAAATGAGCAGGATCAATTTGCTCTTGGTGTGAGAGGTATTTATTAGACTGCTACTATGTTTTGATAGTTTATGTTTTTGTAAACCTCAAATGTCCTTTAACTGTGTTGGCTTTGGTTTCATTTTCTCCAAACTTACATTTTATCAGGATAAACACTATTTCTATTATATGGTCTCTAATTGAATATATTTTTTACTGAGATCATATGGATAGAAGTTAACCTGGTTGTTTTTTTTTTTCAAGTCATTGCTGTAAGTATTGAACACCATGTCAAAAATCAATGTATGAGAGAGAACTGGAAGATAAGCATTGAATGACACAAAGTGAAGAGAGCACAATGTAGGTGTTACAGAAACTAAAAAACCCAAACCCCCACAAAAGAATCAATGAAGGAGGTAGAAAAAAAATAACTGAAGAAGAGCTGAAGAAGGATGTGGTGTTGTTACCAAATTGTGTGCCTCAGTTCTTGTGTTTCCAGCTGAGACTGAGTGTCTGATTTGACTGGCAAAACCATGGAGACAGAGCATCATTGGTCTGGGTTCGGTAGTCTCTTTGTATTGCATTTTTTTTGTTTGTTTGTTCTTTTGTGGGTGTCCTTGGCCCAGTTTGATGGCATGAAAAGGTTGTATTTTTATAACACATGATGTGTATGGGCCAGTGTGAAAGAAGATGGGTAGCTTTTTTTAGGAAGTGCGCAGGAAAAGCAGTAGAGAAGAACTGTTATATGAAGAAGCAAATACTATGTGCTATTCAAAGGCATTAAAAACGAGAGCTGTAGTTCTAGAAACTTAAATAGAATAATTTGCAAAATATTGTGGTGCCCTTCAGACTCTTGAAAAGTTAAATACTTCCAGCAGTGCCTTGCTTTTGCCATTTACTAAGGAAACCTGGAATAAATAGCCAACTCATCTGCCGATCAGCAGGAAAACGTGTTGATGGGCTGGAGGCTGGACATAGCTGTCAGCCATCCAAAGATACAACATAAGTACTTGAGGACATTCTAGCTGAATTAAACTTCCTTTTTGTGAGGTAATGTTTAAGTAGCTTCAGAATTATTTAACTATCTAGCTAGATTCTTAAGATGATGATGAACATTAACATATGTTCCATCGGTGATTGTCATCGTCAAGCAATTAATTTCTGACGTCTCTCAGCTTCCTGTGGTGATAATGAACCTTGGGTTGTGAAGACATTCTTTAATGTGGGCTTTATGTGTCTCGTTCATTAGCTCTCTTTGTGTGTTTAATTTTTTGCCTTCCTAGGATTCAATATTTTTTTTTTTAACCTTGCTAGCTTGCAGCAGAAGAGAAATGATGGAAACGACAGGATAGCTGGGGAACACACGGGTTGCTGAATCCAATCTGCTGCAATGGCAGGCATCTATATAGCAGATGTTGAATTGAGAAAATTTCAAAGAAACAGCCATTCTTCGTACACATTTTCTGGGCTGTTAAATGTCTCCCATGTCTATTAAAAAAAAAAAAAGTAGTTGTGTAGTACACAGGCCAAAAAGTCTCTCATACGATCTGCCAAATGCTGCAATGGGAGAGAGAGAGAGGGAGAAAGAAATCTCCAGTTGCATCACAACCCAGAGGTCTGTGGGAAGCCCCTGATTTTCCTAAATGATCTACAGTGTTGCCTTCCTTGATATTGAAGCTGTGAATGTAAGCTGCCTTTAGAGAATAGAACTGAAAATCCCATGAGGGAAATGAGCTATTTTATGCAATGGATTGAGAGCATTTTAGTGCACAGACTTAATCTATTGTAGCATGTTTTAGCCTTTAACTCTACTGAGATCATTCAAATCAGAAGAGGGATGAAGTTGTCTGTTTCTGTTTTAGTGCCACGGAAGACAATTTGATGTGTACAGAGCTACCTCAAGTTTCCTCTCCTCTCTCCAAAGTCTCTCCTTTTATTAGTCCACCCTGTTCTCCTCCTCCATAACTTCTCCTCATGCTTTTCTTTCTTTCTTTGTTTCCAAATAGCTACATTTACCACTGTCATCTTTCCTTTCTTTAAACTCCTTCAACTTATCTTCTGCTTCAGATAAATGTTTTTAATTTGATATTTTAGATACTTCCAGATTTCTTCTGAATTTTCTTTATGCATTCTCTTTGACTTTTTTTTTCTCCCTTAGATATAACTTAGAAGTGATTTTTAGTTTTGAGAACCTTGAAGATTGTTTTGCACTCTCTCATGTACCAAACTTCATGCAATCAGCAATGTTTAAAGTGAAGAGTATCTTAAGGAGGGGAAAAAAAAAACCTACAGAGGGTTTTGCTTTTCTTGCCCAGTGGAAGAAACTTTTAGTTTGGAAAGAGGTAGAGAAAAACCTGGATGGAGTATGGCTTTAAAGCAACATTTAGCAAATGTGAATTGAGTTATTTTTGGGTTTATTTTGGCATACTCAGACTGACTTTAATGAAATTAACAGATTTACATTATCCATCAGTCTGTCACTACTAAACTTTTGCCTATGAAGATACTGGATATGGAAAAGGTGAAGGGATGCAGAAAGAGCAGTCTTACAGGGCTATGAGACCGTTCTAGCTTTTGCTGAGTGAGCTGGATGTCAGTGAGCCAGGTGGAAACTAATCAACAGAGTCTCCTGTTCTATTGTTCTCTAGGGCTTTGGCAAAAGAGATATCTGTGAACACTGGATATCATGGAAAACCATATGAAGTGTTCTGAACTTTCTGAAAACTGATTTGTGAGATGTTGGCAAAGCTGTTAAGAAAACAAAGATGAGACTGTATTAGAGCAGACAGATTATTTCAAGCTTTTGGGTTACTTTTGGAGAATGAGCCACAAAAGTTTTCAGCTTCTGAAATGATTTCTTATAATGTTGGTAGGAATGTTCAGTCAAAGGTTTCAGTGCTGGAACTGAATGTTTTTCAAACTCCCTGACTGCTTGCTACCATCTGTTGTTGCAGTATGCACACCTTGTTAGTGTCTTTGGCGTTTTTATAGGTTTTTGTTTTGGCACTTTTTTGAAGCATCAAGCTACACATTGATGCTGCTTCAATAGAAAACTTGACAAAGCTATTGTGGGTAAGGATTTCTCACAAGCTGCAGAGAGGTTTTGGAGATGGAGAGTGCTTTTGTTTGAATGTTACCTGAAGAAAAATATTCTTAGTTTTGAAATTTATTACATGTTGTTTTCCCCCTATTTTGATCATGTTGCAGAGTTCTCTCTTCTGATTCTCTCAGATTTGAGCTAGTCACAACCTTCCAGCACATCTATGATAGGACTTCCTGGCATGTTTGCAACACAAACTTTTTGCTGTACTGCTGGGCTTTAAGTACTCAAGTGATCTCTTGTCTTCTCTGGATTGGCCTCCTTTAAGGCATCACAAATTAACTTGGGACATGAACACTGTTCTTCTCTGGTCTGTACTTTTGCATCTCCATGGATTGCACTTCAGCTATGCAGTCTGTAAGGAATCTGGCTCTTAATTTTGAGTGTTTGTTTTTGTTTCTTCCTCTCTTGCCTGTCACAGGAGTCTGACCAGAAGCTTTGTGTTACTTTTTATTTTTTAACCATCCTCACATCAGGAGAAAAGTATTTTTGCAAATCTATGATAAAAACTTTGAGTTTATTAGCAACAGTCTTGTTCCTGCATTAGACCTTTTTATGCTATCTGTAGACTGCTGTATTTTTATTTTCATGATTCTCTAGCTAAAACAGTGACTAAAGCTATAGAACTGAAAAATGGAGAGTTTAAATACAGAGGTTTAGGAGAAATCTAGATGTAGTTTAAAATGCTAGGGAGAAGGGAGCTGAAATACCACTGGGAAGAATGCTTGAGTAGAATATTTTAAAAAATACATGGTCTCTAGCTGGCAGACTAAACCATTGTTGTGTTTCTAGTGTTTTATTTGAAAGCTTATATATAATGTATGTCATCGATGTGAATTTGAAAATATCACTAGCTTTGTAGCAGAACTGTTGGAGTATGATGTTGAACTTTTTTATTCTTCAACTAAAAAAGTAATTTTTGGATGCAGATTTTGATTGTGCATCTCCCTCTCAAAGGACTTACGCTGAAGCTCTAATTTACTGTCTTCATAACTGTGGGCAGTGCAAGGAGTTTATACTTACACTTTTGTTACAGTGGCCTCATTAAATATGAATGTACTCTTACCACATAAGGGAAAAGTAAATCAGACCAAATTTGTTGCACTACATAATTATGTGTTAAGACCAATGTATAATTAATAAACTCATCACAGATTCAGGCAATAGAGTACTATTACCACTGAAAATATTTTTTTTGAGGTGTTTCCTGTGTATTTTTGGAAGAAATTCTACAAATAGATATGTTGCCTTTATAAATGAAATGTTTCCTTATAAATGAAGTTCACTGAATAAGTTTATCTGTAGAAGTAGGAAGTAGTTTTTGCACTCAGGTGAAACCAGATGACCTTCCTTCACTTTCTTTTTAGTTCATATTTTTAATATTGTTTCCACCAAGTTGAATAATTAAGTTTAATATTGAATTAATACTTTCTAGTTCATTAATTATGCTGAAATTCTATTTAATCAACAGTGTTCACCAGCTCATCTGCTAGTTTCAGCTGTACTGAATAGTTCTGTTATGGAAACTTCCTCTCCAATTAACTTCATATTAATATCTGATAACCAGTGGCTGCCTGGTAAATTTGAAGTGCAAATAGGATTTCCCTTCTGCTAATACAGAAGATAATACAAGGTTAGAACAGGGATATACAGTATTTTTCTCACTTTCTTGATTTCCTTAGACCAAGACTTAAAGCTTGCCTATAGTTTAATTAAACTTCAGTGTGAGTTTCAGTGTGGGAGAAAGGTGAATGGAATTTAAGGACCTTGTGGAGCTGGACAAACCCAGTGTTTCCTCTCACCTTAATAAGAAAAGAAGGAAAAAAAAAAGCCAGAAAGATGCACGTTTGATAGAATTCCTAAATACATTTTTCTCTTATTGCATGACTCATTAGATTCATTCCTGTCCCTGAGGAACCTTCCCAAATCGGATACAATTTTAAGGATAAAAATTATCTCCTTGAATAGCACTTGAAAGAAAAATTGTAAGGTAGGAGAAACTTCAGGGAATTAGTGTAATAATTCTTGTGACTCTGCTAAATAAGTAGACAGCCACTTCACACGTTAGTTAAATCTTCTGAGTTGTCTTCAATGTTGTAATACTTTGTTGAAGTATAAAACAATTACAGTTTGACTTGTTAGTGCTTGTGAGTCTTTTACCTGTTATTGCAGCCTGTGAGCCCTTTAGCATAAAGTTAAACTCCACAAAACTGAAATTAATATGAAAATATTTACATATTACTTAAAAATAGATGTGTTAGTTCCCCAAATACTATTAATTTGTATCAGCATCTGTTGCCATGGAGTCTGCAATTGTTAAATCCCATGTTAGAAACTCATGGTATTCCATGGTATGTGGAATTCCAAAGCAAACCTGAATGCCAATCATCACACAAAAATACTTCAAGTATTTTGGCTGAAGTTTGAGGAAAACATTTTAAATATATTAGTTATAATGTATGTACTGCTGGAAGGCACATCAAATGTAAGATATTTTTTTCCTGTGTTTAGTATTCCCAGTCCTTTGTGTAGTCCAAACTGTTGCTGGAAGGGTAATGGCCCAGTGATGTTATACCTGTCCCTGCTACTGGTTTCCAGCACAGTCTTCTCATGGATTTATTAGCAAGTGTTGCAAAATCTATGGACTGCTGCATCTCCTGCCAAGTTTACACTTTGGCCTTGGTGAAATAATCTTGCATTTGTTTAGAATGTGTGACTCAATGGCAGGTAGCATGCAGCCTTGATATTTATACTGCGGGATAGAGGACTTCCTTCTAACCAGATACCAAACCATACATACTCTGAGGATTTTTCAGGGACAGACAATGAATAATTACTGCTCTTCCTAAGCCAGCCAGATTATCAATTTGGAAAGAGTATCTTTGTACTTATTTTCCTTTCTTGACAGGCTTGGCTTTTCCTCCTTCTTTATTCTACAGGGTTTGTGGTGACACCAAACTGACTGACCATCTCAGTGAGAGGACAAATGCTTGCTTTGTTCTTGCCTAAAGTTTCACTTGAAGGCTGGTACTGCAGACACAAAGCACTCTTTAGGCCTGATTTTTTTTTTTCTCTTCCAGTACTGGAGGCCAGATCCTAAGACAAACTTGGCCTTGTCTTTCGCATTTGAACTAAGCATATGTGACAAATTCTAACAGACCAACCTACAAAATAATGTCAAATTGCTCAAGTGTTTCAACAGCCCATCAGCTGCTCTTCATGAGCTGTGGCTTTGGAGCTCACTGTTGTTACCTCCAACATCAAATGTATTGACTGGATTTCTCAGTGTTGAGAACACCTCTCTGGGATGTGTAAGCAAAATACAGGGCTAGGGGCTTGCCAGTATACTGTAGTGTGTCTCTTGTAAACCCAGCAGTGCAGCTGTCAGCATAAGGCATTGTGGCCGCAGTTGTGTGACAGCTCAGGCTTGGTAGTTGGCAGTGCACTCCCTCTCCCCTTTGCTGGTTAAAGTACTTTTTTAAAAGCAGGGATTCTAGGTAGAAGTTCTGTCATTGTGCACTTCAATCTATATCTTGTGCCTTCCTCTGCTGCTGTCTTGAGACTGTCCCATGGTGATGCCTGTGGAAGTGGAGGTGTCAGCTCCACGAAGGGCTGTGGGGCTGCCACCTGGAACAGGAAGCGCTGCTTCCAACATCTGCTCCCCAGTGCCGTTCCCACAGCTTGCTTATGAACAGAACCTACCCCTCTTCCCAAGTTTGACTACTGAGGGAACCACACCAAAGAAATCTCATTGTCTATGTGACATGCCTAATGAAAAGTAATAGAACAGAAGGAATGAGAACTTTGACATGAGATGTGAATGCAGGAAGGGAACAGCTCCTCTGCCTTTGTTTTTATAAGTAATTTTTTTCTAAAGAAACTTTCTTTTCATTTTAAATAATTTGCTATTACTAAATATCTTGATATGGTTTTCTTTATCTTCAACAAAATGTTGAGTTTTGGAAAAACAACCCTATGTGGAGCTTTTTTTGTGTGTAATAACTGAACCAGGGAAGTCCTACAGAAGAGAAAGACAACATGGAAAATACTATTTTTCTTTCCCAGTATTTACCCTACAGACAAGATTTTAAATCACAAAATAGTTATCCATGGATATACTGTTTGTCATCTCAATGAGTTTTACTATCCATACTTTCATTCTAGTTCTTTTAACTTCATACTTACCTAGATGCTTTGGAGGCAAACATCTTGTCTCTTCTCCCACTTTGTTTCTCAATACAGACATATGTTTGAAGTGTGGCTATGACGTGAAATTAGTGTTATACCACAGTGAATACTGCAATAGTGATATTAGATTGTACTAACCAGCAGAAGATTTAGTATCTTGTCTACATTTTAGGCTTATTAATTTATAAAATGAGAACATCTTGTACAAATACCAAGTTGAAATTTAAGACTTAAGATCAGTTGTATCCCACGTTTAATTAGGCACATATAATAAATCACAGATAGTGATTAAGGAAGAAAGAAGGAGGAGGAGAGGAAGGCCACATATTGGGAAGAAAGTTTTCTGCAAGCTACTTGGGAGTAAATGAGCCCTTTCTTTAATTATCTGCACTAGTCTTTGAAACGAGAGTATCTGACTACAGTTGTTCTCAAAAAAGAAATACTGTAAAGAAAATCCAGTTGTGCTCAGAAAGGGTTTGCCAAGATTTCTTTATGTTCTAAATTGGCAAAAACCCAAATGAGACTTGGGTGGCAGAAATTCCCATGCTGGGCTGCTGTGTCTTTGAGAAGAGAAATGGTTTTTTTTTCAGATGGTGATGAGCAAAGCCTTGAGGTGTCTGGCTTGATAAGTCAGTTATTCAGTATACTAAAATGTGAGAGAGGTTGCCATACATGAGAGATCGTGTCTGGATTTTCTGGTGTTTGAGTGATAATTGTCTCTCTTGGGCTATTAACTGTCCAATAATGTTTCATATAGTAAAATGCACAAAGTTATGAACACCATAGAAGGGGTGAAAAAAGACACTGACAGAAAAGATCAACTAGTGTTGCTACTTTTAATACAGTGTAAAATAATATAGCACTGAAGCAGAGTGACTCTTCTGAAAGTTCACTCTTGCTTGGAAATACAGATTTTTTTTTTATTTTTTTTTTCCCAGTTCCTGATGGTAACAGGGCTTTGGAAATAGAGCATCCTCCCTTGAGTCAGTACTGGCTAGCATCTGACAGTATTGTACTGATTGATGGGGTAGTTTGAGAGATCTTTAATTCCCATGGACATGTATTGCTGCTCGAGAATGATAATGGGGGCTTTGCATTGTTAAAAGGCTTATAAGAAATGGCTACTTGTATTGTTTGTAGCCTTTTGTGAAATGCTTAGCCTGATACTTAGACCGAAGATTATCAGTGATGCAGAATTTCTTAAGTCTATGCTTTGATCCATCAAATACTTCTTTCTCTGCTGTCATGTGTCAGATGAGTGCAGTTAATGTCGCTAGATGCAAGCAAAAGGATATTTGGAGATGGAAGAAGGAGAGGAAGGAAAGCTTTATGCTCTAGAGGTTTTAAAGGGTACTGCCAGCATTAGTTGCTTAACACCAAATAGAATTTGAGAATAAAACATATAAACTAGTCGGAAACTTGATGATGTTGAAACTTAAGCATTGTATGTTGCTACCTAAAGTGATTTTTTTTTTAAGACAGTTGCTGAGTATGGATAGGATTGCTGGGATGGTGACTTGAGACAGAACTGTAAGTTACAGAAACCTTAACAAGAAGATTCCAGTACAATGAATGGAGAAGTTGTCTAAGGAAAAAAAAAACGTTTGTGGTGGTCTTCAGATGAGGGGAAATCTGTGGAAGTCAACTAGAGGATGTTGCCAGAGACAGTGAGACTGACATACGTGTAATTCTCCAAGTCTTTGCTAGAAAAAAACTTGGTTGACAGTTGAATGAGAGTTTTAAGAAGTCAGTGGACTTCAATAGTAGATGCATCTTCCCAAAGATCATGACAAATGGTTAAATATATTTTTCACTTGTACATTTAAATCCTTCTCACCAGTGTGTGTACACATCTGTTTCTGTGATTTAAGTCTATAATTAGCAGGATAGAGCACTGGGACTCTGTCAGAGAAGTGAACTGAGCAGAAATGCACTTTTTGAATGTGCAGGTAGTACTTAGATCTGTTTGCACCTCTTGCTGAATCAGGTATCATTTTCAGAGACAAAGTTGTGTCAGTGTACAAAAAATGATTTGGTTTTGCTTCAAATGGAGATAAATTAATATAAACCACCCCAGAGTGAACTGAAGCCTTGGATGTAAGCTAAAGAAGATCTAAAGGATTGCGTATTAATCAAACTATGACACTTTGTTCCCGACTACTTGTTATGGCAGTTGCTGTCATTTGTCTACACAAATAGTAAGTTGAAGGCCATTCTTAACAGAGTATGACTGCCTTTCCTAATCTTTGTTAGGATCAAAGGTGCCATCAATCCTCATCTGATTTTGGAGGTTAATATAAACCCCCTTTTTCTCCTCTCTTTACTTTGATATACAATTGTGTATGTGCACGAATTCTCAATGTTTCCATTTAATTGATATATTTGTAGTTAATTTATCAAAGCAAAATGCAAAAGTAAAAAAAAAAAACGTTTCTCCAGCTTATGATTTTTCTACCATGTAACTCCCAACCTGCCACAGAGTCAGTTCAGTGGTGACTCTTCTCAAATTAGTAAAGACGTCATTAAGTTATAGAAGACAATCTGTCTCAGGATAGCAAGAATTATCATTCCTGCCTGTAGTTAAACTGAGCTTTTCCCCACAGGTGTTTGAGATAGGCTTAGTTTTGCTGTTTATTCTTCTTTCTTCCTTTATCTCATGCAATAATAGCTCAACATTCTGTGGTTTTGTTGTGTTTTTTTTTTTTTCTTTCTTCCTTTCCTGTGACAGGCATAAGTGTTAAAATGCTTATTAGCTTAAGCCAGAGCTATGAATTCAAATTCACCCACATTCAAACTGGAAGCTTGCCATCTGGGCCCACCTCTGTGTAAGACCAATCCCTGGTGCTGTTTTCAGACAATTTGGATAGAAGCAGCACTGGAAACATCAAGATATTTTGCTCTCAGAAGACTTTGGATGCATTTTTGAGAGCTCTGTGCAAATATTTTACTGTTACTCTCTCTAATTTCTATAGCTGTGTCTTGATTTTTTTAACATAGATGCAGTTGCATTAATATTGCTATATAGAGATTTTTGTTTGCTGTAACATGCTACAGTATTCGGAACATGAAGTTCTGTCAGAATTGTTTGGTTAAGTAGTTTACATTTGATTAAATATATAATGGTTTATTTGACAAACTCACTATTTTGCTTCATTCCTGGCAACTCCATTTATGTTTAATTTGCTGGGTTAGTGTTTTATAGGAAAGGGCTGGAATAAAGAAAAATGCTGAACAATTACTGACAGTGCTGCCTTAAGTGAAAGGAGAAAATAAAGTGTGATAGAAAGGTGGTTCTGCTTAAAGATGCTGTGCTAGCGCTGGATGGAATATTTTAAGATTTGTTTTCATCTAACATGAGTTAGGTTGAAGGCTGGATTCATGAGATAAAATGACACCAAGAGCTAGGTTATGCCGTTCCTTTGAGTCTTGCATGCAAATCATGATGTAGACTTCACCATAGGAATGAAGGAAAGTTCTTGTAAATGCAAATTCTTTATTAGCAAAAGTTAGCTCACTGGATGGTGGGAAGCAGGGTTTGCAGAAGACTAGCAGCAAACAATGCAACTTCATAGTAAGGAGAAAACCAAATACTGTGACGTTACAACTTTGTGCTCACTGAATTTATTTGTAGGTCTCTCTTAATCATTCTTCACCTAATCACTGCAGAAAAATATGTAACCAAAAATAGGGAAGAAAAGGAAAAGTTCTCAGAACTTAAAGGCTGATGAGCTGATGAAGAGCTTGTATCTAGAATAGTTAGTAAAGCAGGTGTAATAGTGAATAAAACAGGTGATGGCCACTGTAGCAGTAAGATCAAGTGACACAGAGCAGCACACACTCTCTCTTTCCTCTATCTTGCCCAGTAGTGTGGCCTCATCTATACTGTTTATGAAGAACTATCTCCTGGCTCTGCTCAGCCACAGATGGGGGCTGAAATGTGCCAGCTAGGATACCAGCAGTCTTGGTGATGCTCAAAACTGCATAGTCACTGAGCCTGGTGAAGTCATCTTGTTTCTCTGCTTCTAAGTTCCCTGCAGTCAAGTACTGTTGTCCTTTTATTTTTGTGCCTTGCACACTTCTTCAGACCTGTACATGTTTTTCTGCTGTCTGGTTATCTGTGGTCGTTTTAAGCACAGCTTTCAGTCAATACACTTTTATGAAGTTAATTGCTTTTAATGTAGTTAATAACTGATGCAATCATAGTTGTTGCTGAAGGCACACGATACTGGAAGAACTGGGCTCTGTCTCTAATAACCTCAGTGTACAGATGGAGCGGTTGACATCAGGCCCCTGAAGCAGCCAGTTTTCTAGGCTGAACAAGCCCACTTTCCTCAGCCTCTCCTCACAGGACAAGGGCTGCAGGTTATCTACAAATAATTTAGCACCAGTTCTACAAACATTCAGTTTGCAAGAGGTGAGATGTGGCACAGTAAGTTTCTTCTTCCACACATTGTTCTGACCAATGAGCAGTGTTATGCCTCGCATCTGCCCCATCCTCCAGTTTGTTCAGGGATGCTGATAGAGAGACAGTGGCTTGGAACATAATGAGAGGCGTGAATATGTTTTTCACATGCTGGTGGCAATTGGAAGCAAATATGCAGGCTTTCCAGCAAGACTGTTTAATGATAAGACTAACAAGCAGAATGGTGTTGCAGGGCTTTTGGGATTCATTAGTGTGCTCAACTTGTAGATGTGTTATCTTTACATCTGATGTTTGGTTTCCTGGACACTCTCAAAAATACACCTCACCTCCTGTTTTACAGTAGGAAGAGTGCATAGAAAGTGCAGAATTGATAATACAACAAATACCCTCAACAAAACAATCCTGCTATTAAAAAAAATCTGAATACATGATTTAACTGAAGGTTTTTGCTCACACTGTGAGCTAAACCCCTGTGGTGAGCAAGAGCTAAGGCTGACATGCTTGCAATCATGTAAGAGCAAAAGAAAAAAAAAATCACAACAGGAGATCTTAGCTATTCCCCAAACTTCAAGACCCACCTGGACATGTTCCTATGTAACCTGATCTAGGTGAACCTGCTTCTGCAGGGGCGTTGGACTAGATGATCTCTAAAGTTCCTTTCCAACACCTACCATTCTGTGATTCTCTGTATTATACTGTAGGAAATGAACAATTTACTTTTAAAGGAAAACTTACTACTTCAAAATGTGGAAAGAGACCCCAGTAACTTTGACAGTAACAATTCTCAGTAATAAAAATAATTAGTACTTATGTTATCAATATAGATTAAAACAAAACCTGAACTTTTAAATCTCTTCTCTTCTTGGAATAAAGTGCTTAATTTGAGGAAAGTTGCTACATTCATGAGCAGTGAGCATGCTTCATTTTAAATCATGTGTACATATGTCTGAGGTAGTGCCCAGTGTGCATTGAGGACTGTTTTATGCAATGTTGCCATGGAGAATCAGCATTGTGAATACAAGAAAAAAGTAGATTTTATGTATGTTAATTTTTTAACGTTTAATTTTCCCTCCCCTATCCTTCACTTCATTTTGTGTGCTGGTTTATAAGCACAGGAAGGTGTAGCTGCTTTCTGTTATTGTTTATAAAGGTTTCTTCTTTCTGCAGGTATGTTCTGAAATGAAAAAATACTGAGGTCCCTTTCAATCCTACATAGTCTTGTACTCAGAAATAATATGTATGGTATTTTAATGAATGTTGTTGATGTGGAAATTTAGAAATGGGAGTTTGAAATCTCTGTTGCTCACTTGGGATATAAAACCACCAACACATCCTAAATTTCTTTAAATTTAAACTAGAGTAAGTAAACTCACTTACCTAATGGTCTTATTTGTACAGTCTCAGAGCAAGTAGGTAATATCCTCCCCAACATGTGTCCTATACTTTTTATATCCAAAAAAATTCAGCTCCCTGTTAAAATGGGCAGGAAGGAAGGTAATGCACAGTTTCCCTAGGCTGTGTATGTTTTGTTGTAGGGAATGAGAAATACCAGCATATTTGTAATGTTTTTTCAGGACAAATTGATTTAGATCTAGAAAACCTATTTGCTTTCCCAGCACAGAACTATGCTGCTGCACAGTTCCACTCCTCCACTCCAATTCAACATGTGGTGCTGAAAAATAAACAATATACACGTTTTATGTTTTGGCAATGACTGTGAACTGCTTCAGTTTATAAAGTCCCCCGAGGCCTGCATTTAAACAAAAGTGGATGGAGATTGCAGGTGAGCAGATAGATCTCTAAAATGAGAAATGATTGCCTAATTTGTGGCGGGGGAATGGTGACTAACTGACAATAACAATTTTGCAGAGAATGAGACTTTCTAGTATTTATTATTTGTATTATTCAAGAGGACGGGAGAAGGATCATCCTCATCTCTCTCTTCTTCCCTCTCCCCACGTGTTCAGAATCCATCAGAAAGTGAACCTAGCACTCTGCATGAGAGGGTGTCTGTGGCCTAGGCACAGACCAGAAGAGAGCACCTGACCATTTAACTGCAGAAGTTAGCCCTTGAGCCTGTCAAGCTTCAGGGAGATGTAAATGTTTGTGATAAGCTTAGGAAGTCACCCTCATATCTTTTGAGATTGGTGTTGCAGAATCATGCACTGGGCATCAAGAAAATCCTAACATTGGTTTAGGTGTTAAGGGAATGCCAAAGTTTTTAGATTGGTTTTCATCCTTGGGCTGCTTGGTGATTAACTCCTCTTTCTCTAAAACCACAAAAGCTGAAAGGATTCTTAAAACAAACTCAGAAGCTTGAGAATCTCTAAGGAGCTTCAGCTTGAAGAGCAACATTAGAAACCACAAGTTAGCACCATACAAACGTGCAAGCATCTTGTCATGGAGAACCAAAATATATAATTGCCTTTATTCAGGGAATACAGAGCTAAACTATCCAAACCCTTAAAATAATAAAAAAGAAACAACTTCCCCCCTGAATTTTAGCAGTCAAAAGCAGCTTCTGGCTTCTCCATACTCCAGTTTCTTGTGGGATATATTACTCAACATTTCAGTTGTAGCATATATGTCAAGAAAAAAAAAAATCTGTAAGATAAACTAACTCATTTTACTATATTTTACGTTTAATACTCAGTTTCAGGGAGTATCCTTTAACTGCATTTAACAATCTATGGCATGGAGAAAGAGACGACAATCGATGCATTCCAGGAAGCGTAACATTTTTAATGAAAAATGCCAGGCTAATTTGTTTCACTCTGAGCCATTGCTATTGTGCTACTGGCTGTTGTGCAGCCTTGTCAGCTGTTTGTCTGAATATAAATAACTGTAATTTTCACACTTGTCTCTTCCTACAGTTTGTAAAAATGGTTACAACAAATTAATTTAATAACTGCTGAACAGGTTTTAGGACAAAAATGTCTCAACAGAATATTATCTTCTATAAAAAATTGAAAGGACTTAAGGGCACATGGGAGTCCTGTTTTCAACAATGTTATAGTTACTTGTCAGAGAGCTTTAGTAACGCTCTCTTAAGCTCACTTCTCCCAGGCAAAGCCCCTCTTGCACTCTGAGCTACACAGGAGGCCAACCCCCTGTGCTGCCAGTGCAAATACGTGAGCAGCTACAAAAGCAGAGAAGGTGGCTGGTGTGGGTGAGTTTCCCTCTGACAAATACTATCCCTAATACTATTCTAACTGCTGTCCAAGATGAGAGGCAAAGCCAAGGATGCAGCTCTTAATATATAAGCAAATTTCTTCACATATTCAACGGGGAGTGGCACAGTGTTGCGAAGCTATTTTGCAAAATCTTGCTTTGAACACCTTTTCCATAGCTAAAAGATGTGTAAACCCATGAAAGGAAATGTACTGGGTGAGACCAAGTGTCTGGTATAGTGTTCTGCTTTGACCTGTGCTTGCAAGTGAATGTTTTCAACAGAGTATGGCAGTGGAGGGAACAGGCATCCCCTCCTGTTTCAGGATGTTAGCCTCCAGCCCTTTGTGGCTTGTGGATGGGAACGTGTGTGTTAGCTTAGATACAAATCCTATGTAAGATACCTGTGTAAGTCTGACTTCTACAGCCCACTACACCTTTTTTTTTGTCCCAGTGCAACACATCCAAATGATGATTTCCAATGCTTGAGAAATCTGTGAAGTGTTAATTAGGCTTTATCAAGCTCTTCTTGTACCTCAAAGGGAAACAAAATTCTGGGAGTGCTTTGATCCTTGGTACTCTGCTGCAATGGCGGGTTCAGCCTGTAGGAGGGGGTGAGTGGACTTAAATGCGTGCAGCCCCTGGCCTGGGCTGCAAAAGTCTTGTGTGGATGTAGGGGCCTCTATACTGCTGTCTTGGGCTTCTTTTAGAAATGTTCAATTCGGTTGGCTCTCTTCAGTGCTTGCTTTCCCCATTGGGTACAGGAAGAACATTAGACCGACCCCAGTGTAATTCTTTGTCTGGTGATAGTGGAAAAACTTTGCTAAGGTTTCTGTACATCACTGCTTCAGAGGCTTCCACATTCATTAATCAGCTGACCAAACCAGCCAGACATCTCTTCAAGCACGCTGATTTCAGAAGGCTTTACACTTTCACTATTCTATGAGCAGCAGCTGCTTTTTTTTTTTTTTGTAATTCATGTGATTGATGAAAGACTAGTAATTGGACTCGTATAAAGGTTTGTGTGCATGTAGCAAGGAAGAGCAGATACTATTGTACCAGATGGCTGGGAATTTTCAGAGTAGCAGGTTGAGATTTTCAAAATTGAAAGAATTTTTATTTGGTATGTGAGTAGAATGAAAGAGAACCCCCCCAACAATAGCTTACACAGCCTCTTTCTTTCTCTAAACCGGACATGATTGAGAAAAGATCTTGGGTTTACAGTTGTCCCAATTATTTGTGGGATTGAGTGGATGTACGTACTTTAAAAGCAGCAGCAAGGTGACCCTTTTGTTACTGATGGTAAAAATAGATGAAAAATCCATCTGACTACATACCAACAATGTCTGAATGTTACAAAATCCCTTGGAAAAAGTATGTGTTGGCTCTAAACTTATGGTAAATTGGCACCTATGTCAGTATGCTGTGAGACTGTACGAGCTGCCTATAGGAATTGGCTGAAAGTGGGGGGAAAAAAACCCCCACACAGAGACGTAGTAGCTTTTGTTAGTCCCTTAGTTGTTATATATGCAGGATCACGGAGGTCCTTGGAAGAGCAGAAATTCTCCTTCCATCAGCAGGAGCTGTGTTGGCCTTAGCTGGAAACAAGGTTTTTCTCTCTACAAACTGGAACTTTCATTTACAGCCCCAGTTGTGTTTCAGTCTTGGGCTGTTAGGAAAGCTGCTGGGAGTCACAGGTGTGCAGGTTAATCAGGTAGTATTTGGTTAGTGGGAGAATAACAGGCTTTCTTGCATACAGCTGATAGTAACTCACTTAAGGCCTAAAGTAGGAGGCTGTTGACTGCTGTGAGTTTTGTTATTATCTGTATTTGCAGGATTTCTGGTATATGTAGGCATTCGTGGTACCTGAGAAATTTGGTCATGAGAGAACTGAGGTGTCAAGACATTGTCCACATCAGTTTTGGTGAAATAAGGAGATTTAAAAGAGGAAAAAAGGAGAAGGAAGACATTATATTCTCTTAAAACATTGATTTCACTGTGCAGGGTTTTACTTCATCTGGTATTAATGTTGAAAAAGTTGTTTTATTTAATATCTATTTCATTGTTATCCTTCTTATGTTACAAGTTGCAGGCAAAATATTTTGGCCATCATTTCTTCTGAAATCTTTTTGTTCCTCACTGCCGTTCGTTTTGCATTACTATGTGTTCAACTGTATCGCATATTGTCTGTGGTTTCAAGAAGCTTTCCAGTTTTCTAATTACTCCTAATTACTGTCGTCTATTGGATATGTATGGTGTTGGTTGCTGGGATCCTCTGTTATAGCTGCTGACTTTTGAGGATATGTTCTTGTGCAAGTCATAGGCCTTATTCAGAACAGCAAAAGATATACTTTTACAATCAGTCATTGATATACCATCGCTGATAATGCAATGTCTTGAAGAATCCACTGGTTTTAGTGAAGATTTCTTTCATATGTGTTTGGCAAGAAATTTCTTAAATGAAGTATGGTATGTTTGGCAGAAATGAGAAAGCCTTATAGAGGAAGGATGAAAAAAAGTGAAACCCAAAATGAGACAAAACCCATCCCAAAATACTAAAACCAAAAATCCACAAAGTCCAATGTTCCCATCTCCCAAATCGTGCCTGTCTGGTGACACCAGAGTGGTCATTCCTGGGGAGCTTATACTGTAGCTACTCTCAGTCTTTTCAAACTCTACGCAGTGCCCTAAATTCCTGGACTCAAAGATCTGCCTTTTTGTGTTTATTTTTTTTTATTTTTTTTTTTTTCCCCTCTCTTGTAACTGTTCTGGAAGTGTCCCTTGACTAGGATACCCTGAGCTATTTTTCTTTGCCTGTCTGTGTTGTAAACCATTCCCTATAGAACTGAGATAGTATGTCTAGTAGTAATGCAGTATCGTCGTGCCCTTGCCTGGGGCTTTTGATGTGTAGAGCTCAAACTTCATCTTGAAGGGAGGTCAGATGTATCGGTTCAACTTTATAGACACAATGCTGAAGTGAATGGACTAGCTCAAGGTCACCCAGCAGGCCAGCAGCACATGTAGGAGCCAAACCTGCACCTCTTTGTGCTGCTTCTGGGGTCTGTTTGTCACATCGTACTGCTGCAACGTTTGTTTAATACAAATTACAAGCAGCTCTGTAACTGTTGATGTCTGGCTGAATCTTCAACATCCTTTTTATTTTTCTGCAAAGTCATGGATTGGCACTGCTAAAAGAGGCACATTTGTATAACAGGCACATTTGTATAACTGTTCTTGGAGGTGCATCGAAAAGCTGATGTTGCTGTCTGTAGCAATATATTAACTTGGAAGAATGGGATGAGATCCCCAAGAGCATGAATCACATTAATATCTGTGGCTAATGTTGTGTTACTTATGAGATCCCAGAAGAGTTAATTCCAGTTGTAGCTATGGCTCATGTCATGATGGTCTTAGTTTGCTGTAGGCCCTTCTCTAGGCATGTATAACCTTCAAGTCCCATGTAAGAGGTGAAGCATGGTGCTGCCTAGGGCTGCTGCACTGTACTGGCATAGTAGAGGGAGCCTCTGGGCTCCAGGAGATGTGCCTTCTTTTGCATTTTCAGCCTCAGCATGTCACTGTTAGAGCAGAGGTGGGGTCAGGCTCTAGGAAGCTACACTGATGGTGTCTGCTGAAACTCCTGCAGCACATATGCCTCTACCTGCCCTTGCTGCTTGGCAGGGAATGTGGAGAGATAAAAGGGGAGGGCAGGGGCAGCAAGTGTTACTGTCACTAGTTCTCCTTTACGCCAGTGAAGTGAGATTAAATGGCAAGTTAAACAAAAGGTATCAGGAAATCTCCTATCCTGCAAGGAATTCAGGAAGGTCCTAATGATGATGGATAATCGTGAGAAATTGTTAGAGCTTAACTACATGCACTGAGGTGCTCCTGTGCTTTCATGAGTTGTAAAGCTTTACAAAGCTTCTGCTGATGATAAGTGTTTGCTTTCCTTATTTATGTGTCCCTGTATTCTTCTGCCCTCTCCCTCCTGTGAGCCCAAAGGCTGCTCCCCAAGCCCCATTCAGCACATGCTCTGCCGCCTTCATTGCTGACAAAGTTATAGTTTCTGAGGAAGAAAAATGAAATGCCTGTTAGCTGCATGAAGAATAAGCACAGATGCTAGTATTTAGCAAGATGCATTTACAATTCATCTCTGAAATAACTATTCAGAAGTCTTAGTGACTTTTGGGTCATTTGTAAGAATGGATGCTTTATAATATGACTTTTCAGGGGCAGAGTATATAAAATTTCACAACTTGTTCTTATTTAGTTGTAAGTCACACTTACTTCAAAGCTTCCTGGGTATTGACTGAATCACCTTTTTACTAATACAGTGACATCGCCTTATAAATCAGAAAGTTTATGGCCTTGTCTCGTGCTCCTTTTATTTTCCATCCATCTAAACAACCATCAGCCATTGCTAGATAAGTAACTGAATGTTCTTCCTGTCAATGCACACTATCACAAAATATTGTTCAGCAGGACAGTTTTTCCAGTGGCTTTCATTTTTTTGGTATAAATATGTAACCCTAGGAAGTACTGCAAGCATTCCTCCTCTTCTCTCTCCCTCTCCCAACCTATAAACTGTTCAATTCACTTTTGAGCAAGAACGGTAAATTACTGTAATTCAGAAACGCAGCATGAATTAGGGTGTTTATGGTGTTTGGAAGCCAGAACCTGCAAAATGCCATTGAATCCAACCCAGGTTGCTGACAATGGGATGAATGTAGGCAGCCATTGAGATAGGAAAGTGGGGTACTTCTATGGAGAAACCTTGAAGCTTTGGTTTATTCTGTGTGAACACCATGGTACACCCAGCCTGTCCTCAATACTAGCTATATATTAAAGTTAGTGGAGCACCACTTTTATTGATGTTCTTAGTGGACAAGAGATCCAGGAGATATGTGATGAGAGTAGTGCTTGCTCATTGATTTCATTAAAATGAAAAGAAATAATATCTTGGAAAGTTTTTTATTATCTTAGCTTTTGCTAAAGCTTGTTATAAACCCTGAATTCTGGATTTAATTTAACTTGGCAGAATGTGTCTAACTTCTTCCCTTTCTATAACTGTCAAAAAGCCCTTTATTTATTAGTGCCTGCAATGACGCCGTTTCTGCACTTTAGATTTAAAACATGATCCTTAAAAGTGACAACCATTATAACACTGGGTGTCAGCAGCACATCCATCATGACAGAGCATGGTTTAGGAAGACAAAAACGATGAGATGTTTGTCTAGCAATATTTACATGTCTCCTTTCTCGTACTTCATGTCTATGAATCCTTTGCTGTTTTGTGTCTGTTGAGAGCTCTGCTTCCTGCAAGTGGAAACAGGTGCCTTGTTCAAATTCCATTGTAGTGCTGAGCACTTCAAGGGTGTTGCTTTTCTGCAAAAAGAAATTTTAAAGGTTTTATCTTGACTTTTTTTTTTTTTTGAGGGGGGTATTAAGAAGTGTAAAAAACCTTTAAAAGTCAAACAAAAGCCTTTAAACTTGGAGTCCTTTTTTTCCAAATCTGTTTGTACTTAAACCTTTGACTAGGATTTCGCGTTTCTCTGATGTATCTCATGAGTTTATTAAGGATATCTGTAAATACTTTTTACCTCCCCGTGTAACAAGAAAGCCCAGGGATTTCTTCCCTTTACTGTGAATGTGAACTGTTTATTCAGAGAAGCCATCTGATGAGTCATTCTTTCATTTTTCCAGTGGAAATCAATGTCTCAATGTCTTTTTCTGGAGTATTTCTCTCTCCTAGGATCTGGGATAAAAAAGATGATAATGTTCTTTTTCTGTCTCAGATCTGTGATCCTTAAAGAGAAGTTCCCTTGGAGATGGATGAATTACAGGTAATGATTTTGTTTACTAGTCCTGTAAGGCAGTGATAGCTGCATTTACTGGAGCTCTTTTAAAAACTGGCTATATTTTATTTTTTTCTCTTCATCAAAGACCAAAGACACATTCCATCAAAGTCAGTGGGAAACTACTGACTTCTTCCGACTTGCATTAGAGCTGTAAGCACAGTGGAGTACTTCAAGGAAGTGCTTATATTTGAACACCTTTCTTCAGAGCATCTTTCATGGCCTTTTTTTTCTCTGTTAAAACAGAAACAGCATTATGGATATCTTCATATTTCTTGGAAATGTAGTGAGAGCTACACTCACAAACAAATGTGGTCTGATTCAGTGTCACAGCATAATTCATGCCCAACAGAGACCTTGGGTGGAAGCAGGGAAAGGTGATAATGACATAATGTGCTCTATCCAGACACTTGTTGCATTCACAGCAAGCTGGACCCAAATTCTTGCATTCTAAGGAGGGATAAGTGCTTTCTGTTGCATCTGACTCCATTGCTCTGATGTTGCTGTGAACTGAAGTCTGCATGGTGCTGCTGCAAGACTTTGCAGGGACCTCTTGGGTCAAGCATTCCTCTCTGTAGGTGTTTCCCCATCAGCCCCTAAACTATGGTTCTGCCTCTCAGGTTGTGTCTTGGGGCTCTTGGATGAATGTGTGAAATTTAAGAAGTGCACCTTCTTGTCTTTGGCGTGTTGTGGATAATTTGAGAGCTGGTTACTGAAAAGCAGTTTGGTCACTGGATGTTCTGAGACAGGGTAAAAAGTGACATACTATAGAGAGGTAACGTTGTTCCCCTACAACTACTTTGGATTTGCAAGCAGAAGTTTAAAGAAAATGTGTAAAAATATTAAAGTACATAATTAAATGTGCTAAACTGGAAGACTTTTCCTTTGCTCTCTGTGCATCTCATTTTCTAAGGATGATCTAGTTTTTAAGGGCTGGCATCTTCTGTGGCATTCTCCAGAGAAGGATGGCCCTGGTGGTAAAAGAGTCTGTTGGGCCTGCCTTAACCACCTTTTTCCTCCTTTATTTCTCCACACCAGCCCATAACTGGGTAACACAGGCCTCCAGTACAGCCTGTGTTTACTTACCTGCTCTTCAAAATTTCCTAATTGCTTTTAATTTGTATTTATATTCATTTAAACATTCTCAGCTTTAGGCCTGTAGTTGTTCTGTATGTATTCCTGATCATTTAAGTTTAGTTTGGCTTCACATATTGAATGTTAGGAGAAATATAGTGTAAATGCTGGTAAAGATATAGAAAGTTTAGTTTGACATGTTGCATGCCCTACAAAAAAACTGATGTGAGGATAGAGCTGTCAACAAACTTTGGCAAACCCTTTTAAACCACATCTAATGTCTGTGGGTGTTTTGTTAATGACCAGCTTCTAAGGAAGGGCAGAAACATAAATAAGTTCTGACAAGGATTTACTTTGGAAATCTGGGATTCACAGCTATACATAGAATAAATATTACACGTGGAGAGGAAAAGGAGATTCAACTTCAATTAATGACCTTTAAGCGAATGAAAGTGGTCATAAATATCTCACCCTTTTAAAAGGAAAATTATAACTGTCTTTTTTAGCATCCTTTTTTTATTTCTTGATATAGAACCCATGTACAAAAAAAGCCAACTAGATGTTAGCTGTGCCTGTTCTTTCTTCACTCTTGCCAGAGTTTTAAATGGTTGAGGCTGAAACTTCTTACTGTGCTACAAAAAGACAAAGTTGATAGACTGTCCCTTTGCAGTTAAAGACAAGTGAGAATGCTGAGTAACATTAAAGCTGGGAACCTTTCTTGATATCTAATATTGTCTTCTGTGTCTCTGATTTTTGACAAAAAATGCTGTGTGGTAGGTAGCAGAACACGATGCTGTGCTTTTATACATACTTAATCAGACTTCTTAAATGGATATTGGAGCTGTCTGGTTGGCAATGGAAACTGATGTGAAAGTCAGGTTGGAAACATTTTAAGCACTTAGCTTAGCTTAAAGAACTGGAATTTATGGCCACATGTAACCAAAATTGAAAGACAGTATCAGCGTTTATTTTTGGACGTCCTAGCATCCTGGTGACCTCTTGGCAATAAGAAAAGCCCTGGCCAACTGAAACAAACCTAGTGATCTGAATATGAAAATGTTTCAAAGCCCTCTCTTTTCTCTCTAGGTGCAAGTGAGAAAAATTTACTAAAAACTGGATATTTGACAGAATATGAATGCCGAAGTGTCAGCTTGTTAAGCTTGCTGTACTAACCAGCTTGTGTCACATATAAGTCTGGATTTGTATATCCATGGAAACAATTACTGTAACAGTAATACAGATAACCTAGCAGGTTTTTTTTGAGTTTTTATGTCTATGGGAAAATTGAAGATCATGCTACTTGATGTTGTTTCAGAGCTTCTGAAAGCATCCTGTATCTGAAACTGGATAGTTGCTGTTCTGAAACCGTTGTGGCTTTTTTTCCCTATACACTTTTGCTCCTGATGAATGTGCTTTGAAAGGATGGATTTAGTATCTTTTTATCTTGCAACAGTATGTAAGAACATAATTTCTATCTTACCATGTTTATTTAGCTAATTGTCCAAATAAATGTGGCTGGAATGTTCCAGGTTGTTTCCTTAATTGCAAGTTTCTGCAATACAGAGATGGAACTTCAGCTTTAATTACTTTTCTAGTAACACATGATGGCTTATATGTTGGCCAGTCTCAGTCACTTCATCTATCACATTCTGACATTAGCATTTTCTTCCCTAAAGGCTACTTGTATTATGTGTCTGCATGTAACAGGCCAGTTGGGTTTTTTTTGGTAGCATGTATATGTCCAGTTCACTTCTGTAAGTACATTGTAACTGTTGCCTCTTGGATCTGGCCTTGTGTCTTGGTGGACCTGGACATTGAGGCTGTAGGAGGTGGCAGCAGAAATCCTGGGATATGTGGGGAAGTGGAAAAAGTAAGGGAGAACTTTAAGAAAAAGCTTTTAAATGTAAATTGCTTTCAAGGAGAATTTCATTAAAACATTTATTTTTTTAGCACCAGTGCCTACAAAGCCATTTGTTTTAATCTGTGGGACCTTATTTAGATTAACAGTTACCCTAAAACCTTAATAACCATTATAAAAATATTTGCTATCTTTCCCATTCTGAGAGTTTGGGAGTAATTGGATTTGTCTGGGCTGCTGTTAGTAAAGCACTTACCTACAAACTCCTGGGACCAAGAGCTTTAATTGGGCCTCAGCTGGTGTGGTGGAGCCCAGCTTCCCTGTGGCTGTGGGAGCAGGAGGGAGCTGGCATTTGCAGATGAATTAGCTGTCACTGTTCCAGTTAATGATTTTCTTTTTCCTGTGATTTCCTTGTGTTTGTGGTGCTGTAAAAAGTGCATGGGGGGAGTTGGGGGAATGTGCAAGGGGAAAGCCTGGACTTTTGAACATTCAATATTTTTTCTCAATGTGCAAACGTACGGGTTGGTAATAGGGACTTCAAATACCAAATTTTGGCCCTAGGAAGCCTTTCTTGAAGAGGATTGTAAATATCTTAAAGGGAGATGGTGATACAATTGCTGATGCAACTTGATTATAGCAGTGTGAATTGAACTGCCAAAACACAATTAAAGAAACTGCTCATATTCTTTGTCTTCCAGGCAGGATAAAATTGTTCATGTCACTACCACACTCTTTATTTTCTTGGTGACAATTGATTTAATATAGCGTTTGGAAAATGTATGTGGTTATTCTCTCAGTGCTGATTTATGCCATGATAAGGAAGTGCCAAATTTTTTAGCAATAAAAAAAAATCCTGTGCAGTGTGTGCTATATATGGTCAGCATTTCATCCTCTAGTCCCTAAATACTAGTGGATAGATTGAGAGTTATTGTTGTCTGCCATTTGCTACAGATGCATTTAGTATAGGTGACATGTGGAACTTGTTTGGCTGCTTCTGCTGTTGCACCTGGAGTATGAGAAGGCAGAAAAGCTCTTTGCAGTTCTGCTCTCTTTTACAGACTTTATATAGCCTGTGCATGTGAGTGCTGGCTTTGTCAGGGAAAGGTGGTGGGCTGTGGGCATGTGAGGATCTTGGTGTGGATTTCACAGAGCTCTTCAACCTCTGTCTCATGTCTGCCTAAGGATAATATTCCGTTGCTGCTCCATAGGCATGTTTGTGTATGAAGTTCCTAATCCAGAACTAAGTACAGCCAGTGGGGAGGGAAGAGCAGGTCTGTAGAGATTATACTGGTGCATTTCAGTATTTGTCAGGTAGATCCAGAAATCATCAGTGGAAATGGGTGATCTGAAACTGAAATCAAACTTTGCTCAATTGCCATCAGTATTATTGTTTCCTATCTATACTTTAAAAGATATTTTTTCTGAAGGGAGGTTTGCTCTGATTAACTAGTAACCATTAGAATGTGGATTTTTCATGAAGTGAAGTCATTATCCAAACTTGGCACTTAATTTTAGAGTTTAATGATGTATCTACTGTACCACATGAACAGATGCATAGCTTTAATGCTCATTAGGTTGGCTCCTCAATTTTACAGTCAGTTTCGTTAAAAAATCCTGAAGAACTAATTTACTAGATTAATTTTGACTAAGGTTTGATCTGTCTTTTGGATAGAAACTGGAATTAAATTTAATGCAGAAAACTAGAACTTAATTTAACATTAAATGTAATGAATAATGAAGCAAAATGTAATCAAAATGTGTTTCTCATTTTCCTTTTATGTAGCATCTAAGGCTGATTTATTAAAGACAGTATTATCAGCACTTGGTAAATTGAACTAATGATTTCTGTTCAAGATATCTTTCTCTGTTTTTTGAATTCAAGTTAGTTTTTATTGATTGGTTGCAGAGAGAGGAAAGAAATTTCCAAATATGCAAATCTTAGCTGCTCTTTTAGTTTGAAAGAATTGCATATTAAACTGAAGTAGACTTGTGGGAGGAGGGAGATAAAGGATATTATCGGAAACTGAAGAGATAGATAAAACGTCAAGACTGGATTTATGATATATCACATTCCAGCTCAGATGCTTAGACAGTGACTTTACTGTTTTTTTCAAAAACTTTGTCAATAGCATTTAGTGCTTTAATATTACCATTGAATTTATCAGCTCACTTTGCTTCAGTAGAAGTCCAGTAACATAAGGCATTCATGAATATTTTCATAATATATTGAAATAGCCTCTTTTAGTTTTTAAGTATTCTATATATAACCAGCTGCTCTTGTTAATTGTTGGAGTGGATGTAAATCCATTTAATTAAGTGCCAGTCATTAGATTACCAAATTCCACTAGTGATTTGCTCAGGTCCAGAGCATCAAATTGCTTTGCTCTCCTTAACTGGTGCATTTTTGCATATAAAAGTTAAGCAGATATGTAAGTGCTCTGCTGGGCAGCAGAACCAGTGCTTACTGATGACATTGCTTTTTATGGAGGTGCTCTGGGAATAGCCCCCAGTTGTGCACAGGGTAGAGCAAGTGTCTGTCGAGGCATTGGCAGCCCAGAGGACTGAGTTAGAGGCAGGATCTAAAATCAACTACTCAAAGAGATGGTGTAGGGGAGTTTGAGACAGGCTCTTCTTGGAAGTTCTCTGTGGAAGGGCAAGAGGCAGTATATGCTTGGAGTAGAAACCAAGGGCTATTTTAATGTGAATTACTAATTCATCCTGGTTCTTCTTTACGTGGTTTTGGATTAGCGGTTGACTGCTTCCAGCTGATGATGCTGGGCCCTGCTAACCTGTCACCTTGAACTTCCATGGATGCAAATTCCCTATTTTTCAGTCTTCCTATTCTGTTAACTTGTGTATTCTGTCTGCGTGCTGTTTACTATGACTGGAAGTATTGTTAATCCATATGGATTTATTTAAAGCTATTCTCTCTGAGGCTTGGAGGAAATTTTCTCATCGTTTAACCAAGCTGAATGTATAATATGCACTTGTATCACTTACTGAATTCCTAGTAATATTTATTTCCCAATGAATTGATGAATATCATTGCAAATCAGCTTCCTTTATGAATGCATTGACTGTCAATTTTAGTTTTGCTGGTTTTGTTCAAGAACATTGAATAGGTAATGGCATTTGGCCCTGAGGAAAGATATTTCAAAGAGTAATGGGGTTTTTTTAATGAGGATCATTATTATTTGTAATGCACTGACCTGGTCATGAATCAGGTTTCTGTTGTGTCCTATTAAACCACAGGGCAAAAGCAGGCTTAGTTTTAAAGAAATTCCAAGCAAGCATAGGTTAAATGTTAACAGAGCTGACTATCAAAAGAACAAAACATGTTAATAAAATAACTTTTCAGGGACAGGAAGGAAAACAATTGTTCATGGTTTATTAAAGAAGCAAACCAACTCTTCTGGAGTTGAGATTGGTTGTGTATGCTGATATTTGTCTTGTACAGCAATTACATTTGATCTTTTGATAGAATACAGGATCTAATGGAAGAGAAACTGTCTCATTAAAAGTGAAAGTGATAGATAGTGATAGATTGTGTCTATTAATCAATGGTATGGAAATTCTTTAGGCCGCAGACTTGGTGTTTAGATGCATCTCTTGGGAATCAATATTGTTTCCAAGTAACTAAAAAAAATCAATAGGTGACATGGATTTCATTTTGGTTACAAATCATTAATTTCCAGTGTTTCTGAACCTTAAATTGCAAACAAAATCTTTATAACATTGTCTTTTAGAGGATAAACAGTACTCAAGAGACCTTAATATGTTATGTCTTTTGACATACAGCTTCTTGCAAGCTACTAATTCAGTAAGAGCTGCTCCTGTGGTCTTGCAATGCACGGTTACTGCAAATAGTCTGCAACCAAGATTGTAGTTGTAAATACTTCATTGATGCCTTGGAGATCTCTAGTAGGAAGAAAATAATCTGAGCTTTTCTACTCACCTATGTCTTCTCACTTTTCTACTTCTCTTTCAAGTATGCTCTTGTAGAACACGCTGATACAAAACACCAGGCTGTCAGCTTTGTATCAGCCATCATTTCCTTTTCCCTGGCACTCTTTTCTTGTTTAAAAACACTCCCCAAAATGCTGCAGCATATCTTGTACCCTGAAAACCACTGGTGTCGCAAACCTGTTATTACTGTTTTGCTTCTACTGTGGCTTGGAAGAGATGGGTTGTTGTAGTTGAGTTCTTAGAAACAAACACACACAATAGCAATGGGATGTAAAAAGCCAAAGGACTAACAGGAAGTTACTGCCTTGTGTTACTCCAGAGACTTTGATTGGACAACAGTTAAAGCCTAAAGAAAACAAAGTAGTAACAGAGAAGTAACAGAGGAGACACAGAGCACAAACTTCTCTTCAGGGAGATGAAAAGCCAGTGAGTCATTTCTCCTCAGGGACAGAAATGAAAGCCACTTGTCTCCCAAAAATAAGCGAATTCTGGGACACAATCTGCACTGCAGTATTACACAGTCACTATCTGATGTTGTGTCATTGAATTTATGCTGGAAAGTTACTGCACAGGCTCCCACTCCCTCCAGTTGAACACCTGACATAATACTCAGGTGCTCAGTAAGGAATGGGTCTTTTGTGAAATTGTATCCTCATCAGCTGTAGCCTGCAGTACATTCATCTTGCTTCCCATCACAAAAAGCCTAATCAGTGTCCTAGGTTTTCTTGTTGGATGATTCATAATGAGATGAAGGCATTGCTGTTTTATTTTGGCAACACTTTTTACAATGATGTGTCCCTCATTTCTGAAGTTAGGTTTGTTTGGAAAATATATACTGCGTGAAAAGGAGAAGTAAAACCGAGTGACAACTCTGTCTTCTGCCTGCAGAAGGTCAAGAGTGTCTAACGCAGACTTGAATCTTAAAGTGTAAATGAATTATCCTGTAAGTTCTTACAGGTTTTGTATTTTCACAGCTTGTCCTTTGCTGTTTTCAAGATCTGAATCCTCCCTACTCCTTGGTACAGCTTCTCAGTGAAGCTAATTAGAAAAAGGGAAAAACAGTCTTAACTTCTCTGAATGTTAGTGTGCTGTTAAATGTGCAGTTAACAGAAAGCCAGAGTATCAGAGACTTGCAGCAGGAATAAGGCTTCAACAAACCTGTTGAAGCCATCGAGGAACAGAAGCTGCTGGAAGGAAAAAGTAGAGCCAAAGAAGCTCAGATATTGGAGTTGAGTGGATATAGCAAAAAAGTATTTGTGAATGTTCTTATGAATAAAACCAACTAATTTGATTTACTGATATCGTGTACCATTTCAATCACTATTTGCAAACATCTGGTTGAGCTAATTTCAATTCACAGGAAAAAAACACAAGACAAAAGCCCCGTGGATATTTGCATAGATTTCTGAGGTGTTCCCACTGGAAGTGATTTAGTTCTTTAGAAAAGTTTTTATCTTTTCCTTTTGTTTTGCACAAAAGACTATCAAACAGCTACACGTGTAATGGGAGAGTCTTGAAAATCATAACCTGTATGTAGAGCGTTTGTGAGTCAGAGGAAAGGAAAGAGATATGGTGCAAAGAAAGGAAAAAGTGACTCAGGTGTGACTGTTATGAAGTGATAGGTATGAATAGCATGTGGCTACCAGTTTATGAACAGAGATGGCCTGGGGATATTGCTACTTTTAGTTTAGTTAAAGATTAATCCTAAGTCTGCAAGAGTTTACCATTTGATTGCAAAACTTGAATACCCCTGTATTGTATAACCATTTAATATAGTGTGGCTTGTAATACAATAAATCCAGCTTTAAGGTTGCAACTATTTGCAGCCCTTTGAGAAGCACCACAGATGTGTGATATTACAGCATCAATTTACAGTGGCTTTTGCACTTCAAATGTATTTGAAGGGTTTTAGTGGTTTAACTGAGAGTGACAGGCTCTGTGCAGGTTCAAATTTGGTATCTCTACTGTCCCAATTTTATACCAAATCAAATATTGTTTGGCCTTCCATAGCAAGGAGTGTATAGTAATGTATATTAGTGATATAACAGTGTGTTTCCCTGGCAAGTAAGGGCTCTTTCTGTACTTAGAAATACCTGGTAATGTTACTTTAAATTTTGTCCTTTTTCCAGATATGCTGTGTGGTCTCCAACATCCACTTGAGTCTCTGTGAGACTCAGCTTAGAGGCAGAAGCTTTATTAGGTCAACATCTTTCATCTTCTGTTGCCAGTTTTAAAGTGTTCCATGAAAGGTTGTCTGTCTCTTCTCCCCTGAGGTGTAGGAGCCTTGTGTTCTGTAGCAAAGAAAGAGCACATCAGTCCTCCAGGGGTGAAGGAGACTAGAAGTCCTTGTCCTGTTGTCTGCTTGTCCAGGATGGGATCTGAGTTTGATTTGAGACTTCTCTACTTCTCACTTAAAATTTTCTCTTGTGTTACAGTAGATAAGGAAAGGTCTAGAGTCCACATCTTTTTTTTTTTTTTTTTTAAGGCTTGGATTTTGTTTTGTTCATTTTTTTTCCTGATGTAGCTTTGTCAGTTTGGCTGTTGCTCTTGCCTCATCCTCAGTGGCATTGCTGTGTGTGCGTCCGGGGGCAACTGCAGCAGAAGAAAGTCCTCCTTCTTTTCCAAGTAGTTGCTGGCTAGGGTGGCTTGTTTTTCTGAATCTCATAGTTAAGCACTGAAAATGTAACTAAGGTGTTGAGCATCTCTCTGGGCTCCTTTGGTTTTACTCTCAACTTAGTGCTCAGTTGTCCTGCCCTGTGGCTGCTGTGCAGTGCTGAGGTTTGTCTCTGTCTTTGAGGCTTTGTTACGCATATGTCATTCCTGATGAAATCAACACTAAATGACTTCTACTCCCCTAAAACACACCTAAAGGAGTCTTTGGTGGATGTGCTTTGATGTAATTTGGGCAGTATTTTTCAGGGCTGAATTTGTAGCCTTTGCTGCTCATCTCTCCTCCTTATTAATGCTGTTCTTGCCATTCCTTCCTGTTGAAGATGGGCTGCTTCTCACTGACTGTTTATCTCCAAAGCTTATTCCATGTTCCACTTTATTCCTGAGTGTCATGCCTGAATGCCCTGTGCTTTTGAAGAAACAAAAGTTGTGACTATAGATATCAAACCGCATATTCTAAACCAGAGTTACATATTCAGCTTCCAGCCATTGTTCTTCACTTGGATTCTGTCCACTTTCCTGTTTTCTGTCCTAATTCATCCTTAAAATATCAAGGGAGAAGTGATATATAAAAGAATTGTTCAGTTGCACTTACTGCAACTGAGTGTCCAAAGTCCAGATCCTGTAAATGCTTTTACATGTGCTTTACTATATGTAGTGAGTATCTTCAGTGGCTGCAGAGAGCAGAGTTGAATGCATACATGCATGCGGGCAGGAGAATGCAGCTATCTTTGTAATGTGCCATATGGGATCACTATTTATAAACATTTAAATTTACAAGTAAAAATACTTGCAAAAATTCCCCCAATATTATTTTTCTTTCCCCTTCTCAGGTTGATAGTATAATGAGTCACAGCAGTGGCTTTTTATTTGTTTGCTCTCGCAGATTCCTTTGTTAAGGCAATATTCTTATTGCCAAGATGTTTATTCTTGTTATAGCTTCATGTTCGTGTATCTAGATGTAGAAAAGAGTCCACCTACAACCCACACTCGGTAGCTGCTGAGATTCGATTTTTGGAATGACCACATTCTCTTGAAGCTTGAAGATGATACTTTGTAAATTAATCTCTTATCGAGGACTGATCAAGTCTACCAAGTGGGAACTGAAGAAACCTGTTATAAGAAGCTGATGATAAAGTCCAAATGAGGTCACTGTACATGTCACTGTGTACTTCAAACAAAGGGGAATGATTAAAAACCACTCATTTAATGTGTCTTCTTGGAGACTAAAGGTACCAATTAAATAGAACATATTGCAAGTTAAGAGTCCTTTTTGCTGTCAATAACTGTCATACAAGATACATTAGTTCTCTAACAGGCACTCTACCACAGGAATTTTATGCAGTCCTTAAATTTAAGCATGAATTATTGTGAGAGAAACACACAAAGACTCCTGCTAAATAATATGTGTTACAGTTAATACAGTAATTTCTTTCATGACCTCGTGAAGCTAATGACAAATAAATGGTAGGTTGTCTTGGTGGTGGTAATGCAAATATATTCTCAAATGGTTTTGAAGCCAGAAAGCAAGCATCATTACCTTTTGAGACAGACAAGTCAGCTTCTCAAGCCTATAGGAGAAAAGTTAGGGCTTAAGGAGCTGGCCAGTTAGAGAAATATCAGATGCAAACAGGTATGTCCATGTCTGATGCAGAAATAGGGGTCTAGAAGTGATATGACTAGGAGTCAAGCAACTGGGTTTTTTTTCATTCCCACTGGTGCTGAGCTAAGGACCTGTGGGAGGCTTTCCCTGGTGTATGTTCCTGGATAGCCATTTATGTTATGGGACTTTGTTTCCTAAAGATTTTACTGCCTGATACATGAACTGAAGCACTCAATTAAGTGAGCCTAATTCACCTCTAGCAAATTATTGTTGGGGCTGATAACGTAGTGCCCTATCAGCTGTCCTGACTAAGCAGTAACGTTAGCAAAATTTAGATTTTATATTGTTCTACCTGTGTCCCAAGGGTCAATTGAACAATTTTTTTTTTCATACAGGGCTCTTTATTTCAGTGGGAAAAGGAACAAGAATAGTTTCACATCTTGACTGAGTAGAAGTAGCTGATCTGGAGATGTTTAGTTCAAGCAGTAGAGGTCTTCTGACAAGGAAGCCTCAAGGTTTGGCTGCATTATCCAAGGCTGGACTTGAGACCTTCAAGTGTATCTTTTGGTAAAAAATGATGGGCAAGACTAAATTTTCAAGAGTGCAAGAAGCAGAAGAATGGCTCTGTAGATATGGTTAGAGGTATATAGACTCTTCTTGACACTAACTTGGCTTTAGGTGGGACATCTATTGCCACCAGCACTGGTAACTGTTCGGTGTTAATTGTGAGCAATTATGGTATGTACTCTGTTTGCAAGCATATATTAAAGCTGGAGATACCTAATGGTTCTGCTATTGCTGCTTGTGCTGGATAGATCTAGATAGAATCCTCCTAAATGTGATTTTGTTGTTGTGAGAGAGAAGGTAGACACTCACACTGTACATCATGCAGGATTATTGATTTCAAATGCAATGTACACAGGAATTGAGATAGAGACTTGCTCAAGACCACTGGGAGATCTGAAGTGATGGCAAAGCTTCCGTCACCTGAATCCCAGACTGCTATCATGTTTGCTTTTGCAAGTAGCCTCAGAAAGAGAATCATAGAATGTTTTAGGTTGGAAGAGACCTTAAAGATCATCTAGTTCCAATGCCCCTGTCATGGGTAGGGAAACAAAGTTTTTTTCTGAGTATTAATTATCTCTTTGCCTTTCCTGGCCTTTTGCAAGGTCTTTAGGAAGCAGTGAGGACAAATACTTGAAAATCCTTAGAATTTTCTCCTTGATTTTCCTTCTCTACTGTTCTCTTCTTACTTTTGTGGGACTAGACTCCTCTCAAAACATTTAGAGACTTCCCTGACTGGCAGTCTTGATACTTTTCATGACTGAATTAGCTGTTCCTTACAGACATTGCAATGATCGATAGCATAAAAATAAGACTGCTACAATTTCCACTGAAGAAAGATTAACTGCCTCTGTAGACTTCAAAGAACAGCAGAAGATGAATGGAGACAGGAAAATAGGCCAGTTTTCCCCTAAATGCATATAGTATACAAAGGGTATCTCTTATGCCAAATTCCCCATTGTATGTCTGAGAAAAAGGTTGCAAGTAGGTGTGCTGTGAGAGCCCAAGCCTGTTTCCTGTGAACACTGATTTGGGCTTGTGCTGTGAGAGGGTGTTTATGCTGATCCCAAGGGTTGGTTCATGACAAAAGGATGGATGATTTTGGTGTTCTTGCTCAATTCTGAATGTCCTTGACAAGTAGGGAGATTGAGTTGAATGCCACAAGAATGCATCAGGAAGGTATTTGTTCTATGGAAAGATGAAGAATTTAAAATGAGACTGTTTTGGGTGTAGGTGTGTCACTTGCAGGACATCACTTGCAGAATGTGAAGGTGAGAGGGGATCAATGCAAAATCAGAAGTAGATGAAGGGGAGTTCCAAAGGTTTCCCTTGGGCACTGCTGCCATAAGCACTTCCACAGCATTGTGCACCTACCTAGAGATCAGAGATTGATATTTGTTACTACTGACTCCTGCTATTTCATGAGGTTGATAAATGGAGAATGGGTTTTCTTTCACACCCTCAAGAAGCATGGGCATTGGTGACTGCTGGATGATGCACTGCATGCCAAGGAGCTCTGTAAGGTAACCTGTGAGACTGGGAGGTTACTGAGTCAAACTGCAGTGGAATTGATGGTAGACACTACATTGATAAAAATGACTGAGAAATTCCTTTTGCAATAGTGACAGCTGTTAAGGCCCTAAATACATCAACAAGCTTTGTATGTCCTCCTTGTTGAGGAGTTTGGCAGCTCAAGACAGCGATGACTCTCCGAGCGCCTGGAAGAGCTGTGGGGAAAGGAGCTGGTAGAAACCACGCTTAGAACACTTTGAAGAGGTGTACTGATTTGGCTTGACCTGAGTAGCCTGCCACTGATAATCAATGTAGCTGCTATTATAGACCTGATTTGCTCTTATTGCTTGGCACTATGGGACTATGCCCTTGTTGAGGAGGTTGGTGCCCTGTTTGGCATGGTGTCACCTTCTGCTCCTGGCTCACCTGACGCTGTGAATGGCGCCATTTGACTGCATCTGTGTCCTAGCATTGTGTGAATTCATGATCTGTGTTTTTGGACATGTGTGATTTACTGTTGGGGTCTCTAGCTTTAATGAGAGGAGGAAGCAAAATATGAGCTTTGTGTCCAGTTTGCATGACCTTGGGACGGGGAAGGTGTGAACTGTAATCTGCCGACTTGTGTTGGTGTCTCATAGGAATTGCCTGCAGCAAAGTTTGGGAGACCTGCCTATCCTGTATGGTAGCCTGAGTGCAAAGACTGGAAGGGAGGTAGAGGAACAGTGAGCAACTGTTTTACTGCAATATATTAATCTGATCTGTGTAGCACTTGCCTGGGAAATGCTCTGGCTTTGTGCAAAGATGTCCTTTTTAAGAAATTTGACCTTAACAATGATAATGCTGCCATTTGCTAAAACCTGTTATTTTTTTACTGCAACCCCCAGGTGCGCTAAATGCTGAAGGTTTTGTGTTTGATCTTGCTATTGACCTACAGAAGATTTGTTCTGTCTGCCCTTGCACTTCTCATTGTTCAGTTTATTGAAAATCCCATGTTTAATTACAGTCAAACAGCCACTATTTCTTCAGAAACACGCACGTTAGAGACATGGGCACTTAGAATTATTAAATGTAGCATGATGTACCATTTAGTGAACTTTTATGCTCTACTTGATGCCTGTAACTGAGCAAACATGTATTGTGTGTCTTATATCATCTAAGAACAAGTGAGAAACTCTCTTTTCCCTTGGCTTTGGAAAAACAAGCCCTGTCTTTACTGCTTTTCTCTCAGTACCACCAAAGCTGGATTTTGGTTTCCTCTATATGTATTTTTCACCATAGTCTTTCTACTGACACAAAGGTCTGCTCTTTACCTTGCCGGTGGCTGATCTGTAGATTTGGTCCACATCATTGAACACTTGCCCACGTGTTCTGCCAATGATATGAGAAGGAACGTACTGGTGTTGCTTATGGTACCTGACTGAACACTGTATGTTAAGCTGACATAGTCCTACAACTTCTAGGACCTAATGTGGCTTCTGAGAGCTCACTTGGGTATCTCTGCACAATGCTGTGTACAGTCTTGTAATAAACTATGACTTTTACCATATGCAGACAATCAAACAGTATCTAATACCACAGGAATTTCCATAGCTGATTGTCAGTATGGAGGATATTTCCAATTTATCTCCGTTCAGACCAAAGGAAGGTATAATCTTATTGCAGGATAATGTGCTCTACCTTGAATGCTTGGTGGCAGCATTAAAAAAAGAGCTGATTTTTGAAGACATTATGGGAGAGGCAATGGAATATGAAAGGATGTGGAGAATCAATTTCAGCTTCAATGTTTTCAAAGTGTTGCTTTAGAATAAAGCTCAATTTATACACTTAAATGTGGTTTATGGCTAAGTTTAGATCATATTAATTAGGGTAGAGTCCAAGGCAAGATTTGGAACTGAACAGCTGGCCATCAATTCCACAAAATTATGTCACAAATCCACAACAGTGGAACAAAGGTCTTGTCACAAATTGTTTCTTGCCACGTAGAGAACGGAAGTGATGCCATGTGATCATGTAGTTTCTTTACAGGAGCTCTTTGAAACCAGAATCAATTGGTACAAAAGTGTGTTTAATAGCAATTAGTTTACTACTACTGCTAAAGGTTCATCAGCTACCATTGATATTAATTATTCTGTGTTGGCTCGTGGACTTGCAAAATCACTAAACAATTCCTTTGTACAAAATGCTATATTTGAAGAATGTGTTTGGAAACACTGATCTACTCATCATGTTCATTTCACTACGGAGTACTTGTGTTCTACCCCAGACTGATTCACTATTGAAAGGAACTGGAGAGAATGGGATTTTTTTTTTTGCAAATGAATTAAAAAAGAAATTAGTAGTTATATTTAGAGCATGTCTACTTGTCACTCATACTTAGCTATCTTACAGTCAAGTGAATTCTTTTCAATTTGCAATTTTCTGACTCATAAATTGAAAAATCCATGTCTGCCCTTTTTAGCTTTAGAAGGATTGATAACAAAAGGTCATGTTTTCAAAATGAATACGTTATGCGTTACTCCTCATTGTATCATTATTTTCAGAGTTTATATTGGCCCGCTGCAACAATTTTCTGAGCACCTGGTAATCATCAATGTAGTTATACTCACAACACCCTTGTGAAAGAGAGAAGTCCTATTCTCTTTTGTCTATAACTAGAAAACTCACTCGCAACAAGTCTCTCGGATGTGTCTGTGATTTGCATAAAAAGTCTATGACAAAGTTGTCAAGTTTCTGTGCAAGTCACTGGATGCCTGGATATGTCACCAGCGCATCTTCTGCAAGGTGAGACTCCACTGCAGTTTGTAAGGATGACAGTGCAGGTTTTACCTTCTCCCTGTGTGCTTTCTGATTTATTGCTGTAAAAGTTTTGACATGGTAACATACGTTTGAATGTTTTACAAGCTTTGGGACTCAAGAGGCACTGACAAACTAAAGGAAGTCAACAAAGGCCATCAGTCAATTGGTGCTTGACAGCAAACACAAGCAGGAATTCTAGAGAGCAGCAGGTAAAGAGAGTACAAATATTTTTCTCTTATCTTTGTGGAAGTCATAAATTTGGATTGCATGATGTTAACTAGACACTTGCTTTCCTTCAAAGACAAAAAAGCAAGCTTTTTCACTTGTCTCATTTTTAACTGCTAGTGGTGTCAGATGGTTTTGTCTGGCCAACACTATCACAGCCTGAAATTAAAATCTCATTCATTACTAGACTGTGATAATCTTAAAACCAAATCCATTTGGAAATACAGTTCATAGCAGGAAGGGAGAAGAATCTGAGATATTCAACTTATCTAAGTGACGTTGAAGGGTCTTAGACATAATCAAACAATTATTTAAGGGTATGAGCACCAAACAAGGAATAATTACTCGAGGATAAAATTAGGAAATATAAGACTAGAAAATGATGTCTTAAAGTAGACAAGGGAAGCACATAGAGACAAGGACTGCAAAGGACTGGAAGTACTTAAATAGACACATCGAACCCAGTGAACAATGATTTTTTGTCTCTAGCAGTTGCAGTTCATGAGTGTCAGGGATCTTGGAGTAAGGATAGCTGGGTGGTATTCCAGTAGAAAAGCTGAATGTCTTCAGCTCACACATGTTCTGTGTGCTGAAAACTGTATAATACAGTTTTACAAGATGGAGAAGATAACCCAGAAGATGAGAGATCCTGGAGCAGAGGAACGGATAAGAAAAAGTTACCAGGAAATGTGGCTGTGCAGGCTTTTCAGTGGTGGTCTAGGATAAGTGTAAGTTGTGCTAAATGCAGTGGGATGGGAAGGGATGGCATTGCAGTGCAGGAAAGGCAGACCCTCGAGGCATGCAAGGAAGTTGCAATAGAGGAAGTCTATATTATAAAAGCAGTTTTGGTGCATGTGCTTCCTTTGGTGCAAATATGGCCCTTTGGAGAGGCTTGAGTCCATTGACTGGGGAATGTTGTTCCAAGTTACTAGTACAGGCAAGTTCTAAACTGCTTGCCTATTGGTGGGGTACTTTATATAATATTCCAAATGGAAGGAAATATGTGACAGGTGTAATTTGAGAGTCAAATTCTCTTCATATTCATCTCAATTTTAATACTAGAGCAACTCCAGAGCCTTGTCTGAGTGGAAGCAGATTCAGGGTCAATATCTCTTCAGTTTGTGTTGGGAACTGTGTTACAGGATTAATAAATCATCTTCCTAGCTTTAAAAAAAACCACCCAGAACTTATTTGGTTAAGAACACTTTTAGTAATGAAATAATCATAGATCAGTTGGATTGCCTGAGAGTAAAAACTTGTCTGTCTCTGCTTACTATGTTTTGCTTAGCCATCCATTCATGGTATTTCTCCACTGCAGAAGCACGACCAAACACTTCTGCTGACTGGACAGAGGGTCAGATCAATGCAGGGTAAATTCCTGTTAATGAGATTTTGATTCTTTGACATTTCCAATCAATGTTTACTTGAAATGTGTGGAGGGGGAGTCTAATGTTAGCAATTCAGTTCTCAATTGTTTCTCAAGTAGGCAATCACAAATATTTGTCTTGTTTGTGGTGTGGCTGTTTCTTTCTTTCTTTTCTTTCTTTTTTTTTTTTTTAATGGAGGTCATAAATTTGTGTTGCTCAGTGTTAATTAGCTCTTTAATATGCCATGGTCTGCACCTCAGTGAAAGCTTGCTTTGGTTAGTGTCGTTATTACCATTTTAGAAAGAAAGTATTACTTTACTAGACAGACTCAATGTCTCCTAATTAGTAACTTTTCCTAACTTAATTCCTTGACAGGGACTGAAAAATGAGCTATTCTTGCCTGTGTATATAATGCAACCACGTTACTTATTAAACATTAAATGTAGGCAAGCAGAGAACGTGTTCACTTGTTATTCCTCTGTTCATTATGTTTTGCCAATGTGTAATTTCTGGGGAATTGCACTTTCCTATTATTCACCTAACTTTACCAAAGCAGCAACTCAGAGGTGAAGCCTCTAATTTTCTGGGAGAGTGAGGCAGCTATTCCAATGTTAAAACATTCTTGTCATGTCTGAACTGTCAGAAACTGAAACTTGTGGTAATAAGGGATTGTGTGTGCCTAGTTAAATAATGGTCCATCTCAGAGAGGGCTGGGACGCCACGAGGTGTTTAGCTAGGACATGTACAATGCAGATTATTGACAGGTAGAAGTATTTGCTATTATATTGACACACCTAATATCTTCTGTACCGGTATCCACATTTTGAGACACCTCATTTCTTTCAAAACCTACTTATAGGTGCCTGTTCTCTGAAAGCATCTTCTTTGGATCGAGAGTGTGTGAACTCATTTAGAGTCATAATACTGTGCAGTATTAGCACCTGCCTAGAAGCTTAACTCTAAGCTTGAGTTTCAGTCCTAGGAACTAAAAGTCTAAATGGTTAACACTGCAGTACCTGGCTCAAAGTGCCTGTGTTCTACATCAGATCTCACCTTGACAATCTCCATCTGTGGAGACTAGAATTATTGCTGCATCCTCCTTGTTAAATAGGTCATTTTGAACCATTCATTACAGCTGCTGCAATTGTTCTTTTGAGAAGGATTTGTCACATCTGCCTGGCAGAGAAAGACTTGTTCTTAAAAGTTTAATTTTAAAATGAAGTGCACTTCAAGGCCTGGTATGGTAACTTTCAGTTAGTTAGAAAGAAATTTGCTGGAGGCCATCAGTCTCAGAACATAAACCAGCACTTGAAAATTTGGCTAGCTAGAGCTCTTCCAACAAAAGGTCACTCAGAGTTGCAAGGGGAAAGTTGTTTCAGACGGTCCCTTCGGTCTGACACTGAATTTTCTTGACATGATGGACCTTGTATGTAAAAGAGACCAAGAGGCAAATTCTAGGAATGAGCTGACCCTCCATCTGAACACAGCTGGGTCAGGCAGCCACAGAGCAACACTGAGAAATAGTCAGAATAGATTGTGATAAATCGCAACTTCTGTTTCTGGAGAGGAAAAACTCCTGAAATCTACTGAAATCTAAACCATAACAAAATAAAATACCTCTAATACAGGGTAATCATGTATATTTGCCTTATAGATCATGATTTATAGGGTCTTAAATGTAGTTACAATTTCTGTCTTATTTTTTGAAGTCTTGGAAAACTGATCGGTTGAACTTTGAGAATAATATAATGCAGCCAGCATGGCTCTGCTCCCAAACACCATGCTTTTTATTTAGATGAAAATCTTCAATAAGCTCCTTTTGTGCTGGCTTTGCTATCCTTCAGGATAAATAAATTTCCAGTACAATTAATAGCTAACTAAAACTGAAAAATACTTGGTTTAGATGTTGGTGGAGGAAATGAGTCTTGGAAAATGATGCAAATTGCTCTGGTAGTCTCTTTTCAGAAATATAATATTGAACTGCAATTGTAGTCAATTATTGGCTTTTTTCTTCTATGCTTTGATCCTTATAGCAGTTTTTTGTTCTCTTTTGCTGGTATGCATCACCCCCCAGAATGAAATGTAACAAGATGCCTAAATTGCTGACTCTCTTGTGTGCAGGATTGATTTAGCTCATTGATGCTGTGTTATCTAAAACTAAATTGACATCAATTTTTTGTCTCTGAAGTCTGAAGATTCTGTTTTCTTTTTAATTGTTGGAGGAAGGTCAGCACAGAGTGTACCCTCTGGCTTTTAATCTTAGACGGAAATGTCCTAAATGAATAGAAAACTGCGTGTCAGCGAAATGAACTCTTGCTGAAAGCAATGTGTAGGCTTCTCATGTTTTGCGTTTGTGATGACATAAGCTTTGACCTTGACCTGTATCTTTTTGAAGGAAGAGTAACATTTGTTCCCTTCAGCCTAATAGCAGTACTGATGGTAGGAACTGTGCGCTTGCCTGGTCAACAGCTCCTGACCTACTGCAATTTGTAGCCCTGGCTGGAGAAAAACTTTTTGTAATATTGAAGTTCTGTTCTTTATAGTTACTAAGTGTAAGAATCCTGCATTCTGTCTTAACACAGTCAAAATGTAAGTGGAGGATTGTTAGGATTTAACACGGTAAATTAAGGGTTTTTGCCCATTTCTCTGTTCCTGTAGCCAGCCTGGCAGATGGAGAGCTGGGTAGGGCTGTTCCTGTAGCCTTGAAGGACTTTCTGAGATTGGTTTTGTTTTTTTTTTTTTCTTTTTTCCCCAGCTATGTCAGGCAAGAAACAGGACTCCTGTTATATCTGTCCTTCTCTTAAAAAGAAGGAAGAGCAGAATGGATGCTGTGGGCAGAGGAGTCCTGTTTATTTCACTCTGAATGCTCATTGAGGCCTCTGCTCTGTCCTGCAACCCAGATCTGAGAAATGGAAGAAAATATGGATCAAAAAGTACAACTGACAGGACAGAGCTCTCAGCATAGACTGTGTCAGACCTTCCTACAAGGAGGACAGCCATCTCAGAGAGATCCACATCCCTCTGCCAGGCAGTGAGCAGCCATGTGTTGGTCAACTGTGCTGTGGTTGAATGCAATCAGCATGAATGCCTAGGGAGAGAAGTTTATTTCCCCTCCACCTGAGCTCAAAAAAAAAAAAAAAAAAAAAAAGACAAAACCCTCAAGCCCATTACCCCCAGGGCTTTGGCTCTTATTATCTTATTGAGATGAGATTCAGGAGTAGAAGAATAGCTGCCCATCTGTTAGGGAGGCAAAAGAGGTGAAATACATCTGGTCATCAGATTGTCTTCACCTTCCAAGTTCTGCAGATCCTGGGGAGAAACAAATTAATTTTTCCTCTTCCAGCCCAATGAGGGCAAGAAGGAAGGGGCTCAACTGAAAAACTTCTCATCATGTTAAATAATAATTAAAGAATAAACCAGGCTTGGAGGGGCATCACTGTGACTTTGAACAAAGCTGGGAAGCGTTACTGGTCTCTCTTCACGAGGTCTGTGTAAATAGTTTCCAATTGGGTGAATTCAGAGGTTTCCTCAGTCTGATCTGAGACGTCACTTCAGTTGTCCCCAGTGACTCAGGGATATTCTCAGGCAATTGCACTGGGGACATTTTTCATGTCTACAACCTGACTGTCTGCCTTTGACAATAAAACGTGCAGCCGTCTATAAGTCTTTAAAACACTAGGAAAAAGGGATATTTTAAGTAATATAGCTATTCATTTTGGAGACCTAAACCTGCACCTGTAGATGTTTTCTCACTGGTATGGGTAGGTCTGTCCTTACTGTGCTTGTTTGCTCTATGACTTTCTGAGTTGTCTTGAGGAATCCTGGACACAGATGTTAGGATGCACGGTAGTGATTTGCTACATGGAATGAAGTAATGGAGAGCCAGCAAATGTTCTTTATAAATTGTCTCTCTAAGCACTGTTAGACTGTTCTTGTGTTTGTGCAGTGTATTTCCCAGTATCTGCATGTTCAGCAATCGATACTCAAACTTTTCAGTTCTTCATTGTGAGTTCATGATCTACCAGTGCTCCACTTGATCCTCTGCTTGTGCAGTCATTAGGGAGAACTTTCAAATCATCTTTCTGCTCTGTATTATAAAATCCAGTGTTATACCAGGCAGGCAACCTATTTAATACAACAGGTCTTAGACTTCCAGATCACACCCCATATGTAGCCCTGTTCCCTTCAGTAGAACTCTGTAAGAACAGACTGCTAGTGTCTCCCTGTACACATTAATTTTGTCTCAAAAGCCAATATGTGTTTGGTGCACATTTAATAATCTTAAGAAGTGATTTTCTGCTATGATATATTTCCTTTCATTAGATATTTAAAAGGGGATGTAATGTTGGTACTGTTCCCAGATGCTTCACAAAAACAAATACTAATACTGATAATTGCCTTACAAAACACTCTTTTATGTGACAGTAATATATAGTTGAGTAGTGTTAATTTTGACCAGAAGCTCAGTCCTGATCTGAGAGGTATCTCCTTTTCTGATCTCAGTTCTATTTTGCTTTTATTATTTTCAAGGACATGTATCATTCTTGTCCTCATAAGTTTAGATACAGACAACATAAGTAGAATTCTTGTGACTTGATCAAAACTATTTGAGCTTTTGGATGACCAAAGGTAGTGAATGGAATCACGAAGCTATCTGATGTCTTTACATCATGATATGTCATCATGGTAGTTTGAGGTACATGCTAATGGTACTGAGTTAATTCCTTCAAAGAATGTGGTTGTAATCAAACTGGAAACCATTCATGGGAATGAAACAGCACAAGCCAATATTCTGATACAGAAACCACTGTATGTAAACACAGATCCAAGAAAAGGTAAAATCAAACCAACTGTGGCATTTCCCCAGTGATACAGGAATGTACAACATCTAGCATTAAGTTGACTTGTCTGAGGACCTATGATGACCAGGCAGCCTCCAGGCATCAGATACATGGTACTGAGTGTTCAAAGTATGTTGCTTGTGATCATTCTTTCTTTTTGCTGTTGCTGAATTAAGCAAGATGTTGTGGTACTTCATTTAAGAATAATTTACAAGGGTGTATTCTGGTTGATACATTTATATCTTGTACTACCTGCATTTTATGGAGTATAGTACACATTTAAACCAAGGAACAATGAGTAAAGAAATAATGCATCTCCCACAAAATACTAGAATGGGCTTTGGTACAGATGAGCTCCTATATAGGTTTGGCTGCTATAAAGCTAAGCCTTATAAATGCAAATTACAAACAATTTCTTACTAAGGCCAGCTAATGGTACTGTCTAGGCAGGTTTGGGCACCAGAAATGTTCATATTTTGCTTTGTATTGTAAATCTGTTTCTTGACAACCTGGTAAAACACAAAATCATAGGGAAATAAAATGTAGTTAATGTTCATTGGCAACATATTTCTACATATGTTTTTGTGAAACCAAATTAACTTACGAGAAAAAAAACCCCAACCTTTAATTGGATTTAAATTATGACTTTTCATAGAATACATATGCTAAATAGTATATGCTAAATAGTCTAATGGAACTTTCAGTAGAATCTATACTATTCTCCAGTGGATTGTTTGCAATGATAAATAACCAAAAGAAGAAAAAACCTCATACTATTGTCTGTTTGAAAGCTGTGCAAAGATGAAAAGTGGAAGACTTTGAGTTCACTTCTTGCAGCTTTTTGGTTTCTTCTTTGGAAGACCACGTTGTTATCAATGAAGGTATTCTCAGGAAAAGGTGAATAAGCAATTACTGTTTATCCTTTTCTAAACCTACATGCAATGAAAATGATTTATTTTAATAAAAAAGAAAAAAAACCAAGGTGGTATAATACACCATTAAAAGAGATTAGTAAGTGTTACAGTCCAACTGCAAACTGCTCTCTTTTTATGATCAATAATAATGCTTCTTTTTATTCTTGAGACCTGAACACCATTATTTTGGCCACAATGTATTGTAGGATTATATGACAGAAAGGCAGAAAGCTGCTTTGGTATTAAGACCCAATCTACCACGAAAAGAAACCCTTGGTGAATCAGAGTACCAAATTTTGTCATTGGTGATTTCTGCTCTTTAGCTCATTTGTCTGGTTTCTGTCCCATGTCTGCAGGGGAAGGGTGAGGGCCAGATGCAGATCAGGTATGGGAGTCTGGGGACCTACTGAGGTCTCCTCAGGGGCACACTAGGCCTTGGAGTCAGTAATTTATGCACTGGGTTTTTGATTACTTGTTTGCGCTGTGGACACGGGAGCTGGACACTGCAGTGGATACTCAGTTTTGTTTCTAAGGTCTTGGTTTTTCCTAAGTGGTGTTAGCAACCCAGGATTCTGTAAATGGTTGGTGCCAGCCATCCCTACTAGCCCAGGTAACAGCTGAGATGGTGTCTTACAGTCTCTGGCATGCATTGTTCATGCATTTTTTTGATCTACTTGCAAATTGAGTAAAGAGCCCTGAATTTTTGATGGAAGGTGCAAAACCTCTGTATGTTATCTCTTATCAGTTCAAGGCTTCTCAGCAGAGCAGGCAAACCTACGTTTTCTTGCCCCTAGCCTAAGAGCTGGAAGCAGAAGTGGGACAGAGAAGACTGCAGGGAAAGGTCTGAAAAACTGGGTCACTGACTCCCTGGGGTGGCCAGAGGGAGCTGGAAGCTGTGACTGCTCTCCTGCCCTTGGTCCAACCTGTACTTGTCCACTTCAGGCCCAGAGCTGCCCTTAAGTACAGGGGAACAATCTGTCCCTGTTAAAGTTTCATCTCCGTTGCTGCTAGCTGTGGGGTAACTTAACCCAGGCAGCTTCTGGAAAGATGCTGATCTTTCCCCCAGTGTTTTTCAGCATCAGTCAGAGGACTGTTGTTATCTGGGTGGGGTGGGTTTTTTTGTCTGAATTTTTTTGACCTGTTCGGATTTTTTCTCTGTTTTTTTGTTTGTTTTCAGTTTTTTCAAGTTGAAGCAGCTTTTCTTATCTTTTTGAGGTGGAGAATATCCCATAGGAGGTTTAGGATACCAGATGCACAGGATGACAAATCTTAGCGCAGCTGCAGGATGGTAGCACTGCAGTGGTGGATACTGGCTGATATAGTGTTGCTGCCCACAGCCAGGAATAAAGCATCCAAAAGCTGACAGAAACATTCCACTGTTTTTCAAGTGGTTTACCCAAAGGTCTGAAAGTGACTCCTCTATAAATTCCTTTTATGTTAGAGATATTATGTTCCATGGCTTGCCCATATCTGACCATGTGAATGCTTTGGCCAGTTAAGGATATTTCAGGTATTTTTCTCCTTCCAAATGGTGACAGTAATGCACTTCAATGAACAAAGTTTCCTAGTGTTGCTGTATAAGGATTTATGCAGGATTTTTTTTTTCTGGGTCCTCTTGTTTTCATAGCTTTTTATAAAATGGCTCACAAAGGAGACCAGGTGTGAAGTGTCCATGGATGGCAGGTGGAGTTTAGGCTCACAAATCCACTGGGAAATGTTCTGTTATCCCCTGTTGGCATAAAAACTTTCATAGCAGATATAACACAAGGATTCAGATAACAATTGGATTCACAGATGCTATTTCTAGGAAAAAAACAAGTTGCAAAGGACTCTTGAAGATGCTAACCTTACACTGAATTTGCTTGTAATGCAATTGTGAAATTGGAGCAAAGAGAATAGCAGGGTGAGCTATTAAAATTCAGCTTTACAACTGTCAGGAAAGGTAGCATGAGCTGACTTCCACAAGCATTTGTTTCTACTGTCTTTTGTTCTTGTTTTCCTCAATGTTTTGCTTAAAGAGCATGAATCTAACCTGAAAATGTCTGTACAAGTACAACATAATTCTCTTTCTTAGGTTTATCTGCAGTAGTGTTAAGATGTGAGATTTTTGTTTCTACGTTACCTTTTTGCAGGCATCTGTTTTAGCTAACAAATATAATGAAGGCAGCTAGGCAGCTGTATGTTTCAGATTTCGGATGGCGCTGTGTATGATTAGCATAGACTGCTAGGGAAATGGGAGGTAAGGATTAAACAACATGCTCAGATCACTTTCAAGCTCTTCCTCAGGGCCCTGTTTATTAATTCAAACAAAACAACTCCCCCACAAAATGAATCTTCTTTGCCTAACCAACACATCTGCCATCTGCCTCTCTTGCTTGCCTGCCTGGGGCCCATTTCAGGAGTCACCTTCCCCTGATGATCTTGCAAGTGAATCCCTTACAAAGTAGGAAAGGATCTGGCTGGGACAGGCTGGGAGAAGCATTGCTGGGTTTTAAGAGATACTTCATGAACATACACCATTAATGTAATTATAGTGATATATAAATAACCTCTAATTATCTGCCTTTGTGGTTGAGAAGTCTTCAGAAGGAGTTATGAGGTTATTGTGTCTTCTGCCTGGACAGGGAAAAGCACTTCCAGGCATTTCATGGAAGGACATATCTGCTTCAGGCAGTAAACTGTCCCTGATGTTGGCTTTGTTGTTGTCTCCTTGATTTTTTTTTTGTTTTCCTGCTAAAGTTGATTCTGTTGTAAATTATCAATTTTATGTAAATAAAAATTGTGGATTTAGTTAGTGAATGTTATCATGACCATGTCCCTTTAACAAATATAACAATGTGTAACTAGGCCTGCAGGAATTAATTAATTCAACTCACTAATTAATTACCTGAGGATATTTATAGGCTGTTCATCAGGAGAAGAACTGGTATTATTTAAAAAACAAAAAAAAATGTTCCATGGAAATGTTCCCAGTGTAAAATGTGTTTCTAATGCTGCATTTCAAGAACTAATGTTAGTACGTTTCTTTTTCTGTTGAAATAATTGAATTCTGGCCCTTCTGGTTCACAGGAGTAATGCATTTACTGCAGAGAAATTTTCCAAAGTCTTCTGTAATAAAATTGTGAATGTTAGAGGTGAAAACCATGTGTGCTTGTTCCTCCAGCCTGGTTCCATTCTCCTTCAGGATTGGTTCCTCTAGAATATTTATGCTGGTGTTTCTTAGTGCAAAGAGCTTTCCTCTGGATGTTGCACACAGTGTGTTTAAAATCTGGCATTACTGAGATCAGAGCTTTTGGTTTTATTGAGTGATAATTTTGTATAGCAGATAATCAACTCTAATGTTTAGAAAGGCAAGCAAAGACTTGGGAGTTCTCCTTCCTCAGACTTAGACATGCAGTGGGATGAGGGTTTGGATCTTCTCTGTGGAGATTCAGGAGGGCGTGTAAGTGCAGAATTACAGTGTTCTGTCTGTGTCTGCTCTAATACCCATGGCAATAAGCTGATCATCTGACCAAAAAGATCTGCTGTTGATATCAGTGATTTGGAGGAAAGAAAAAGATAAATTGCCTAACAGTCTGCAGTTATATTTTCTAGATGAGGAAAGTCTGGACTGGCCTGATGAGTTAGTGACAAGCTAGCAGGGAAGTGGACGGTGTGCTGGTCAAGTCCCTCCTGTGGAGCTGCCCTGTGAGCAGCTCGGGAGATTGTGCAGGAGGCTTGGAGAGGGATGGAACAAGTTAGTAGGATTCTGACTTAGCACTGCTCGACTCAGTGAGTGCTTTGGACCTTGTTCTGACAAAGCTTGTGACAGTGTTCTTGTGTCACTTCTTCAGTTTCTAAACAATCCCTGAAGATGTTTTTGTTTTGTGGTTTAAGTGCATAGTGCCACATATCCTGATTCCAATGGGTGAAATGCTACCTTCTGTCACTCTGATAGCTCCCATGTGCAGAGAGTAGCTCTGACCATGGCTGTACTGTTCTTTGGTCTTTATGTGAGGTGATCCACATATTCTAAATGTTAAGGGGAAATTTTTCTAGGTCATTCAAGCATTTACTTTTTGCTTTGAATGTGTCTACCTGGACTTGATAAACTAGCAGCAATTACTATCATATTTTTGAGAAACAGGAATGATCTTATCAAATTTTGGGAGGAGGTTAATGCTAATGCAAGTTATTTGTATGGCTTCACATTGAAGAATTCAATTTGCAGCATGAATAGTTCAATTTCTATTTAGGGTGCAATTCCAGAGGAAGTATAATTACAGTTAAGGGGTGTCACAGAACTGTGGAAGCACTAGGTTAGGAAAACACAGGAGATATTTTGTGAAAACATTTTAGGGTTATGCCTTGCTAAATATAGAGGAGGCATAACTGAGAAACAACTAACTGCTCAGTTAGAGTATTTCACCTTTTAAAAATATGAATGAATAAATAATGCTACTCTTGACTTTGTTGACTTGATTTTTGAAATATCTACCTCTGTTAGAGCCAGCATACGTATGTGATTCTCTAAACTTCCCAAATACAGTTAGTGGCACCAAAATCCAACTTTCTTTTAAATGTTCCATACTTGAGCTATTTTTTTTTTTAATGAGAAGGTTATTCTTTACCACCTCAAAGCATACATAAATTTTCTCCGAGCTTATAATTAATTTGAAGTGGATACAATTGATATTCATTTAATATGGACAAAATTTGAAGGTGCTCATTTTTCTTCACCTTTCCCTTTTGTTTCCTCTTGCACGGCATGAATACTTCATAGTGGCCATGATCCATCCCCTGTATGCACCTGTTCAATCATACTTTCTCTTTTTAATCCACCCATTTAGAGCAATCTCTGCATTTAGCAAAATATTGAGATGCAATCAGACAAAGCTGTCAGATTGCGCAGTGTCTGAAGAAAGCTGCTGATTACTGTTGCCACTGTCAGATGAATTACACCATTACAGGCTTTGTAATTGCAAGTATTTGCATTGCTTGCTCATACAAATATCAAAACATGGCTATGCCGTGATGAAAAAGGGAATAATGCACATCTTGTGACACATTTCTTCCAAGACAAGACAGCAACAATAATATGTGGAAAACATCTATATACGGAACACATTTGATATTGCCTTTTGGTTTTGTTAATTGCTAAACTTGTTTAAACAGCAACCCTCTCAGCTTGTCCTACACTCCCAGAAATGAAGGCAGAACTGATAGGGCTGAAATCATCAACCGTGATTTCATGAGCCATATGCCATGAACACATATATGATTTCAAGCCCTGATATACTTCAGCATCTTGTTGAATTGGTGCCAATAAGAGAAATGAAACAACTGAGTTGCATAGCTGTGAAGAAAACAGATCAGCTAAGTATCTTGAAAGTAACTTACCCAAGAAATGTATCATGGCATTAGAACTCTGCATTTGTTTAGTATCCATTGGGTGTTAGATATGGCCATTTCTCAGAGGTCAGGTGTTATTCTGCACCAGTAACAGTGGTCTGAGGTGGTCCAGAGCACTTCCCCATTAGTCTTGTACAATTTTCTCTCTTGTTATGAATTTCTACAGAATAGGGCTGGACCTGATCAGTGTCTAGGGGAAGAGTCACAGACAGAGAAATCCTGGTGTTGCTATGGAGTTAATAGCCCACTATAGTAGCAGCACGTGTTAGTTTAGATGGTGGGCTTATCGGTGTGGTACAACCACACTGCACGCTGCTGTTGCACTGGAGAGAAGCAAGAAGAAGTAAGAAAACAGATATGAAATAAGAAAGAATGAGAATGGATTTTGTTATTGTGGAAAGTTATCTGTGGGGTGATGATCCTACTGTACTAAAATGACTTCAATGTTCAAAAGAGTTGTGTGGAAGAGAATGCATGGAGAGATGCCAGCTTTTGCTGATAATCCTTGTGTCATCAATATTAGTGCACAGTATCTGTGATAAGATGGACTGAAAAGTGGTTCAGCCCTGCGTGAATGCTCAAGTGAACTCTTCATTCTACTTGCTTAGAAAGATGTCTTATGATATGTGTCAAGTAAGAGAGCAATTATGGAGAAATCACATAAAGCTGGGAGGCTTCCTACCTGAGGCAAAGAAAAAAGGGCCTTGATTTAGCTCAGAAAGTGATGACACCCTTGAGTTCTCCTTGCTCTCAGCTGTAGCTGGAAACGTTATGTAAACGAGAATAATTGCAAATGGCCAGGAAGCCTGTGTGATGCTGGGGCACATCTGCTTGCTTCCTCTCTCACTTTGGAGCTGTATTCTCTCTTGCATTCCTTTGTCTAATAGAAAAGAAAACATCCCATTGTTTTAACAAGAGCCATTCACTACAGGCTTGATGACAAAGCCCTTCAGCAGGCAGGAACTCTGCAGAGCACAGAAACACATTGCTGCAGGTTCATCCACAGCAGCAGGGAATGCCACAGCAGTATGGCCGAGGTCTGTTGCAGATGAGTGACTTAGATTGTTTAATAAAATCACCATCAAAGGTATTGGCAAAAAGTGATTTTAAAATGGATTTGTAAAAAATGTGTCTTAAAGTAAATCTTGCCATAAAAAAATATTACTTCATAAAGAAACATACAAAGGAAAATTGAGTCAGAATTGATTTAGAAGGATTTACACAGAGATTGGAGATGCAAAGAGGTAAGAGTGACCTTCCTCTTGAAGGTTCAGAGTGGGCTCCATTGCTTTCTAAACTCCCAATGAGCTTATGTACAACTAGGTCCAATCTTAGTCTCAGATTTGGGTGATTGTTTATGTCTAAGAGAATTAGCTACATGGATTTCATCAGTATTCAGTATGCTATCAGTCACCTACCAAGGTGCAGGTCTCTGTACCTTGGGTAAGAAAGCATCTCAGTTGCTGGTAAGGAATCTCATGTCTTAAGATATGTCCCTGCTCAAGGATCTAGTTGCAATTCAGAGAACTCAAATTTGGCTTATCCAGTGATTTCTTGGTAAAAAGAATCTCTGCCTTGAGAAGCAACCTTGGAGAGGCTGATGAGATATCCCTTGGAGTTTGTGCTCTTCATGTTTTTGTTGGGAAAGCAAGACAGAGCTCTGTCATGCCTCATCTCCCTCTGGATATGAGGCTGGAGATGGGGATGGTCATTTTGACGATGACAGAAACAATCTTGTTGGTGATATTTTGCCTTGCTGGCTGTGAATTTGTGATCTTATCTGTGCCTGGGCGTGGATTACTCTTGTCTGGAGTGGCAACATGTGTGAAGAGTAAGCACATGAAGTAGAACTGTAAGAAAGGCTCCAAACCCATAATCCTTGGAATGACCCGCTGTTGCCTCTTGGCACTTTTCTGAATATGGTCTCTCTGTGTAATACACTTGGGAGAAAATTGTCTGCCTTGTCTTCTGTGTTTTATTGCTTGTAAATGTCGTTCTGAAATACTTACTGGTGCATTTCTATTATTTAATAGCCATTTAATAAGATGAGATAAAGATTTTACATTTTGACTTTTGCTTTCATTTTAACGGGCACCATTTGGTGCAATTATGGCTCTGGTAATCAGTTTTCAGTGTTGTGCTGTCTAGTGAGTGTGTCTGCTGTTGGCCAGCTGTAATCTGCAGTTATAAACATTTCTTTCCCCTACACTTGAAGAAATTGCCTTTGTGTTTCTCACTTGAATTTGTGCTGGTTATAAATGTGGGACTGTCAAGGTACTTTGTGGCCAGAGAGGACAAACAGATGTCTAGAGTAATTTAATACTCGATTATTTTTGCAAGCTTTTTGACATAATGATTTATCCTGTACTTTAATACTACCTTTTTTCATTCTTATTTCTTTGTATCTCTTGCCTGATAAATATTTATAATAGAGTAGAAATAAATTCAACCCAGAGCCAAGTTTTATAACTTTTATGCTCTAATATGAGCTGAAAATATGACAAAAAACATTTCATCTGACCTGGAAGAAAATTTAATGAGAACATGGAATAAAACAGTTGCATTCTCAATGCAGGGTAATTCTTGATGGATTTATGTTTCTTTATGAAATGTGCTAGAATGCTGAGCTCACTTGAGGATGGATCTGTGCATCTCAGCCTGGAGCAAGACACAGAATTGTCTGGGGTTCTGCCTTAGTATCTGCACAAAACCATGACACCTTTGTGATGTGTATGGCTTTACCTCTCTGCCTCCGTTTCCCCCCCCCATATCTCCCCTATTTGGAGATAATTAAAGCTGAATGGAATGTTCATACAGAAAATTCTGTAAATATGACATGTACTTGAATTGGCCAAATATTGAGTAATTTCACTCTAGTCAGTCCCTATCAGCCCATTTCCTTCTGCCAGTTTCAATTAATCTGTTGCTGAAATTGTTGACAACATGTGAATGTCTCTGCTGCCTCCTGTCTCTCCACTTAGCACATGAGAGGGTGACGGATTAAAGACTCTTGTCATCCCCTTCTGATGTGGTTTGGCAACAGATGGCAACAGGTCTTTGAGGAGAACTGTGCTGTTGCTGCTTCCAGTACCAAGGCAGTTTTTGAGTGCCGCTTGGGAGGGAGATGTGACACGAACCTGATCTACTTCCAGCCTTAAACATTCTTTTATCAATTAGCAAAACCATTGATAGATTTGATACAGCCTTGGGAATGTCTCTGTGTCCTGTAGGATGTGATCTGCTATGCATATTGATGATAATTTGCTCTATGCAGAAAGTTGATTATTCTAGAAAAGATAGAATACAAAGCCTGATGCTTTCTGGAAGCACAATTATGAAGAGTATAATAGGTAAACCTTACAAATAAAAGCCAGCAATGTAAAAACTTCATCCAGGTAAGATTTTTCTGAGGAATATCTTCAGATCTGTTCCATGTTAATGCCATTGGTAACCAACTCAATGTGCCGGGGAGTGCTGCTGTGATTAACATGACCAGCATCTCACAATGGGACACACAGCATCCATGCTTCTAATTGGAGCAAAGCTAACAATGGGGCTAGCCAGGACATGGCTTCTCAGGCATGCTAAGGACTCTTTTTCCTGTCACTGACCCAACCACATTTGCCATTTTTGTGCAGCACTACCCCCGAGCCTCAGGGTGAGGAAATGGTATGATTTCACTGAAGGAGAGACTGGAGTCCCAGTTCCAGGCTGAGGGTTGGTGGCTGCAGGGGTAGGCAGTGGGAGGGTCATGTTCTCAGAAGTAGGCAGGAAGGATGAAAGGGTAAGGAGGAGCTGCCATGTTAAAATAAAAAGCTCAGGGAATGCTGAGATAAGAGGCATGCTGAGATGAGAGGCATACTGAAGCTTAGTTAAATACAAGTGCCAGGACTCCAATATGTCAGTATTTGCTTTGCACAACACTGTGTTATGGGTCTCAGCCAGGTCCAAATGGTGAGAAATCCCCAGTGCATCAAGAGGGTCATTCCAGTAGAGGGCACTGGAAGCAATCCCATCAGTGCTCAGGCTTATGCTTTAACTTGGATTTAGAACCTCCGTTTGGTTTTGTTTCCTTTTTTTCTTTTTCCCCCCCCTCATTTTTTCTTTCTCTGTAACAAAACCTCACTGACAGCAATAGTCTTGCCCTTCATCATCCTCATCTTGAAGTCACATTCATGTTCACCACTCTTAGTCATGTCTGGTGAAGTCTTCTTACAGCTCTTAGATACCTCCAGCAGCCCCAATAGGAAGTATGCTTTGGTATTTTGGCCATCATCTTTCTCCTGTTCACCATATGCTGGGACAGATTTATGAAGGATTACATCTGCATAATCACCAACCTGTTTTATGGCATCAGCTGTTCTAGTTGGCAGCACCAGGTGCTTTCCCTAGTCTTCCTGCTTTTTCCATTTTAGTTTTGATCACTGCCCACAAAACAAATGATCCTCCTATGGCCACCTAATTGGCTGCCATTTTCTTATTACCATATGGCTCATCCCTCAGTGCTTCATACACTGTTCTGGCATTGCCTAACCAACAAGCTTTGCTGCCTTTCATTTCTCCCAGACACAGGGCTGTTTCGGGAATATGGTTTGAGCAACTTCTGACAAGGCAAAGTGATCTCAGCATTGTGTCCTTCCCTGAGACCTCCAGACATGCTTCATCTCAACATGAGTAATCTGTCAGTCTTATCGTCCCATATATCTATCTTCTGCTGAGTGAAATGGGGTGAAACTTGTCTAGGAGTAGCTGGAAAAGGTGGTTTTACCGCATAAATTAACGTTTCTATTTTTGGAAGAAAGTAATATATTAACTTGATGACCTGTTGTCTGTCCCTTACTAGAATAAACTTTTATTAATGTCAAGGTGGTGTCTCTATTAGGGATTGCCATATTAATCTCACTCAAATTTGTTTCACAGACCTTGTTGTATTTTGGTATTGTTTTTGTGTTTTTCTTTGTTTAGAACAGCCATCTGGGACCCACTGTGTTATTTACCATAGAGATAATACACAGTAATACATTTTGAACTGCTTTTTAATGTGTTTTCTGGCAAATTGTGTCTGTTACTGTGTTAGGTGTGAAATCATTTTAAGGGGGACAAGTGATATTGGCATTTGAGCGGGCTTGTTGATTCTAACTAACATTTGCATTAGATTAGAACAGTAAATGCTGTCTTCACTTTGCATTTTCTCAGTGGTATTTTAAAGTGGAGTATTGGTAGTTTAAATGAGTCAGCTGAAATTACAGAAAATGTTTTCTTTAAAATGTCATCTGAATAGAAACAGCTGTCACATCACACAGAACCTGGAACAAAGCGTAGCACAAAACTTGGTTGGCATGTAATAACCCTGGTATTAGAATCTATAATGTTTTAATTTCTTCCTTGGGATATCTTTTGTGCACTTGGAATAGGGCATTTGCATGTGAATGGAAAAAGCTAAATTATATTCCTAGGTTCATGCAAAGCAGCTAATTTTTAACACTATTGATAGAGAAACTTCATTTTCATTTCTAACATCCTTGTATCAGACTAAAACTCCTCTTACTGCCATCAGTGTGTTTGTCAGCTAAAGTTCTGAGATCATCTAAATATTTTATGAGGTTCAATGAACAGTGAAAATAATCTTGCTAAGACCTATCTCACTAGTAGATTAATCAGTACAATAGTTTTTACTTCTTATAGGAAGTTATTGGCAGTCAGCTTATGCTTGCCTTTCTATTTACTTTTGGAACCACCCTCTGCAGCTCCTTTAACAGTGTTTCATTTTAATTCAGTGAAAATGCCCTCACAAATTTTTAAAAAAACCTATATTTAGTTCTGTTCAGAAAACAAATAGGAAAAAAAAACCAAACTAAAGCAGAAATAGTTTCCTCTATTGGTCCATTTTGATGCCAGGGCGTAATACAAAATATCGGTTTTGGAAGGACGATCAAAATGAAATCTTGAACGTGTCTAAAATAAAAATGATCTGGAGGCACAGCAAACACAGGACATTTTATTCATTGCAAAGAAGTTTCACACAGAAGGAAGATAAGAGTGACTGGGTAAACAAGTAGCTTCTAGATAGCAGATAAAATTGTAAAATGAAAGCAGTGGACTGATGGACAGAAAATGTTATATGTCTATTCTCTGAGCAGTATTATCATTTCACAGAGTGAAGCCTCAGACTGACTTTTTCACCTCTCCTACTGGCTACGTAAAAAGGCAGCTACTATATTTAGTCAAATTGTCACTTTAGATTAAATATTTCAGCACAGAAATATCATCAATGCACTGAAAGGGAAGAAAAGGATAATGGTAAAAAATGAGTGGAATATTCAGAGAAACCTTACTGGATAATATTTGGATCTGGCACAGAATATAGATGAAGAGGATCATAATCTCCTGCTGCTGTTCTTGCAGAAGGGTGTGTCTGGGTCTTAAAAACTTGCTAATGGTGAGCTGCACTAAAGACAACTTACCTGTAATACTTTAGGTGGAACACTTTTCTTTGACACCCTCCCCCTGTGCGTGTGTGATTTCCAAATGCAAAACTAAGGGTCAAGCACAACCTTAAAGAAAGACAGTGGGATGTAATTAGCTCTTCTGTCTAACTCATTACTGGGAGCTCATCATTAAACAAGCTCAGAAAAACATGCTTTGAAGTCTGCATAGATCTTTTGGCACTAAAGCAATAGGGCTTAGCCGAGGTCTATTAAGTAGTCAGGGTGAGCCATGTACATCTGAACTTTGTGTGCAAATTAGAGAATTTGGCTTGGGATTAAAAGAATGGAGACTGTAAAAAAAGAAAAAGAAAAATCTGAGCAATCATGTGGAAGTGTATTAAAACTTTTCCTTGATTTTGACTTATTTCAAATTATTCCCATTGTTTCTGTGTGTTGTAGATACGACAATCCTCAGGTAACCTGATCTAGTGCATTGATTCAGTCAATACTGAATCAACACAGTCAGTACTAAAAAAAATAATGACTGGAAGATGGAGGAGAAACCTTTCACTATTGACTGTCTTGTCTCTGATGGCCTAACTAGCAGAGTTAATTCTGAAACAGTTTAATTTGCTCTGTGTGTGTTCTTTTTATTTAAATAAATAAATAGTGTAGGAGAAATTGCCAGCAAAGGCTCCCCAAGCATTATATTAACTCAAAGATTTTCTATGAAGATTTTATATATATAATTATTGCATATGCATATAAAAATATTTTGTATATGTATATAAAAGCTCCGTACTCATCTAGGCCTTTGCAGTAGCTCTAAGATGCTCTCGTTGTCACCAACTGTCTGAAATGGAGATGCATCTTTCCAGATGGAAATGCATAACACATGGCCTGAGAGTGTGTTCTATACAGTACAAGATTGAAATTAATGATGTTTATGGTAGTTAGCATTTTGGGGGTTCTTTCCAAATAGAGAGATTCTCAGTCATCCAACAGCTCGACAGAAAAGAGTGCTGAAAAAAAAGTGTAGCATAATTTAACTGCAGTGAGTGAAGGGAAATGAAAGTATAAGCTCATTTGTCCTCAGTGTCTGGTAGCACAGCTGTTTCTGAAAGACCTGAGAGTGATAGTATTGCTAGGCCTGGTAATAGCAGGGTACAAGAGGGTGGAGCCTGGTTGTGACCCCTTTGAATTCCCATCAAATTGCTAGTGTTACTTCAATGCCCATTTTCCTGGCTGTGCTTTGTTGTTAGCCGGTGGATTGCTTACCTGTCACGGTGTGAGAAACGCTATCGAAAAATGAAGTGGATGCCTGGCTTGCTTTTTTTTTCCTTCATAGTCAAGGATTTCAATACTTTTCATACTGCATATTTTGGCATGTTTTAATCAATTAAAACTCCTCTTTTGTCTAATAATCTACCTTCCTGCTCTTTCACTCCATTACAGATCTAGGAGATTTTAAATATTTTATTTAACTTCCCTTACAAGTTCTTGAACTTGCCTAAAGGATTGATTTTTTTTATTTTTTTTTTGACATATTCTTCCCAGTCCATGACCTCTCCTGACAGCACCATCCCAAGGCACACTGCTTGCTGTTAAGTTATAACACGCTGGACTTGAGCGTGCTTCTTGTGCTTTTGCTGCTGAGGCTATCCTTAAAGAAAGGGTAGTGTGTGCCTGGTGCTCCAGTGATGCATTTGAATTTGAAATCAGAGTTTGCAGTAAGCAGAGAAACGTGAATCTCCTTTGGTTGAAATATTTGTTTTTAATTTCTTTCAAAACACAGACTAGTGGGTCAGAGCTGCAGAGCAATAACCGTGTTTATTGAATCAAAAACATTCAGAACAATTAAAATAAAAATAGCAACTTTCATTTCTCAAACACCTTCTAGGCAGATGAATCTTTAAGCCCGTGGCAAAACTATAGGGTGTACAAAAGAATTGTTTTATCTTCACTGACTTCCTGTTGCCTTAGGGACTTGATGCAGCAGTCATTTCAACTGAGTATATGTTAAGCATTGCCTTGCTGTAGGGAAGGTGTTATCTGGAATTTTCCCAGGATGCGTGCTGATGGTGTTTTGCTATTTATGTGGAAGGCTTCAGTACTTCAAGAAACAGATTGATCTTGCCTCAGCCTTCGTTTGGAAAGAAAGCATCTTGCTGCACCTTCTTCTCGTGTCATTGTGTCTTAGCTGGCAATATACCTCTATCAATCTGTTTTGGTTTAACCCCAGGCAACAGCTAAGCACCACACAGCCACTCTCCTACTCCTTCCTGACCCACCCCAGGTGGGATCAAACCAAACAAAACTTGTGGATTGAGATAAGAACAGTTTAATAATTGAGATAAAAAGTTTCTCAATGTATGGAAGGTTAAGCTCAGACAATAAGTTTATATTGCATGATATTGTATTAGTTTATATTACAAAACAGTATTAGAACTCTTGTAATAGCAGGTACAAGTTTTTAGCAGGAAAAAAAGAGGAAAAAATATGTACAAATAAAGGGCAATTTGTGCTCAAGTGGTGATCACTAAAGGCATGCTATTATCACCTGGCATATCCCATTATAAAAAAGGATAGCATCCTTCATCAAAAATATGATCTTTCCATGGATGTTGTGACTCAGAGTCAGAGGTTTATTAAGGAGAAGATAGGAGTAGGTGTATGGGCAGAGAGGGTTTTCATATGCTTAAATCAGGAATTTATAATTTTTTAGTGCAGTAAAAGAAAGAAGGGCTTCAGGCAGTGTGACAGTTTATGCTACATGGAGAAGTGAAACCAAGTATAACCCATCTGTAGGTAACAAGAGAACTTCATAATTAGAACTAAAGGCTGTGCGAACTGGGGCTGTTTAGTCTGGAGAAGAGGAGACTGATGGGAGACCTTATTAACATTTACAAATATCATAATGGTGGGTGTCAGGAGGTTGGGGCATCCCTTTTTTCTATTGTATCCAGCAACAGGACAAGGGGTAATGGGATGAAGCTGCAACACAAAAAGTTCCACTTCAATATGAGAAAAAAATATTTCACTGTGAGGGTGAGGGAGCCCTGGCACAGGCTGCCCAGAGGGGTTGTGGAGTCTCCTTCCTTGGAAGTCTTTAAGATCCGCCTGGACATGTTCCTATGCAACGTGATCTAGGTGAACCTGCTTCTGCAGGGGAACTGAATTAGACGATCTCTAAAGGTCCCTTCCAACCCTACCATTCTATGATATGTACACAAGGCAGTTATGAGTATTTGTGCATCTGAAAATTAATAGAACTTCCTTACTGAAAAATGTTATCTGCCCTGAAGTAATACTATTTTCAGTTAAAACCAACTGTTTCCTCACTTCTGAAAAGCTAAGAACACCTTGATAATTGTGTTTTCATGGTTTATTTCCATATTTTTTCAAATTCTTATGCTCCAGGTCTTACAGCAACTGAGTTGGGAGCTCTTCTGTGCAGACTAATAAGTTGTAGGCACTGTTAGTGTCCCTTCACTGACCTCGGTAGTGATCAGGCCCATTTGCTGGTTAAGTAATGAGTGTTTTATTTCATGTACTTTGTAAAAGAATTCAGCTTCAATAAATAGAAATTGCTAAATGGTGTCAAAATATGAGAAGTTTATTAAGCAAGAGCTTTTTCTCCTTAGAGATAAGGCCAGCTAAAAAGTTATGTGGTCTTTTTAAAGAAAAAATTGTGTTAAAACTGGTAGGCAGTAGATGATGTCCAATTTCTATGTTGGAGTCACGATGGGGTAAGCATGTTTCAAAAACCTATATGATGTCCTATACTCAGTAACTTTTGAAAATGATGATGTTAGTTTTATACAGAATCACAAAATCTTAAGGGTTGGAAGGGACATTGAAAGATCATCCAGTCCAACCCTTCTGCCAGAGCAGGACCACCTAGAGTAGGTCACACAGGAACTGGTCCAGGTGGGTTTTGAATGTCTCCAGAGGAGTCTCAACAACATATCATCGCGTTGCAGCATACTTGCTATTATGTTGATTTGTTATTTACATACCAGATAAATAAGGATTTCAAAGATCAGTCCTGAGTTTAACGTGTTGATACCATACAAATATGTGGTTTTATATCTATGATTTGCACTGCTTATGTGGCTTCAGATAACATTAAACTTGTACAGCCTCTGGTTGCAATGCAGTAGGTTTTGTAGCTGTAACAGATTGCAGTTGTGTACACTACTGATTTGAATTAATAAAATTTTCATTACTATCTTTTTCTGCAAGTGATTGTTGGACATATCCAGAATTTTATGCTGAGGTGCATATATTTTTATAATGGATTCCATCACAGGGAACTGTTTACCATGCTGCCATCCAAATCCTGTGGATCTGATTGATGCTCTCCAGCCGTGTCACCACCAGAACAGTTTATTAGAAATCAGGATGGAGATACAGGCTGTTTTGACACTTGCTAGAAATGAAATAGGACACTATCTCTAGTGAACTACCTGAACTTCTAACTTTCTTTGTGTTTTTCAGCTTTACAACTTATTTCAGTTTAAATTACCTCTTCAGGACGCTGAAATTTTTCCAGTGCTCTGTATATTGACCCCTTGCCTCTTCTGACTCTTTTCTTCTACACAGAGACTTTTACAGAGAGATGTGAGATTTAGAGGATCTCAGATTTTTTTTTTTTAACTTACTAATATTATATCTCAAAATTGGCAATGAAGTTAAAAGTTGCAGGCACAGTGAAGGCATTGATGGTACAAACCTGTAAATGCTTTCTTCTGTTTGTTGTTGTACTTTTGGGATACCAACTCTCTGAGTCTTCAGTAAAATACTGGAAAGGAATATGCCTTTCTGTAAGTTCTGTAAAACCTCACTGTTACAAACTGAAAGTCATAGAGCTCTCCACTTCAATGAATGGATAGTTGTCTAAGAAGAAATGAGCTCTAGGTAAAACAGCCCATTAATTTCATCAGCTTACCACAAATTCATGCTTGTCCTAATATGACAGGTACAAAATTCAGTAATACAACTATGGTTTTCACAGTGGCTGCTTATGAGCTCCTGAGACACTGCTTGCACCACCTTAGCCCTGCTGCAGAATCTCCCAGTGATGGTATTTTTACTGTGTTACTGTTGGCATTAAGATTTTTGAGACTTACTAAATTGTTCTAATGTCAAAGCATATTCATTTGTCTTGTGACCACACGTATTCATTCTGTCTTCCTCCCTTTTATATCTTCTGATTATTTTTGAATGAAAAATGACTGCTCTAATTAGCTATTCAGCAAAGGCAAGAACTTCTTGAGCTCTACTGGCTACTGAAATTCTTTCTTTAATACATGTACTTTTAGGCTGAATGTGATTTATGTACTGTAGAATAGTCACTAAAGACCCCTCCTATTTAATGAGAAAGGAAGTGTTCTTTTGACTTCAATAGAAAACATTTTTCCTGTGTGTTTTGCAAAATGTAACTAATTTCTTTTACACTTTCATTGATTTGATTTTGCAATTCAAAGCATCTTTTACCAGTACACTTGTATGTATTAAAGCAAAACAATCTGTCTGAAATGAGATGCTTCATGCTCAATTATATCTAAATTTCTCATCTAAAACTCCTGATTTCAATCTCAGGTGTCTGTGCAGCTATTGAGGCTGAAACAATGTAGAAAGGAAATGCTGTTATTTTCAATTTGTAGCAATGATACTCGCAGTGAGGCAGATGTGTTGGTTTTGAGTTCCTGCAGATGGAACAGCCAGGCAAGTTGTGGAGAGGTTGGTTTTTTTTCTATGCTGTCTGTGACCATCTTCCTGAGAACTGGACTGCTTGTTGGACATAATGCCTAAAAACAAACTGCCTCTGAACACAGCAGTAGTCCAAGATGCAGTTAAGTCCTCCCATGCTTAGGAAAGCACTTGAGCATTACCAGGCATAGGGACTGAATTGTGATTTCTTGAGTCAGGGCTTTAAGTAGATGCTTAAACCTCATTTTAACATGACCATGTGAAGTCAGTGTTATTACATATATATGTCCTTTGAGGCAGATTAGCAAGAAATTGAGAGTGTTAATGCAGCCTGGATGCACCTATTCCCAGCAAGTCTGACATACCCAAGAAGAGTAAAACACCATATCATGATTTAATTAATACTGAGTCAGGAATTAAGTGTCTACCATAATCTTCCGTAACGTTACATAGTTGCACACTGGAGCTGAAGTGCTCAGAACGGTGTTGGGAAGTTGTAAGCGTATGTTGTTTGGATGGATTGGAAGTTGTGAAGCCCCTGTTGGCATTATTGTTATAACTGGTATTCTAGTAGGACCTGAAGGATGTAGTAAAGGTCTGGAGTCAATTATACAGATTTTTTCCAAGATATGACAAATTGTTATTTTTGTTCAAATATTGTTAAATTTATGATAGTTATAAGTGGCCTTGGAGTGTAGAAACTGTAGCTCTCTGAGCTGGGCTCCATGCTGTGTTCTCTCACTGGTTTATGAAGTAGAACAGCTTTCAGAGAAAGAATAGAAAGCAAATGCCATCATCATATGGTATGGCCTCACAGTGAGAGGGTGCATTTGCAAACTAAATGTGATGGGGAGATTGTTCAAAGCGTAAGACAAAGGCCAAAATGACAAAACATTTTGCACAGTTCAGGACCTTCTTTAGGTCTCACCTTACAATTGAAGTTCCTTTCTGGAAGAAATTCTTTTCTGAATTAGCACCAGGAGACACTAAACTCAATTCATCATGTCCTGAGGAAGTGCTTTGGCTGCTTTGTTCCTGAGAAGAGAGTGCAGGGAGGCTCTGACCCTCTCTGCCTCCCTTTGTGAGCCTATACCCAGTGTCTGGGAGAGTTCAGAGCTCAGGCCATGGCTTAACCAGAATGCTAGCCTTTATTTGATATTCCGGTAAAACTCATGCTCTGGGAATAATTCTTGTCTGCTTTTAAGCACAATTAGGTGAAAAGAGATTTTACAGCAAATTACTCTTGCTCTGGGATTGTAGAGAGAGGCATTACTACAGACAATACAGGGCACTGAGCTGTCTTGACCTCTGTGCTGTTCTAGAGTACCTGAGCTGAGGGCCAAGCCCCTTGAAAGGTCAAGGACAGTGTTTTTTCGGGCACCTGGAGTCTTGCCTGGATGATTTTGCTGCAAGTCAGTGTAAGTTTGTACCAAGAGACTCCTTGATTTATAATACTTTATTTTTTTCTTCATGTGCCATCATTTTCTGTTCTTGTGCGTTTTAGTGAGTTCTTTGGCTAAGTGGTTTTTAGTTTAGTTGCATCCCACATGGAACTCAAATCTTAAACAGAAAATAAATTTTCCTACAATGAGAATTATCTGGTGTGTGTCTGTTAAAGCAGTTACCTAAAGCTATCCCTTCATTCTTGCTGACTTTTTCCCCATCACCTTTTTTAGCTATACTTCACAATGAGGGTTGGCAAGGATGATCCGTGTCATCAAAAAGGAGTTATCAAGACTGACTCAGACTTTATGAAGAGTTTGTGTGTTGTATGTTGATTCCCAAGGCACAATCAATTTTTGTTCCTTTTGAGTGCTCCTTATGTAGGTAACCGTGACCACCTATACATCATTTTGAGATAAAGTTTCTTTTTGAGTATAAACATAACGTAAAATAGACTGTTAAATTAAGCATTAAGATTGTAAAGTTAGCTACAGGCCAGATATAATTTGTATATTTAGTGGGCAAAAAAATAAAAGTTTTAAAGATGTCCTGCTGATCTGGTAACGCTTGACTGTAATTAAGCTGCATTCTGTTAAAGTGATACTGTCATCAAAATAAAGACTGAGGTGAAGAATACCAAAACAGCAATCTACTGCTAAATGCAAAACCTGCCAGCTTACCTGCAGGTTAGTTGTCCCTCAATCATTCTGAAGTTACGAGTGAAGGAATTGAGCTTGGAAAGAAATACAAATACATTATTACCTTTCATTTGGGGATGCTCAGGCTTGCATCTATTTGTAAAGCTAGAGCTTCAGCTCCATGCAGTGTGAAGAGTGATTTTACTACCTAATCCCAGAAAAAGCAAAGAGGAGTCATGTTTGAATTTGCATTACAGAAATACTAATAGAGAGTTTTCAGTTTTTTTACCAATGCTATTCAGAAGAAGCTGACAATGTGTGAGCTGAGTCTTTATGAAGGAACTGGTGTTCTGCAGAGTTTTGGGTTTGTACATCTCCAGTATTCAACAGGTCTTTTGAATTTTAAAAAGTAAATAATAAAATTGTGTAGCTGGATTGTCACTAAGATGCTCCTGGTTAGGAAAAACCCCAAACAGGTGGATTTTTATCTCCTGTGTATCTAAAGTTTGAAGTGATCAGGGACTTATCTACACTATAAACTTTCAGTTGCAGTGATGTGAGTGAGTCTAAACTTTAATCTGGGGGAAACACTCTGAGAAAGGAGAATAGTTACTGAGTAAGGGCTAAAATAGCTGTGGAGACACATGTAGTGACAGGAAGAAAGAAAGTGTGAGGCAAGTATCTGTTTCCCTTGGAGATGATTTTGAGTTTTGTTTAAAAGACTTTTCCAGAAAGTGCCAAAGCTGGATATTGTGACTTGGGTCCTGGACCTCAGTGCCAGTAGCTGATTATGTAGTACTGAGTCTCTTATATTTGAATTCTTAGAGACTTGTATGTCCTAAAATATATGTGCATGACAAATAGAAACTGAATGGATGTGAAATGTTAAGTCCATGCAGACCACTTGTGCCTGGCACCAGAATCCATTCTGTGTCTGAAGATGGGGCCAGGCCTGGCACAGCCCTGTCAGCCCTGCTTCCTGTGGCAGCAGAGCCATCTGTGACTCCCAGTGTTCAACTATCAAAAGTAAAACTTCTGTGCTGCATAGAAATTGAAGTTGACTTACGTGAAGATGTCTGTCACCCTGCTTTAAAAACAATGTACTGCAAATTGGAATTTACCAAGCTAACTAAATGCCTTCAGGGAAGTTATGATGAGCCACTGAAAGAAAGGGTGCTGTCAGATAATTTAAGCAAATTTGAGCAGAAACCCTGCAATTGTGATTCTTTTTTGTGTATTGTTGAGGATGAGAGAGGATTGGTGTCTGGTTTCTGTTCCAGAGTGTTTCCCAGCTGCTGGGGTCTGCTGGGGCTGTGCTGCTGCAGAGAGCTGTGTACTTGTATGAATATGAGGTTACCTGCTATTTTATCATGATGCTGAGGCTGATCTGGGGCTGCAACTCTTTGTGCTGAGGTTTCTACAGCCTCAAGCTGTGCTGGTCTGCTCCCAGTTCTGCTCACTCCCTACAGCCCTTGAGGCAAGTCTTATCTGTTTTTCTAGCTCTGCATCTCAGACCCCAACAGACACTCTCTTCTGACTGTGTTTAAGTCCACATTCAATGTCTGTGCAGGCAGCATGGACATCAGAGTCAGTAAGTGTCTTTCCCTGGGCAGCGTTGTTTGATGGCTGAGAGTGTGGCAACACACATTCATTCCTCCTCTTCAAAGTTAGTTCCAGTGTAAGGTTTTAGCTGTAGAGATGGTGGTGGATGTAATTTTTATTGCATCTATTGGGACCACAATTTGCTAGAAATACAACTGATGCTTTGCAATATTTGTGTTGGTTTTAACAGAGTTACGTGCAAGCTGAAAGAAAAGCAGGAATAATTTATATGTCCTTACTTAACAGAAAAAATATACAAGCTGACTTTTAATTATGGACATATTCCTTTCACCATCATCACAACTTGTCTAACAGCAGGATTTCATTTTTTTTATGAACTGAAGATTGCTGCTACTATCAGGAGAAACTGAATTCTAAACTGGTGAAATATTTCTGCCATTATTGTAAAATTCAAGGTGTTGGAATACAAGGAACCTGCTGGCTCTCTTGTTCATGCGTTTCAAAAGACCTTAGTTGAATGCAAACATTTAGAACTTTGAAACAGAGAACGGCTTAATACTACCACTTTCATTTTCTCAACCATTAAAAAAGGTTAGCCCAGGTTTTGTTAAGGACTTAGAAAAGAGTTACCAGACATTAGCAGCATAGACAAGGTTCTAATTTTCCTGTTTTCCTCATGGTTATTGTCATAGTTTATTTTTTCAATTCTGCAGAGTTTTGAAAGAGATCCCTGAACAGTTTGGTCCTTTCAAACTATTTCTTTAGTTTCTTGTTGCTGCGTAGCACTGATGCTTGATGATCTGTATACAGCTGTGTTGTGGAGTTTATTCCCATGTATTCTATCAATACAATATATCAATGAATTCTTAGTATTCAAAACTTGTCTCATTTTCTCTTGTGAAATACTCATATTTACAGTGAAATTAAGAAATGCTGCTATTCAACTTTTTTTTCTTTTTTGTTTCTTTTTTGTGTTTCTAACTCTGGTTGAACTGGAAAGATTATCTTTTTCCTCTTAAAACTGCAAGCATTCCCTCATTCTGCCTTCATCTGTCCTTTATTATTCCATTGCAAGCCTGTAACTGAATGTGTAGGCTATCTAAGGTCCAGACTGCCCTCTCCCCTAACCCCCTTGACTGCTCAGCAAAATGAGATTCATAATGGTCTGGTTATTTGCAATTAATTGGCTCAGACAGGCTTGAGTTGTCACACATCTTGACCTTTATTGAACCAACAACTTTGACAAATATAAAGGTCAAGAAATTCTGCCCTTAACACTTCTTTATAGAATTGCTTTGATCACATATGCCAAAATCCAACTCTCGTGTCCCTAAAAGTGCTTCTGTAAATACACATAATTATTCTCTTTGTGGAGCTAGAAAATTAAAATATTCTCTACATTATCAGTGGTATAAGTAATTCCTGCTGAACAATCCAGAAAGCTTAAAGACACCCTATTTTAAGGTTTAGTGCTGTCAAAGAATCATACTTCTGATCCTAATATTCTTAGGCAAGCTTTTTAGAAGGCTGTTTAAGGTGATTACATCAACAGTAGTTCAGGGATATGGAAGAGAAAGGCAAGGAACAGAGTCACTACTGCCAGCTGCCACCACTGCACTGTCTAGCCAAGATTTACATCTTCATCCATCTTCACGTGTCTTTCTATCTGTTCACAACCTAAGCATGATGTGATGAGTAGTGCTCAGTGAAGCTGTGCATTGTTTAAAACGTGGAATAAAGAATTAGCAGAAGTAGTGGACCTTTGCTACAGTAAAGACCTTTGTACAGACAGGCATGGACATAGACAGGTACTCCTCTGTACAGAATAAACAATGCTGGCAGGATCTTCATCTTACTCTATACAAACAATGAACAATTTTCACAGAGTGGCTGTATCTGTCAAATTCAGGATGAGAATGAAAGTTTGTATATGGTCTGTAAGTCAGTGTCATATTTACATACTGAATTTCATACATTCTGTATTAAAGCAGTCAGGTTCAGCCTGTGTTTCTGTGTTACTGAGAACTTTAGTGCATTTGGACTTGATAGAGGAAGAGTAAACCCAACAGTTGTATCACAAAAGTTAAATGTCCCAAACCTCTTATTTGTAGAGCAGCCTTTCTATTTCTGAGTGTGATTCATGGCCTCCTGGTGCTCTCTGTAACCTTTTTGTGAATGTAGGGCACTGTTGGCTACCCATGTGTGCTGCTCACCTAGTCTCACAGATCTGTAGCTATTAATAGTCCTTATTTCTGGGCTTTCTTGAATAGTGCTTTTCTTTCCCTGTGATTCATTTGTCCTAGGTGTTTATGAGACTTGTAACTTTGACTTTCATGTGCTGTAATTCGGGCCAGACACTCTCCTGTGTCAATATTCTCTAAAATCTGTGACGGTAGGAGGAGTGCAATTTACAGTTGTGCTTGTAAATGACAGAGGCAAATATACTAATGAACCTGACATATGGCTTTATGTGAGAAAATTCTCAGTGGCATTGCCCCTGATTTTAGCTGCAGCCCTTTAGAGCTGCTCGGGCTGCATGAATTTTTGGGTATGGTTCATGCCTGTAAACGAGGCATTTTACATATGCCATTTCAGATGTCTGTCTTCAATTTTGTGAGTAGAAGTAAGTGATAATCAATCTGGAATAAGCAAAATATTGACAGGTTACAAAATGTTTATCATAAAACTAGAGAATTGAGATAGTTCAGAACTCCTGCCTTTACAATGTAGCTTCTCTCATTGTGCTTGTGGTACAGTGCTCTTAGCAATGACTGAAGAACAGTGTGTGGCAGGTTACAGCAAGAATTGTAAAGGGCAGAGAGACTTTGTGTTTTGGGGACACATACAGAAAATCTGCTTGGCTTTTATTATGCATATATCTACCATGTATCTCAAAGGAAGACAATCAAAAGCTGAAACTTCTTGTGGTAGTGATGTGAGATTGTAAATGAGCCTTATTTGCTTCAGAGTTTGGAAACCCCATGATACCAAATGCAGATGCCCTAGCTGTCATACTATGAGATAAAATAAGTGAGATGTTTTAAAATACAGATGCACTGTATGCTCAGCCTAACAAGGCTATTTACATTCCTGTATCAGTGTGAGACATCTTGTGCTCTTTTGTGATGAACATCAAGATTTAATGAGTGAAGAGTCAGAGTTGTGAGCCGATCAACTTGAAGGGCTTCTCAACTTTGTGTACTTTTAGACATTGAAGGGCAGACACTAACATGTCTAGAGAAGCTGTGAAACAAGCCTGAACTATTTACTATGCAGTTTTAATTGTGAAGTGGCTAATTGCCTTACTTTACTATTTAGTGCTCTAAACAAGCCATCCAATTTAGTGTATTTTTGTCTTTGATGGAATCCTTCCAAGTGTTTCATTTTAGAGTAAAATCAAAATATTTGGTGACAGCTGCCTTTGAGTGATCTGCAATTCTTTCTGTTGTTTCAGTTATTGATATTTTTACCTCTAGTATGTTTTCCACATGATATATAACAATATATAGAACATCAGAAGACCCTCAAGAAATTGAGACATGCATATTTCTGCTTCTAACCTGGGATTTTGGCATATAGAATTATTATATAATCATGAGCTTTACTGATTCCAATGATTATTAATTTCAATGATTCTTTTCCCCTTCAGGTAATCTTTATTATTATAGTGAAACAACTACTATCTAGTCAAGTATATTAGCACACCTAATATGACTGAATTAAAACCTGACCTTGATGTATTTTGAAGGTCAGCAGCCAGACAGAAGAAAGGATAGCAGTAGTTAATAGCTTAGAGAAATTATAAATTATTCCTTCAAAAACTATCCTTTCATATGATAGAGCTCTATCAAAAGAGATATTAAATGAATATACCAGCTGCCCTCACCTCCTTTCCTGTATTCATTCTGGCAAATAACTGACATGTGGAGCCTCGTTATTAACAATTCTGAGATATGTATTGTGTGTGGCTACTTATGCGCCAGCACAACAGATGAATATGCTCCAAATTCTTTGACTGCAAGTTCTTCAGACCAGAGGCCATTACATCTTGTGTTTCTGTTTATGGTGCTTAACGTGTCACCTTGATCTGAAGTGAAGAGCTAACTTAACACAATTTATCATTAATCTTGGAAGAAAGCTGGAAAATAGTGTCTCACACCTCAGACATCTACCTTGGTGTGGTTTAAAATAGGATCTCAGTATGACAGTGGCTAGAGAGTAAAAAATAATTACTGTTATGTTAAATTTCAGCTTTTTGTTAGTGCCCACACCAGACTCGGTAATGTTTCACTTTTCTTGAAGGAATTCTTACTTTGCGGAGTAAAAAAGGTCTTAACATTTCCTCACAATTTAGTGCATAGTCACTGTATCATCATTTTTATTGTTTTAATATTTTCCTGGATGTCTTAAGATTTTAACGCAGTAAATGCTTTTCTTTTACTACTTCTAATCAATATTGACCTCACAATGATATCCTATTTCCAAATCAATGTTTCTTTGTTGTATAAGGTTGCAATTTTAATAACATACCCTAAATAACACATAATTTATTATTTTAAGAAATCTGATAATTATTTTGCCCCACAACAGATAATTTTCCTCCCATTATATTGAAAAAGACATTATTTTATTTCCAATTGCTATTAAGATGGATATCTTTCAAAGTATTAGAAGATCATTACAAACTCAAAATAGACTTATGCAACTGGTAATTTGCCTGTCAAAAACAGACCACAGATGTAGCTGAAAGAGATATACTAATGGAATGGCACTAATGCAATTTCACAAATAACTTAATGAAGCATGTAAAGCATATTTCTTCCATTGAGTACACATAGCATGGAGTCAGATCTTGCTTACTGAGTGTGAAAAGTATTTTTAATCAGCTTAAAGATGAAGAGACTCTTCAAGGTTATGCTATTGAAAGCCATAAAAAGAAAAAAAAAAAAAAGTCAGCAAAGTCTGGTAGGAAAAACAAAGTAACAGTGGCTCTTTGGATATGTGCCTTTCTTGATACCCTTAAGCTCCAGAAAGAAGCAGCCTGATGAAGGGGATGATTTTTCAACACTCGAATGGTTGCTCTCTGAAGTTCTGCTGCCATATCTCGAAGTGTAGAACAAAGGAAGAGACAAAGTAATGTTTCAGATGATGCTAAACACAAAACCACCAAGACATGAGCCGACGCTTAGGATATCCATGAGTCTTTGCAGAACTTTAGACCTCTTTGTAATCCTGTTGGATGCAACAATAGCAGCTGAACATGAGCCAGTAGTGTGCCCAGATAGCCAAGAAGGCTATTGACATTCTGACCTTTATTAGAACTGATGTGGTGACCAGCAGGACCAGGAAGTGATTTTCCCCCTGTACTCAATGCTGGTGAGCCTGTACCTTGAGTATTGTGTCCAGTTCTGCCCCCAAATTATTCTATAGTTCTATAATGCTTTTGGGTGGAGAGAGGAGATACACACAAGCAGTCGCATTTTCTTCAGCCTCCCTTTGTCCTGTGCATAGGTAACAGACTACACTGTGGAGCCTTGTGCTCACTCAAGTGATAGTAATATTAACTTATCATTCCCCTGTCAAATACCTGTACAAACATGCAGCCAGGTGACAAACACTGGGCTTTCCCATCTGCTGTTGCTGCCCACTCACATCTCAGCAGAGACATTGGTCGTTAGTCAGATAAGTAGAGCAGTAAATGATAACAGAGATGAAAACAAGGCAAAGGAAATGAAGAAGCACTACTATAAAACAGGGAGTCCCATCATGAATTTATTTAAGGTCATTATGGCTTAACAAGAATGTGTTTAGAGGAGTTAAATACCAGACCCAGGAGTATTCCCACAAGACTTCCAAATCTTTCCTTTCCTAAAGGTCAGTGTGATGGAGCATGCAGTTGGCTTCTCACACTGAGAGTGTGTATTGCTGAAAATCTATACTCCTAATTACAAGTTTTTCAGTCTTTGGAGCGAGTTCAGCATGCTATGCCTGAGTAGGTTACTGTCAGCGTCTAGTGCTATTAACAATAAATTCACTGAATGCCAATATAGTGTTAATCTGCACCATTCAGAGCGATGCAGTTCTTTAACCCATGTTTGTTTTAAAATGAGTGTTTTAAGTCCCTTTATTCTTTTATTTCAATATGGTATATTTTGATGTATAAAAATAGTTGCTGCTCTTTCCTATGGTAGGTGCCCTTAAATCAATCTGTATATGTACTTGTTTAAAATGGCAAGTATCAAGGAAGTAATGCCTGTAGTGTAGTTGTCCAATGCAGTACAAACAAGAGGAAAAAATTCTTTGCTATTTTAGTTATGACTTTTAAAGCCTTGAGTTAGCAAAGTATTAAAGAAAAAACTTTATTCATCCATGCATTTTAGCACGTACTCATGTTCTTACCTAATGGCAATAGATAATGTCACTGGATTTCTGCTTTCATTTACTTGGCTGATGACTGCTTGAGCTCTTCAAGTCACTAATAAGTCATCAAAACAGAGGAAATGTAATTTTCAGTTAAGTAAAATGAAAAAAATTGAGTATTTTTGATGAAATTAAAAGTAGAATGGAAATACTGTCAAGTAGAACAGTTCTTGATAAAGTACGTTGCAAAAGAAACCATTGCATTTGAATTTTGAAGATTTCAGAGAATTTTTATTCAGTATTAAAAAGATTGAATTTGATATAGAAACTGTGGAGGGAGAGTGTTCAAATTTATTTTCAGTTGTAGATAATTTTTGTGAAGTTACTTAAAAAAATTAATTTGTTAGATCTTGATGCTTCTAAATCTGCACTAAATACTTAGCCAAAATAATTTCACTTGGAAATAACCACCATTAAAGCATCTGTCAGTTTAAAAGTGTAGTCTTCAGTAGCAACAGGTAGCAAGCACTCTAAAAAGTTTTTGTTTTTGTCTCCATATGGAATAGAATTTATGTAGTTACCCATAGGTAACTTCTTTCTGTCTTTCTGACTTCCTTCTTATGGTGCTCAGAAAGCAACTTGGAGGTGTACTGACATATTGCTGTAATCAAACCAATTCTAGCAGATTGAGGAAGATAATCCATCCTGGTGTGCCTGTTTCAATACTAGATGCAACAACTGTTCTAATAGCTGTCTGTTTCAAAAAAGTGCAGCTTTCTTCCAGTATCCCAAATCATCCAAATTATTTTTTCCAACTCTGAAGGAGAAGTTTCTTTTATTCTTTCATGAAAGAGCATTCCTTTTATGTGAGAAACTGCCATACTTGTCTATAAGCGTGAGAATTAGTAAAAGAAAATTGCTGCAGCTTTTTTCACTAAATGGCCATGAACCTGTACGAAGGTTTCACTAATCTTGTTGATTTCTTACTTTCCAGTTCTCTTTAGTTGTATTGGAATGGATAACTAATCTGCAGTGTATTGGATGGTAAAAAGTTTCTGGAGTTAGTGAAAGACTTTACTGAAAAAAAATTGTACTTGCCATGTTTTCTAGCAATGAGTGTTAATGTTGTAGGATTATCTGGCAGTTCATTGAATGCCTTTTGGAATATATACTCCTAATTACTGCTTCATTGAAGAATGCTGGGAAAATCATTCACTGTTCTGTCTAATAAAATCTCTGAGGGAGTTTAATTTATGACATCTGCATTCATGATTAATTTCTGTGCATGTGTTTTGTTTGTAGTACTGCTGAAGTCAATGGGAATTTGTAATAGAAACACTCTATGTTTACTCACCTAATTTTTGTCCCCAAGGCAGTCTATCAAGTGTTAAGTTTTGGAAATCAGATTTACATTCCAGTTCTCAGCTAGAAGGTTAATTTCCCTCTGGCTGCTACTTGATAAAGTCAAGAATTAATGTCATGGATTTCAGCTGTTAAACTTGTATTAAGCCAGCTGGAGGCTCACTTATTTCAAACACTGCAGCAGTGTAGAACAAACAGGGCAGTCGGTTGTAACAGAAGTTTTGCTGTTTCTAGTTTCTTTATTATAGGGCAACCTCAGAAAGAAAGATCCTTTGTTCCTTTGGGAATTTAAGTTTTGACAGAGTTGAAAGTAGCGAAAAGTCCAGTAACTGACATGTCAGTATAAGCTTTTTTAGAGGAGATCTTTGTTTTTTTAAAGCTGAAAGAATCGCAATCCGGATAATATTCATACCTTTTTGTTAAATATCAGAAAATGACATAGTAGTAAGGAAATGACATTTCTGAAGAAGTCCGATGTGTTCCAAAGGGAAGACAAGAGAGTTAGAAGTGGTTTACTATTTACTGAAGTTGGGGGCAAAAATCAAATAAATCCACAGATTGCTAATCTGACTAATTGTCTTGCTTTGTGGATTATTCATGAAAAGTTTTTTCTAATTATGGATAAAGTCTGCTGCTGAAGCCAGAAGCAGAACAGATCATAGTGTGCTTTATTTTTTTTTTTTGTGAATGATTTATTTCATGTTTAGCATTCCAGCTTTCTGTTCCTATTTTCTCTAGTATTTCATAGGTACAAGGCAAACTGGTAAAATATGAATTCTCAACAAGCATGATGTGGGTGGAAAATTATCTGATAATTGTTGACCCATCCATATTGGTGATTAACCCATGTCTATCTTAAGGGGGTTTCGGAACTGGCTGTGATCCTTTTGATAGATTCATAAACCCTATTGAAAAGAGGAAGAAAATCCAATTAGAATATAAATGATATGAAATAAACCCCACCAATCAGTAAACAGAATCTACTTTACATAAATTGGAGACAAAGTGTCTTTACAGAAATTAATCATATCTCATCTGAATTAAAAAGATCAAGGATGAAATTACCAGTAATTCATAAATTCTAACATAGGCATGTTCCAAGAAAAAGTTACCAGGAGTTTATAAGAATGAAGATCCCTTTTAAAAAATGTATTTTTTTTTAAGAAAAAGCTAAAGACATCATTACACAGAAGCAAGCAGGTCTGCATATGCAAGCAAATATGAATTGGAAAATTTTTACACTAATTAAAAAAAACTTTTGAGTTTCACAATAGACTATAGATGATATATTGTATAAAAACCAGTTTTCACTATTACCCTTTATTTGGTTTTAAAGTAACTGACCTACCTGGAGAGTTCATATTTTCAATAACACTATTTTTTCAATTAACAAAAAGAAAAAGCTTACTCCACTCTCTTAACTGTTTGTAATAGACTAATTATGTTGGATGGAGAAGTTGAGAGAAAATAATAGCGTGTTTGTCAGGCAAATATCTCCAGCTTCCCGTAGATCATTTGATACTCTTCATCTATGGAAACTCTTTGTTCTACAAAGTAAATGAGCAAAAAATTATTCTTCCTCTTACTATAGTTATGTCTTAGTGATAGTGTTGACCCCATGTTAACAGACTGACCTGGCACTGAAAGTGCACCTGAACTTAAGATGTGCCAAATGTTGTGCCGAATTCTGCTGCTGGTGCTCAATTAAGTCAGTAAAGTTGCACTGGTATAAATGAGGGTCCAAGCATTCCAAAACTTATTAATAACTGCCATGGATGCTGTGAGAATAATTACGTGAAGACAGTGAGAAATTGGAGAACTCTGGTGTCAAAAACCATGGAGTAACCACTGCTAGTGTCCTGTGGCTGGGTATTAGAGGCCCTTTGGATTAGATTATCAGCTGAGTGTGACATCCAAAACTACACATTGATTGTTTTGTTGTCTGTAGATACTGGTGATCTTTGGTTTTTGAAAGTATGTTCTATACTGTATTTTCAGAATAGTTGCTTCAACTGAAGCATTTTAAGGACATGTCACTTCATTTTTGTAAATAGATCCTTAGATTCAATGATGTTTGCCAATGACAGAACATACGTGGTTGGAAGTGTGAGGTACAAGAAGTTCTACAGTAGAAATAAAATGTAAGAAGACTTTGCTGAAATAACTGCAGAAATTTTAAAGAAGGATTAACATTCCTTAGCAAATGTTTCTTTATTTCAGAGCAGGGTGTTTTCCAGCTTTATGTTCTTTGGCATCAGGGTTAGCAGCCGAAGAGCTTTACAGTATAGAATCACACAATCATTTGGATTGGAAAAGACCTTTAAGATTGAGTCCAGCTGTGAACCAAACACTGCCACATCCACCACTAAACTTGTCCCTAAGTGCCACATCTTTTGAATACCTGGGAGAAAATAGTGGAACATGTCAGAAATGAGAGCAGTCCTAGTGGGAAATTCTTGATCTGAGTAAAAGGTATAAAACATAAAACCTCAGAGTAGAGACATGCCCAGATTGGTTATGCTATTTAGTATTGATTTTACTGATCTGGATAATGTAGAAGCTTTATTTGAGATCAAAGCACAACTCTACCTTGTGTTACGTTGTATTGTTTGAACTTGGAGAGAGACACTGGGGATTCAGCAAAAGCTTACTGAAGGTAAAGGAAAACTCAAGAGTCATGGAGCAGCCAAGAGTTGCATGAAAGAAGTGGCCTTGCCTGCTTTCAGAGCCTTATCCCTCTGTGTGACTAGACACTAATGTTTATTTTTATGGGAAAAGAAAATGCAAGGTGCAACTGGGTTAGATTTCTCTCCAAAGAGGGCACGTACTTCTCTTACTATTGATGTGGCTTGTAAGCTAGTTGTCATAGCAACAGAGACACCTCCCCAGTCTCACTACTCAAGGATCCTGCTCAAAAAGTTTCCCATAACAAAGCATGACAGCAGCCTGCACAACATGCACAAAGGAAACAAGTGGCGAGGGATTAGTTTTCAAGGAAAGGTGAATGGAAGAAGTGTCACCCTCAGAATTCTTGATTTTGTACCTCTGTGTTTTGTCAGTGAGGCTTGAAAGACATCTGAGTAACACAGTAGCGGGGACAGGGTGTACACAGCATCAGTTAAGGATTCACAGGCAGTCTTGATTTACTCACCATGTAAGGAAATGGATCAATACAGTGCAAGTTGTACTGGGAAAACACTTGACATGTAGAAGGACCAGATCCAAGAAAGAATGTGTTAATAGCATAGGAACTTCCTTATATTATGCACTGTCCATGTACCTCCTGTCCCGAATACTTTTGGCTTTCTGGCCTGAGAAGGTGGAGAGAAACAGCAGCCTGCACTCAGCTCTGACCTGCTGTGATCAGATTGCTTCTCTGGCACAACTAGTTAATTTACAGACTATTTAGACATGTCTCTGTTGAGATGAAGGTTACTCCTCCCTGTGTTAATCCCTTAGGTGACCTGGTTCCCCTATGCCCTGCTGTATCTTCCTTACCTGTGCGTGAAAGCCAGAGCCTGCCTTGGGAGTGCAAGTTTTGGCTTTGCTGTTGTTGCTGTTGCTCAGGCTGTTGCTAAGTGATGATGTGGTAGTTTTTTTAGAAATTAAACCTGGCAGTTTTGGCATAATAGATGCCAACTTTCTTTAACTAGTTTTTAATCTATGGTATGGATATTTAGCAGTTAGTGGTTAGTGAGTTTCCTCAACAGCTTCATGGAGCTGGTGTTGTTTTCCCTGTGCTATTCCCCATTTTGTCAGAAAAGTCAAGTGCTTTGTAGATTAAAGAGAACATGGTAAAAGCTTTTAATGCGTCTGCTCCCCGATTACATCCTGAGTGCTCAGATGTAACTGATTTAACTTACATGACCTTAGTATTACTCTGGTTGATATTCAATCTGTAATTTCACACTTAATCTTTCAAAACATTCAAAAGAGGGAACTAATTTTGTTCAATTTCAACAACAAGTGTTGCATCTCATGTAGTCAAGGTCAGTCAGAATAGAGTAACTGAGCTGAATCCTAGGATTAAATTCTCAGGGAAAATTGGACATAATCAATTACAATTAAAAAGCTTAGCAATACAATAACAAAATTACTTCAGAGGTAAGTGCAAAATCTCATTATTTGTTTATGGATTTTATGAGGCAGTTTTCTCTAAAATGATTATGGCAGTTCTTGAAACGAAAAAATAGGATATTTAAGAGCAGTAACAGGTTCCAGTCTTTTACTCAAAGTAGTCTACCTGTGGTGCTCATGATTGCAGGGCTTTTTGTTAGATTTTAAGAATAGATTGTTGAATTAAGAGGCAAACAATCATAGATGGAAAAGGGATAATGACCATTGGAATTGCACAAAAAGCATTGTAACTATGAGTTTGTTATTAACTGATCACATATTTAAAGTAATAGATTTGTGGATTTGAAGTTCAGATGAGACCCTACTGTTCACCTAGTCTTGTCTCACTTATTATAGGCCTAGTAGGTTCCTGCATCCTGCCAGCAGCTTATAGTCAGCTAGGATGGTGAATGGGGGTTAAGCTGTGCATGACTTTCTTCTGGACTGTCACTAAGTAGAGAATGTTTGACAGACCTGTAGGAGTTGGATCATGAAACCAATCTGTGTTTGCTTATGCTATAGGTGGGAGACATTTCTGTCTGAGTAAATGTAAGTGGCATACCTGAGGTAGTTTCCATTGAAATGCCATGGGTTCTCCAGAGCAGGGAAGTCCATGCTTGGATATGAGCTACACAAAACCTGCATGGGACTCTGGCGTGGAAATACGTTGCTTAGTGTCACCCTTATTGACACTCCTACCTGATCTAGCTGTGTTAAATCTGACTCAATCACAACTGGAAAATGGACAGAATTAAACATAGGCTTGATTTTGATACACAATAAATAGTATCTTTTGAACCCATTAGAAATGCTAGTTTTTTACTTTAAGAAATGGAAAATGTCTGGCTTTAGACTGAAATAATTGTTAATTGAGTCTGATTTGCAAATAGTTTTATTTGATCCAAGTTATAAATAGAAAGTATTCGTCTCCTAGGTGTTTTGAGTTGGACTTAATGTAACACTGTTTTGTTCAGAACTCAAAAGACAAAATGGGGAAAAAAAATAGTATATCTTTTTGGCCTTCCACACAATCTTTCTGTATACTTTTGGAGTCAGTGATAACTGGATTATAAAGATCTGTAGTGAGAAACATGGACACCGCAAATGAAAATCTGACATCTTGAACTCAGTTCGACGAATATTTGATTTTGAAGTAGAGAAGTACTATGTCCTGAAATGACTATGAAGTACAGGAATTTAAAATCCTTTCTTTCTCTTTGTCTGTCAGCAAGCTCATAAAGACAAAATGAAGAAGAGCAGATATATATCCTTCCCCTCAAAAAGTTGCTAAATTCCCTTGCACTGGACTAGTCTTCACATTGCCAACAACAGTAGGTAACAAAGACTTCTACTAGAAGGGTAATGCAGTTAATATATCTGGTTGTGTTTTTCAATTTTCTTGAGCACTGTTTACAAGCCTCATTATTACTTGCCCCATGTGGGAGTCCAAGCCACTGTTAAGGTATTTAAACCCCTGAAAGCAAAAAGATTCTATATATAGGCCAAAATGTTCCCCTTATTTCTCTCTCCATGGCACTAAGGAAATATGGCCATCTACCAGGAACTGACTCAAACACAATGAGGTGGAAAAACATGACCTTCAGAAGGATGATTTAGCATGTAGATTGTAGAATACATTTCTATTAGGTTGCTCCCAGCTTGGAACCATAGAGGATATTTGTAAAAGAGTATTGTAAATATGGCTTGTTGCCATGTACACAAGCTACATTAGGAATAAATCCTTGCTGTAATATTAAGGGTTATCTCTTGACATTGACAAAGTGGAATTCTTGCATCATAGACCTTATTTAACCCTCATGTAGGGCTAACTTTAATATCCCTGTGTAGAAATCACATGTGAATGATTACTTTTTAAACATAAAGTGTCAGCTGGTAACCAGTATTTTACCTCTAAAGCAAGTAGAGCTAGAATGAGCCCTTGCTATATAATACAAAAGGCCTTGATCTAAAAGTCTTTCTCCTTCGTTTGCTGAATGCACTTGAGGGACTGCCTTCTCTAAGAACTGGCAGTGTTCCTTGCCCCTTTCTGTTCTTCCTGGTTAAATCTTCCTCATTCCATATGGTATGTAAAGCTCCAAATGTTTCTGTTCAGCCTCTATAACTTCATGTAGACTAGACCTAGCACCATGTGCCCCTAGAAACAACTTTTATTCCAGAAAGACATTACGTGGATCTGGATGGTGTGTCCCATTTTGGTATTAATGGTAATAATGCCTGTGATAATAAGGTTTCATTCTGTCAGGACTGTGAAAACCTGAGAATGAGTGGGCAGGTTAGATAAGGGGTAAGAAGTATTAGAAGCAAAACTAAATAAAGAATTGATGTGGAAACATTTTTACATTATTTGTATTAATATATAATCCTTTTTCTGTGGTGTTAGAAACAACATCATCATGATTGGAAAAGATCTTAAAGATCTAACCCCTCCACTGACTTCACACTGCCAAGCCCATCACTAAACTAAACTATGTCCCTCAGCACCTCACCTATGCATCTTTTGAGCATCCCTAGGGATGGTGACTCCACAATCTCCTTGGGCAGAACATTCCAATGCTTAATAACTCTCTTGGTAAAAAAAGTTCTTCCTGATGTCGCATCTAAGCCTTCCCTGGCACAACTAGAACCCATTTCCTCGTGTTCTATCATTCTTTACCAGAGAGAAGAGATTTACTCCTACCTCACTGCCATGCTCTTTCAGGTAGCTGTAGGGAGTGATCATGTCTTCTCTTGAACTTCTCCATGCTAAACATCCCCGGCTCCCTCAGCTGCTCCTCATAAAACTTGTGCTCCAACATTTCAGTGTCCTTGTAGTGAGGAGCCCAGAACTGGGCACAATATTTAAGGTGCAGCCTCATTAGTGCTGAGTACATAGGGACAATCGCTTTCTTGGCATTACTGGTCATATTGCTGGAAGATGTACACTGGGAGCACAGCTGAGGTACTTCAAGTACAAATGAGCTTTCTTCAGTCCATGAGACCAGACTACAACTAGTCTGAAGTGGATGAAATACCCTGGAATACATATATTGTGGATAACAGGACCTCAGCATCTTTCTGCCCTATGGATCTGCTATTATTCTATGCTGTTTGCTAATGAATATATGCATGGCCTAATAGCCATCACTTTATAGAAAAATAGTGGAAGAGTATGAGATGTACAATTTTCTCCTCTGACCACTGTCTCTCCACGTGACATAAGTGTTGCTCTGTGGTTGCAGTCATCTCATCCACACTATGGTATGATGAAGCCAATTTGATCTCAAAACATCATGAAGGCAGCTGTGGGTTCAGGCTGACTTCCTCTACCGACCACAGGTTTGAACAACACTTCCTTGAACAGAAGTAAGAGAATTAATTGAGCGAACGCTGTAACGATCCTTCTCCAAAAGAGAACACAATCAGTTCATAATCATTCATAGAAGGACTGGGAGACACTTAGAAGAGTTGTGAGGACTTTCATAGATTACAGATGCTCAAGCAACCTCATTTTGAGACTGGTTATATGAAGAACTGAGTAAGACAGTTGCTGAGGTGGAACAAATTGGGTTAGGCAGAGGAGCTGAGATGAGAGAAGAGTCAATATTTAGAGGGGAGATGCAGACTGTTGTTGTCCAGGATAAGAATGCTATTGATCTTAGGTATTTATAGAGCACCCACCACTTTAGAATATTATGTAATCAATACTTCCATTTTCGAGTGCACTCGTGAGAAACATAACACTTTAGAAAATCTCCTGATGGAAGTGAAATAGGCCCTGGTGTCTTTCTGTTCATTTGGGTACCTAAGAAGACTGAGAATGGACGCTCGATTCTCCAGCCACCTTCTGAACAGAGGAATGGCTAGACATGTTTCAGATTTGACATTGACTTCAAGCTTGTAGCTTGTTCACACATCACATCACTTTGATGTGAGCTGCCTGTTTCAAATGTGAAATTCAGGATGCAAATTAAAGATTTATGACTTTTCTGTCTGTCAGTTTTGATTCCATCATGTGCTCATTAGCTATGCCTTGCTGTGTTGCCTTGTAACAGTTATGACTGACGTTGACCACAGATATTAAAAATGATCCCTTTTGATACATTAGTTAATTACAAAGGAAATCATCCTTCTCCTGGCAAACTCAAATCCATCTTAAAATTTCATGGAGATTCAATTCATTATGAGGAAAGTTATTTATGAATTTACTAAAAAAATGGATCTGTTCTCATTAAAGTAAGCTTAAAGGTACAAAATGATAAAATGTCAGTTGCCTACTTAACTCTTTTGGTGCATGTTTCACTAATGAGCTGAGAGACTCTGAGACTTCTCAGATAGTACTTACAATTAAATTCAACTAATGCAGAGCAAAAAAGAGACTTGTAAAGGACTTGCTTTATAGGTATAAAAAAATAAAGAGTGATGAAGAAACAGGTAATATATATGTACAGGCTTTCTTACTTAAAGAGAATATTTAGATGCTACTCAACTTTTGTCTTTGTCTTTCTCTTAAAACACAGGAAGCTTTGCATGTATAAACCCTACAATCTTCTTGGAGTAAATAATGAATTAGATATGACCTTTGTAGAATTATTTTCCTTCTTTGATGAGTCTGTGCATTTCTAGGATAGGAATTTGCCAGTATTTGTCAGTTCCTGAGGTGAGATATGCCATATGAAGGCAATGGTATTTTCTTTTCTCAGATTTTCATTCTTGGCACGTCAAGGCTTTGCTTTAGAGTATAGATTGAGGGACCCGTTGGTCACTGTATTGGTGTGTCTATCCATATGCAAAGATGGAGGGATGTTACAAAGCCATCCCCTCACTATCCCAAACAAATCACCCCAAGAGGTGATTTGAAGAGGGTACAGAGATATGTAAATTTGCACAGAGAAATATGTGTAAGTGGGTTCAGGGGCAACTTTTCAAGTAATATGAAGTAAAGAAAATCATCAAATTTATCGAGTTACATAGTAAATTTGTAGACTGTGGTCACCTCTTGGCTGAGAGGTGTAATGTGTCCTGGCTATTTGACACAGATCACTGCTCTGACAATCAAACAGCAGTGGCTGTCACTCATTGACCTCCTGCTTTAAATTTTCATCCTTAGTTTTGCAGGACAGCAAAATGGAACTTTATGTGACTGAATGTGCAATCACTCTTGCATTTGTTTTTGCAGGTGTTGCTTTTACTGCAGTGTAAGATCAGTAAAATGAAAAAGAAAATGATGATGGCAAGTGTTCTCAGGAATGTGTTTACTAAATGACTGGAGAATAGTTATCATGGCATCCATGTAATAGATTTTTTTTCTGTCTTCTTCTTGGCTTCCAAAAATATATATATTTTTTCATATAAAAAATACAACTTAGAGAGGAACTTTCAGTAGAAAAGATGATTGCGTGATTTTTTTCAGTTCTTTATACTTTTCTCTACTTGTATGCACTGCCTGGGCCCAAAGGTACTCAATTCTGAAAGGACCTGGCTTTCCAGCCCACTGACCCCATCAGGACAGTGGTTATTTATGGATATATACAAACTGATCTCTAACATTTAAGTCTTATCAGACCTTGGAAACACCTGATTTGAGCCTCCAGAGCAGATTTCTGAAGGAAGCATTTATGTGACCCTCTTTCATCACCTTGTTTGCATTCATAGCTAGGCAACAGCTCTGTGCTGTATGAAAGGACGAAGGCAACAGACACCACATCTGCATCATCAGGTCAGCCTGGTGTGCTGCTGCCACTGCTCTACCTTTCAGAGGGAAAAATCCCAACTGAGTTGGAACAACGTCATCATTTTGGTCATGTATTTTGAAGGGATTGAATATCATTTTCTAGTCTGGGAAGGGTTAACAGCTTAAAAGATAAACTGGGGAAAGAAAGTAAAAATGCTCACTGTCAACTGGGACTTGCATTTCATTATTATTTTTAGAAATGGTAATTAATAAATGTAATTTCTTTTGCCATTTACTTTTCCTAACACTGATTTGTACTGCAATTCTCACGAGTCTCCTTGTAATGGAAACTTAGGCCAGACCTAGTAGTATACTCCACTGTGAACCAGGAATTGTGTGTCAGCCCTTTGTAGGCATCTGGGATTAGCAGTGCAATTCCTATGAAACCTGGGGCAGTGTGTTCTTATGTATGAAATACACTGAAAGTGAAGAAGGACAAAATGATTCATTTAGAAGTATTGGCTAAATTAGTTTTAGGTGATGAAGTTGAACACACGATGACACAATATTTCATTTTTATTTGTATTTTGTTATCCTTGCTCACTTTACTCAGCAGTAGATTCACCAAATATGCCTAATAGATCTTAAATACTGCCATCTACGTATTTTGAAAAATAGTTTTGTCTTCTGTTTTGTTGTTTACAAGATAATGTATTCTCCCCCTGGCAATCCATTGGCATCTGTGTGGCAGTGACAATAAACAGTCACCTTTGTACCCGGATATTATAAATCTACATGTTTTTCAGTTCAAATCAATGTCAACTTCTCACAGACTGGATTGAAGTTTTAATAAAAACCAGGTCAGCTATATTGTGCAGTTGTTCTATGTTCCTCTAAAAGAGGATTTTGAAGTAAAAGAAAAAAAGTATGGATTAAAGTTGCTGCATTTGTGGTTCCATCAGCCACTGCTTTACCTGTGAAAATCTCTATGATCTGTCAAACTTCCAAGAGTACAGTGCAAGCTAGCATGAACCATCAGCAATTAAAAACTGGGAAAAGCCTTAAAACTTATTGCATGGGAATTTTCTGAGATGGATCTGAAGAAGGTAGATGAAAAATGTAGGTCATCTCATTTCCTGTCTTGTGATTCTTTAAAAAAATTATGTTTTATGATCTGTGAATTTGCTACATGCTTTTATTACTCTTTCACAGAACATTAATCATCTTTGAGATCCTTTCTATTTCTGCCTACCTTTGCTCCAAAATTTGAAAGAAAAAATGGCATCTGGAAGAGCTTTGAAACTCCTCCAGAGTTCTTTTAAGACCTCAAATTGTTTTTATTTTCCCATGAGTAGCTGGAGGAGAGGAGAAGAGAATGACAGAGCTTCCATTTCCTTTCTTGTAACCAGCTGCAACTTCTTTAGTTTTTCTTGTTTAGCTCTCTATGTAATACTTCACCATAATCAATATCAGAAACTATGTATTATTGAATTTCTTTGACCAAGTACTTCTCTAACAACATGGAGCATAACCTCCCTGCCAAGCAGCAGGATGAAATAGCTTGGTAGGGGCAGAATGTTGAGAAATCTCCTGAATTTAATTTTCTACTCCAGTAAAGAATCTAAGATGGCTGCAAGGCCAAAGGCTTTTCCTACAATACTATTTAGACTTCATTGGTAATCGGTTTTGTCCTAACTCATTTCAGCTACAGCGTCTGAAAGTGTTATGGCAAAATGGGATGTAGTCTCCCAAAGCAGTTGCTGCTGCTTAAGCACAGTTTTGTGGAGTGATGTTGTTGTAAACTCAGACCGTGATAACATAAAGAGGATTGATGCACTAGTGAGCTAGGTGCCAATCGTGTCTAATGTGGTATTCTTCTAATAATTTCAATTACGTGAACTTCATTTAGACCTTCTGATAATCCAACCCAGTGCATAATTTAGATGTGCCTGAGAAAATTTCCTTCTCTTAATTTAGGAAAGTATCAATGAGTGTTTAAATTCACAGTGAAAGCCTATTTCCCTAAAGTTCTTGTGGTGCTTTTGAAGCCCTTTTTGTGTATGAATGATCTATGAAAAGGCTTTAAACACTTGTGAACACGTTCATTAATTTGAGATTATTCAGTGAATGCTGTATGTAATTACAACTCCTCAGTCTGTGAGTTGCTCATAAATTATCAGCTATGAAAGCTGTGGCTGGGATTCACTTGATAGTTTGCTGTTGTGACACAATCAGTGATGTGATAGTATTGCATCTGTTTCTCTTTCAGTGACTCTTGAGCTTTCAAGTAGCTTTCTCAATATGAGTAGCCACAAGATACTTCTAAACTGAGGGGGGGATCTGTGAGTGAATTTTAGATCCTTGCTCCAGATGGGACCTGGCTGTGAGTGCAGAGACTGTGCTCCCCACCTGCTGTGCACTTGCATTTACACTAGAAGGAAGCCTGGGCTTGCTGAAAAAGGGAGAGAGATGATGGGCTCAGGTAGTCAGTCTGGGCGATGAAGGAATCTGTCCTGTGGCAGATAGTGGCTCTTCTCTGTCTCCTGCTGCTCTTGAAAGAAAGAGGAAAATATGATAAACAAGTGTCCAGCATCAGTATTAATTAACCTAGAACCAAGTATGACATGAATTCTCTAAATTATTTCAGTGTGTATTATTCTATACATGCAAATGCTTTATTGTCCTAGGCACTTGAGTGGGAAAAAAGCTGCATCAGAGTTGCCCTAATTTACACAAAGGACTGTCCTGGCTGAACAACTGACTACTTCAATTTTGACCTGTCATCAACAGGAACTTTGTGGCAAGATAATAGCCATTATAAAGCACATCTACAGTCTTGTGTTTCCTTTATTCTCACAGATGATACCTTGCAGAAGAGACACTGTAACTCTGTCCCACTGGGGTCTGTCTCAGCCTGGTTTGGAGGTTTCGTGAGCTCCAAATTGGAACCACCCAGCTGGGTGGAGTACTCACTAACATGCTGTTTCTAAGCTTTTTCCTTCTCTTCAGCATTTCCTGATGAAACTCTGCACGTAACACATTCATAATTACAGTATGTAGAACTGCTCCCTCAAGATGTAGGCTGCTACTTACATGATTCATTGAATTCATTTTCCCTCTCTCCCTTTCAAGACATCTTCCTATTCTGCCTTTGATGAATCTAACTTTGAGCCTATTATTAATACAGGGCACACACTGTCGCTGAACTAGTGGCACCCACGTGTATCTCCCTTGTTGCAGTAATGCTTTCCTAGTACTTAATGGTTGCTGTTAAGATTAAATCAATCATTTTAGATATGATGAGGCAGGAAAACTGAACTGCAGTTTGACATATAAACCAGAGTAACTTTCTTTAACTCCTTTCATTCAAAGAGAGAATGAGTTACCAGAAATGCAGAGAATTTTAGTAGTTCTCTTTGTCTGATAGTCAGTAACAACAGAAAACCAAATTTACTGTTCCTTTTACTAAAAGTCAATTGTATATCTAATCGGTTATTATTAATTCCTTTTAATGTTTTGTATTATCGTTTTAATTTCCTGGTCAGTGAATTTAGAGAAGGTAACAGAAGGCAAAGTCCTCAGCTTGGAAAGTAGTATTGTGGAATATAGTTTGAGTATAGTGGGACAAGATTAACAATCACGGTGAGAGAAGATAAAACAGCTAGTGTTTTTGCTGGTAGGACTACGTGGTGATTTAGTTAGAGCATATTCTAGTAGTGTCACTGTTTTAAAGCTCTGTTGTTTAGTAGAGCTATGATATCACTGAAGTCATAGTGTGTGATGCATTTACGTTTATGCTTTGTGTTTTGAGAGAGGAACATGCATTTAAATGCCATAAAATGCAAAATTTGTTTCTTATTCCCCCCTTCTCTGTATAGTGAGAAAAATAGTGCTGAGAGGATGGTATCTGCATCTTAGTGATTAGTTGGACTGCAGCTCTATTTTTACCTCCAAAAAATGTTGATAACTTTTATATTTGTTTGATTCATATGTTGTGCGTACCTCCAGAAAATACACCTGTGAAACCCCTGAGGTTTCCAATTCTCAAAGTAGCTGTTAATGTGGGATTTAGAAAAAGATATTAATAATATTATTCACTCAGACCAGTGTTTGAGATTCCTTCTAGGAGACGTTTTCATATTCTACAGGGATTGCAAAGATTATTTGCTACTCAAGATTAAAAAAAAAAAAAAGTGAAAAAAATGTGGCCTTTGGGTACAGCTTACTAAAAAAAGTAATAAATGGCTTTTGCCTTCCTAAGCAAGGTCTGCTCTGTAACTTTGCTGATAGCAGCTAGCTTTGTGGTCTCAAGTATTGCCAGTCCTAGCTACACCTGTCTGGAGGTGCATCTGTTATTTTCATGCAGCAGATGCTGTAATGGTGCAGTGGCAGCATTTGAACCCAAGATTGGTTGTAGATTACATTGTTCAGGGACCAGGAAAAACAAGGTGCAAGCAGAGGTGCTTCTAAAAGACCAAATGCTGCACATTGAGAAGTGCTTTTGGGTGAGACTACGTGACTGCACTTGGCTCATAGATCATCACTATAGAGCAATTGCAGCTTTCTCTGCAGTCTTGAGCTGATGTTGTTTGTTAACATCACACAGAGCATCTGAAATGCTGTTCTTCCCAACACAGGGAACGGGCAGTCATGCAGAGACCATCACTTGGTAAGAGTTAAGTCTTCTCTCTAAAAGAGTAAAAACTAGATAGTCTATAATACAGTTTAATAAACTGGAAAAGTAAAGCTCTTTCTCTTACTGTTTCTGTGAATATTTATAATCACAGGCATTGATATTGCCACAAAGATTGTACTGAGTTGTATTGAAGCTTTCTGAAAGCTGGAAAACCAACATTGGATCTTACAATGGAGGCAGCATTGGAAACTTTGTGTTGTACGTTATTCATTTGTACTGACATTGATTTTGAGTGGCATGCAATGATAACATAAAAAGAAGTAAAAGACTATTAATATTTGTACTATCAAAATGAGCATGAGGCACTGATGATTCATAAGCACAACTGTAAATAGACTTTATTGATGTGACTTTTCTTGCCTTTATGTGAGATGTTTCTGTTTCTTGGGAGCGCTTAGGACTTGTCTCACGTTTGTGAATATCAGGGAAAAGCTGTTTTTGCAATGAACAGTCTGAAAATGTTATCTGCTTTCTTTTTGAAACTAACTAATGTTGAAACTATTCCCTAAATGCAAAAAATCTTGCATTGCAGGACAATGTTTTCTCTTAGTGTGTCATAGAATATCAGGCTTGGAAAGGACCTTTAGAGATCTAGTCCAACTCCCCTGCAGAAGCAGGTTTGGGCTGTGCTCTGTTTCACTGTGAGTTGCTCTGCTACCACCAGTGTACCCCCAAGCCTTTTAGGCCCAGTTTTATCTTATCGGATTCATCCTACCCACTGGCTTTCTTAATAAGGCTGGAGCAGGGCCTGTTGCCTGAGGGAGCTGCCAGGTGCTCCTCTGGCATGACCAGTGTCCTTGAGCTGGAGGGGAAAGGGCCAGAACACATTGTACAGTCCTGGCATATGTGTGGTCTTCAGCTGCAATTTGACCTTGAGATTTGACTGTATTACCTGCACTAGAGAAACACAGCCATCAGGCTGTATGTAGAAGGGTTCCTCTAGCTAAAAAGACCCTTAAAAGCTGGCCACAAGTTCCTGCACTAAGGAATCTGAGGAACAAAACAGACCTGGAGATGCTAAGTAACACAAAAAATGTAAAGACTCAGTTTCTGCCCTCAAATAGGAGAACTGTCAATCCAATAGAAGCTCCTGAATCAGTTACTCTGCTTTATCTCAGATGTCTTAGTAAATTTTCTTCTTTTAGACCAAAAGTATTAAAGAATAATGGTTTAAATAACAATCAAAAGTTAGCAAGTCTGGAAGTCCTGCTTTGCAAATCTGGGAAGTCTAAGTGATATCGAAGTAATTTCAGATATAAAGTCTTAAGAGTCAGAACACTGATTTACATAGGAGTTAGATATGTAAATACCTTTGGAAATCTGGATTGAAGACATTGTAACATTTGGAGCTGAAATTTAGTATCCCAAGTTGCTTTTAAAGTTTTTTTTTTTTTTTAATTGTTTTTATTTTTCAAATATTATAACCAGTTCTGATCTACTAGAAAGACTTTTCTGCCTGGAACTTGATTTTAAGATACTAATTAATTATCAAGTATTGTAATAATTAACCATAGTGGTAAAATCATGTGACTATTAAGGCTAACCCTTGTGACTCCCAAATTATTCCTGAACTTTTAAATAAAGGATTGGTTTTTTTTTTCCAATAATACTCAAACTTAATGCTAATTTGTGCTGCTAGACTATTTTACTTCAACATCTCACCTGATTGATTGTCAGTTCAAGTCTACACATTACACAAGCCTTTTATTTCCAGTGAAATTGAAGCTGGAAGTCACGTCACAACTTAGTGTTCTCCAAGTAGGTGTTTTAAAAGACGGTCTCTGAGCAGGGGCTACCCATAAATCCCACAATTTATTACATTCATTACTACCTAGATAAAGGTTATTAGGCAATCAATCAGGGCCATGTCTCATTACCCTTTAGTAGTTGGGATGTTTTCGAGGTTTGCATTAGGGAGTCAAGTTATTTTCTTCCCTGCTGCTGAGCAAAGAACTCCTCCAAGTGGATATTGTCTAAAGTGGAGTATTGAAACATTAAGAAGAGACCATGTGAAAAATGATGATGACTCAGGCAGCTTATTAGCCCTTCTCAAAAGAATGCAAAAATGTTCTTTCCAGATGGAGAAGTGGATGAGTCATTTAAAGGGCAACTAATATGCAAAGACTGTGGGAGAGGACATGACATGGCAGATAGATGTCAGTTTATCTTCATAGCCAAAGCTGCACATTAGCTACTACCTCTAAGTGCTTCTGGTGTGGTCCTTCATCTTGTTCTTGTAGCTGTGAGCTTGCAAAAGCATCAGCAAGGTATTGTCAGGCCATTTCTGTAGTAAGCTGTGGGAGAATGCATTCAGTTTGGATCAGGGCTCTCAGGACTAGGGTGTAAATTCTCTGCCCAATGGAGCTGTGTTCATACATGCAGGCAGGGAATTAGCCTCTGGATGCTAATCTGGTGCTCCAGCCCTTTTAGTTTCTCAACCTGGGGCTGGAAATCTTATGTCAATTGCTTTTCTCAAAGCATTTCAGCATTCAGTCCCTGTTTATCTGGACTCCTCAAGTACAGAGGCAAGAAAAATTACCAAGATTAAAAAAAGAATAATTGAATTTATATAAATGTCAGCAGAGGTTCTACCTCAGCTGTAGGACAAAATGTTTGAGAGGTTCTTTATATATATTGAAACCAATTTATTCTGCTATCCCATATTATTAATGATACTTTTATCAATATTAATGTTCATGATAGGTGTTCATAAGAGCTCTTTGCTATAAGTCAGCAGCCACATTCATTTTGCCACTGTATGTATGGGTTGTGCATAGGGATGACTAATGACTGCATGAGCTGTGTGACATTTACAGCCTAAAAGGGAAGTGTGTGTGAAACTAGACCACTAATGGGTTTAGGCTTCAGCACAAGTTTACTGAATTTCTGCCAAAAATCTCACTGAAACTCAAACTGTATTTTGTATTGGGCTTGATTTCCTGGGCAGTGATTTTAAAGTACACTTAATACATCCCTGTCCTACTAAAGCTTCTTACAGTTTTATGTTAGGATTTTGTAAGCATAACTCTGGGTATAAAACTGAGCTGTTTTCATTTTGCATCTTAGCCTCTGAAGCTCTTCCATGAGGTTGATGGTACTTGAGGAAGGGAAAGTTTCTTGTTCTTGCTGCTTCACCCTGAGCCATGGAGTGGTGTGTGTGGTTGCCTCGTGACAATGTGGGAGCTGGAAAGAGCAACTGCACTTTTGGTTTACAGTAATTCAATCTTCATGGGAATTTATTTGAGAACTGTGAATCTGGACCAGGCAATGGTATTTTTATCACTTTTTTCCTAGTGAAAGTTTTGCTTTACTGTGAGACAATGCAAGCATGATGGGAGGGTAATTGCCTAACATTCTTCAGCAGAGGTCTGGGGAGTAGGAAAGCCTGTGACTGATGACTATTGTATGAACCACTTGGCATAATGGAGGCATGATTTACAATCAGCACTAGGCAAAATACTGCCATGTAGCTGGGCAGTGTGATTTTGAACAATGCAAAGTTTGACTGAAATTACCGATTTTCATTTTTGATGATGAAATTAGTGAATTTTGTTATAACTGCCACTTGAAGATAAAGTTGTTCAGATTTGCACAGCTGACAGGATTATACCAGAGGAAAATACTAAGATATGCTGCGATATAAATGTTAATAAATGAGGGTTCACATTTCTAACATCTTAGAGTAGATCATGGATTTATGATTTTTAATTTCTCCCCCACAGTTGTTCCTATTCCACAGAAGCATTGGGAAATCTGCTCTTCAGTATTCCTTTATGTCACCAAAGTAACTGGGAAATAAAATTCCATACAATATTTGTAACTGGGATGTGCTCAGTTCGCTCTTCTGTCAAAAGTCCTGCTGTAAATTAAATTAGAAGCTGCTTGAATGCTTACCAAGTTCTCTGCTACATCACTGGTAAAACGGCATGCCAAAATGACTGAAAGTTAATATCATGTTCTCTGACATCAGTCTAGTGATGTATAGCTCACAGAATGAATTTCCATTGTCAGTAAAACTTTAAAAACATTTACATATATCAAACTCACAATTCTGAAACCCTGTAATGTCCTTTCAGTATATGCCATGGATCCTAGAAGCAGTGACAGCTATATATCAATCTAGTGGATTGTTCATTATCAGCTGAAGACAGGGGTATAATATCATTGCACATGTACTTCTCTGAACGTCAGTACAAAGAGAAATAAAGATGGAAAAATGGATAATATTGCTCAGAGATTCTAATTTTGCTTCGGTGACAACATCCAATATAAGATTTTAATGTTTCAGAGATGCAGAAATCTCTCAGTGCAATTCCTCACTAGCTCTAAATTAGAATGACCCCAGTAGGTTTTCACATATTTCTTAATGGTACTTTGGCGTTACAAGGCAAAGCTATAAAAACATAGTCAGACCATTCCTGGCTCAGAAATAAAATTCCCTGGATGTTAATGCTTAAAAAAGTCTCCCAAATAACTGAAATTTTCTTCCATATAGTGAGATGGTGGAGCCTTCTCTAAGGTTTTTGGTTACTCTCAATGCTGTCCAAGAGCAGTGGCTCATGTTAGCGCTTCCTAGAGTTGCTTTGAAAAGCAGCAGAGAATGGGACCAGTAAAAGGAACAGCAACTAGCGTGTCTGACCTTTTGGGTTGTACGCACAATATAAACTTGTGTGTGTTTGCTACAGCATTGCTGTTGACCGACAGCGTCTGTTTCATCTTCACTGAATCATAATTAGCAAAGTGACATGCTCAGCAGTCTTAAGCAGGCTCTGAGCTCTCCTTACCTGTAGTCCTGTATGACTAAGCTCTTTGGAGAAAACACTGAGCGTATCCATGATGCTTTGTAACAATAATGCTGTTGTATGTCCTGGGAGGGCCACACCAATTTGTGAAAGGCTTCTGCGACATTACTCATTGACTTGCACTTTGCAATCAATAACAGAAGCAGCTGGAGAATGGGAAGTCTCAGAAGCGATGTATCTAGACATATAAAAAGGAAAGGAGAAGAGGAAAGCACTAGTTCCGTTTCAAGTTTAGATAGCCACAATCCCAAAAGCCTGCTTGTAGTCTTTGCCAGTATTCTTATCATTAATTTCTGTACTGAGAGTCAGAAAGCCAAAAGCTATGCCTCCAGATATGGTGGTTGTCATGTCTTGTGTGATTCATGCTTCCTACAAAGAATTTGAAGTGAAGCAGAAGATAAGAGCCCAAGTTGTTCTTAAATGATTTAATAATAAAACTTTTAAAGGGAAAGAATAGCAAACTTCACTCCTTAATAACATGTTTTCGCTGTAGTGGTGCAGTGTATCCATCTCATTCCTTTGGGGATACATTTTTAATGCTGTGAGTGACTGAATACAAATCTATGTTAAAACATAAAAGTTAATTCAGAACTGCAGCTACTATATTGGTAGATGCAGTTCTTGTGCCATACCACGGCTCTTTGGCATTCCAGGCGCTGGGATCTTCCTTATCTTTTAGTTGTATTCTTTACAGTGGCCAAGCAGAGAGGTGAGATATGATGGGCAGTACTCCAGCTCAGCATCCCATTCTCCTCTTACCACAGCCTTGCTCACCTAGCAGTAAGTTTTCTGTTGCCATTAAGAAGGAATATTATGCTTGTCTTCAGCACAAGCACAGTTAAGGCTCAAGTACATGTTTCTGCTAATTGCATTGGTATTCTTACAGTTGTTTTATTTCAAGCTAAATTTCGTTTTTTTTTTTTTTTTTTCCTCTTTCTTTTACAAGTGCTATTCAGCCTGTTACATTGTGATGGAGTCATCGTGTCTCAGGTCACCAAGATTATTCACTCCTGGCACAGTTCTGGGATCTTAGAGAAAAGGAGCAGAACTCAGGTCAGGAGTGTGGAGCTTTGCATAGGCTATCACAGCACAGGGCACTTAGAAGAGGGATGATTTTTGTGAAAGTGGTTTACCATGTTGAGGCTTCAGTTTAATGTGGATGCTTTTGTTTATTGGACACAAGTCTTATTGAACCTGTGAATTGTGCAAAAGGACATTTAAATGACATCCATCTACTAGCAAGAAATGGTGGGAAGGGGAGAGTGGCTTTTCAAGACTAAATTCCTGATTACAAAGCAGCAAAGTTTTCCTATTGATGCCCTTAGCCGTTCATAGATGCTGATCATCAGACTCAGAAGGTAGGCATGTTGTGTTTAAGTCCTGGTATTACAGGTGTCGTTGTTTCTGCCAATTTCTACTAGGCTGTCAATATTTTCAGTTACATTTTCCAAGGCTTGCAGATGGTACATTAGTACTGTATCCCCATTGTATAAGGACCGATCTTTCTGATGTAACTTAGCTCATTACCTTTTACAGTTTCTCCAGTAAATATGTTTGTGCTTGTATTCAGATGAATGTAATGTAAATCCTCACCAACAGTAAGTTCTTTTTGGAGGACAGCTGCATTTTTCATTGTATGTTTTTACATTTCAGCCATTGATTACATTTCAGCGTGCTGCAGTAACCAAATAAGTCCTGATGTTTGTCATTTGCAGCAGTGGCTAGCATCAGGGAACTTTAGTGAAGTAGATTTTCATGTATTGCTTAATTGGGTCAAACCAAATAAATGCTGGTACTTTGGCATTACAAGGAAAAGCCATAAAAATAGAAATATAATGCAAGTACATCTTGACGTGTTTTTTCTCTTGCTTACTGAAGACTTTGCACATAAGAACTGAGAATAAAAATACATGTATTCACAAAAATGAAAACTACTTGAAGAGAGCCAGTGCACAGCTCTCAGAGTGCAGCCAACAGCACTGTGGGTGTAGGCAGCCACTGCAGCCTGTTATGAGGTGCAGAAGATTTGTCATAGGCTGATGTCAGTTGATTGATAATTTCCACATATTCATTTTTTATTGCTGATGCTCTATCAAACCAATAAACTAGATCTACAAGAATGTCTTCAGCTGGAAGTCTGTTTCCATCCTGAGTGCACTGTTGGAATCGGAATGTATTTCCCTTTTTACTTTAGATAGATCTCTTATAAAATACTGTTGGAGAAATAGAATTGCCACCCACTGAAACCAGCATAAGTCATGTGCAAGTGAGACTATAAATGGATTTATAATAGAGCTGTAGATAAGAGCTTTACTCTGTTTGCTACACTTGAGCATCGTTGTTGGCCTTTAGGCTGGAATACAGGTATATCTTGGCAGAGCGGGTTACCTGGTGAATATCTCCTTTTAGCTATGGACAGTAGGCAGATGTGTATGTGCTTGTTGATACAGTGAACCCCGATGTGTTATTAAGTCCTCAGGAGTGAGCTGATTTAAAGGTCTGATCCCTTTCAAACCAGAGACAGCAAAGACACACTAGTGGCAGCTGCCTTGAGAGCATGGATGTTATATCCTCTTTTGCCATATTTTGCATAAGTGGGTGTCTCTTTAGAGAAAAAGCCTTTTGCTGCAGGACACACATGTTAACTTCACCTTACATTTCCTCCTCAGCTGCCAGCTGCAGTTCTGGCATGTATGTCGTGCTGCCTCCCAAAAGATGCTGCCAGCGACTATGAAGGGCCAAAGGAGGAGCTTATATGAATGGCACAGCTCCAACAAGTAACCTGTACTTATGGCCTCATCAGTCAGGGCTGTCTCTTGATCTGGACTCTTAGTTCACATTTCCAAATGTAGCTAAAAATACTTGTAGAAGCTATTACTTTTCCAGCTACAGTGTTCCAGACATTTATATTACCTCCACCATGAGCTAGTGCAACGCTTCCTATGAGGAATGACTGATCTTGAATTTATTTAGCATTTGAACACAGCAATGGATATGTTGCACATCAGCTTTCTCACAATACCATCATAATATAGGAAGAAAAAAAAATCTTCTTGGTGCATAATAAGGCAAGTAGGAGGGTGTACAATTTGCTCTCTGAAATTCTGGTGATCCATTGGTTACCACTGTGATTGCAGTATGATAAATTTAATACCACACACAAGAAGAGGGTCCTGGCTTTGAGCAAAGACTAAACAATACTGGTGCATGTGGGAGGGTGTGTGTGGGCAATATTCTTTATAGGTTATCGTGCTTGGGGACTTAAAATTCACATTTATCAGGACATTTGTCTTTCTTTTAACTCATTAAATGAAAAGATTCAACTTAGGTTGAAAAGTTTGTAGAATTTATTATTTTGACAAGCTACATAAATTGTGCTGTCTAAATGTGCTGCAACTTTCTCTCCAACACTGATAGTTTTCTATGTGCTTCACAAGGAAGAATTACTTGTATTTATTGTTCCACATACTACTACTTTAAGCAGAATTCCGGAAGGTTTTTCCCCCAATCTCTGCAGTCTTACTGCTGCTGAAAGATTTGAATTACTGTTTGTGTCATTGTTCTTTGAGCCCATTGGAAAGATATGCATTTGGGTGATAAATCTGTTTTTCATACATGCAGCAAATATCATGTGGAAGAAATTACTCTAAAGAACAGAAGGCAGAGAGCTGCAGGATTCAAAGTAATTTTCCACTAAACAATAAGGATTGGTAGCTAACAGGGGTGGATCAAACTGAAATTTTAAATCATGGAATCATTTAGGTGGGAAAGAGCCATAAGATCATTGACTCCAACCATTAACTTAGCACTGCCAGTCTTAACTCTTTGATATTTAATGAAAATATTCCCAAAATTTCTCATATTTTTAAGACTGAATAACTGTTTTTCTCCCCAAATTACTTTATCTTTTGATGTCATAAGAAAAAAACCCCAACTTTCTCCTTATCCTTATAAATTTCCTATTTGTAGTATACATCAGAGGCTGCATTTTTACATTTGGAGACTGAAATTATCTGTGGAGTAGGTTCAAAACATAGAGCCATGCAGTGGAAATAGTAGTTCCACATTTCAGAGTTTTAAAGACCTTGGAAAATGCACAGCCTAAATAGATAAAAACATTGTCCTTAAACAGGACAAGCTCTACTCTTATGCAACTATTATTATGTATAAACATAACATTTCTCTTTTTGGATATGTTATTTTAGAAGCATCAAGGAAGTAGTCTTAATCTGTGCAGAATTTAGTCAAACTAGGAAAATAAGGAAAAAATAAGGTGAAAGATGGTATGAAAGAATTACTTGGGCCAGGGTTTAATTAGGTCTTAATGTACCACAGGTCTACGTGAGCCCCATGGATGAGGAGAAGAGCAAAGAACTGAGAAATGAAGTGAGTGGATGACTGTGAACTGAAAAAAGGGGAGAAGAGATAAAATGCCAGACTTTGAGAAACTGGGATGCTATTCCAGTTTTAGTGGGTGGAGTGAAAAGCAGCACAATGACAAGGAGCTGAAAGCACTCGTGTAACATTTCTGCTGTGCACATCTCTCCCTTGCTCCCTGTTTCATCGATAGACACACACATATATTATAAAACCATGCGTGGGAGCACCACATGGTGGTTTCCTTTACCTTTTAAAAAATCCATATGAAATATTTCATGATTTACCACCTGTCAGCTTCTCCAGATTTTTTGTTTTGCCTTTACTTTTTCAGTTGCTGAAGACAAATGTTTTCTGTCATTTATTGCCATCTCTCTCTGCCCACCTCCAGCCCTTCCCCAGCAGCTGCAGTAGATCAGCATGACCCTGGGTAACACTTTGTGGCTGCTGGTGGCAGAAATCCCCCCACCTACCCACAGACCACACTTGCTCTATGTGATGCTCATCAGGGGAATAGGGACAGGAGTGACAGAAAGCTTGGCTTTTTGTTGCTTGGGAGAACAGTCTGTGAAGAGGAATGTGGGCATGAGAAAAGAGGAGGGTAAGAAGCATCTGCCATTTCTCAGGCTTGAGAGACTTGAGGGATAATTCAGACTGCACAGAGAAAACTTTCTGTCACATCTAGATGGAAAAGATCTCTCCTGAACAGAATTCAGAACCTGTGCCTTAACTGGTTTCTGTTCCCCCATCATACGTTAAACAGGTTTCTGGAAAATGACAAACACATATGGTGAGACTCAACAGCAAGAAATGGTCTTCTCTAGAGGTTGCGAGAGAGAGGCTGAGAGCAGGAAATGGGGATTTCAAGGTGATGGGAACAGTATGAGAATCTGGATAGATTCAGACGGACTCTTACACATAGCTGAAGCCTGCTGCTTGCAAATTATTTTATTTTGTACTGCAGTTCTCTGCTTTACAAGAAAAAAGACAATGTATAAATCTGTCAGACTAGAAGATACCATAATAAATCTAACACAAGTGTGGCACATTTACAGCTTTATATGTGCCATTGTTGATGGATCTGGACAAGCAGCATGCTAATTGCTGTTCTCCAGAGGGATTAGGAGAAGAAGAATCATTAAAGAAAAGCTCCTCGGCATAATAAAAAAATGCAATTGTTTTTTCCAGCCTTCTTCTACGTGCCCATGGAGGATGGGATGGGTTACCTAATTTTAAAAAAAAAATATGGTTTTGGAGCACATTTCCTTAATATCATTATGTGAGAACTTTTTTCACGAAGAAAAAGGAGAAGGCAACTCTCAGCCCTGACAAAGACAAGCAACATTGGAATTAAAATGCAAAATGGATTATGTTTATTTGGAATTTTCTCTGTCATTTAGTAGCTGTTCTTTAATTTGTTTATCTCTCCCTAAAATTGCCTATTGAATTTAATTAAGTGCACCACAAATTTATGAGTCAGGGCAATATGAAGAATTTTTTTTTTTAAAGCAAGCTTATTTGTACCTTGGATGAGTTTTCTCAACAATGTTGTGATTATGTGTCTGGATTACTGCTAGCACCTCAGAAACTTCACTGGAATACAACAATTGCAGATAGGCAAGACGTGTCAATATTCAGGCTGTGTCAGCATCCCCATTGCTTTAAATGGGCAGGATTTTCAGCTGCAGTCAGTTATTTACTGCCACCATGGGCTCAATGAAATCTGTCAGTCCTCATGGCCACACATCTACACTGATCCGTGTTATTGCTTAAGAAACTATTGGTGATGATGCATTGTTAAATTGGTCATCATGGTCATAATACTTTTGGATACATATATGACATATCTCAAGTCATGATGTATCTCTTAAATTCCTGGCATGTTTACTTTGCATGTTTGTCTAGCTCCTTGTACATACTTGTACAAATGGCTTAGCATCTGTGAGGATTCAGTGATATTTTGCCCAGCAACAAAACCAACTGAGTTATTACATTTACCACAATACTGAAGAGGAAAAGGTTTGTTGGTAAAATTAGCTTTTGACTGTTTCTCGCTACAGCATTCCAGAGAGGTGGTGCATTAATGTTAATGAGGTAGCTAATCACAGTTTGTCATTGATGGATCTGTAATCATTAATCCATGAAACTTTAGATTATATCCGTAAATCGAGAGATAATAAGGGAGCTGAGTAGGTCTGTTTCATGCGTCTGGCTCATTTGAGAGAAGAGCTGTCATTCCCATGAATGAGGGGCAGGTTATTCATGTTCTGTGTGCCTATACGTATTGTTCTCAAATATACTATATATACCTATATTTGAATGAGCGGTCTGACTCAACTGCACCAAATTCAATGGAAAGATCCTACTTGAATCAAATGAAGTGGAAGGAAGCACAACTTTGCTTTTGGGGCTTTTCTTTTCCTTCAGTGTCTATAACATGTTGAAATAATTCCTAATTGGACTCTGAACCTTAGGGTAACGTGGCTACAAATTATATATAAAAGGATAGTTTACTATACCCATGGTAAAGTTGTACCTTTGAGTTTGCATTTATAAAATGTTTAATAGGATGTTTCTAATGCATACATACACAGATTCTAAGAAATCATAAATAATGAAAACTACTTTTTTATACTTTTAACAAACATAAAACTTTCAGTGAAATGTTGAAATTTGGGTCAATATTCAGCCTGTGTAGGCATCCCCCATTGCTTTAAATGGGCAGGATTTTCAGCTGCAGTCAGTTATTTACTAGTGAGAAATGCTCCATTTTCAAACTGGTGCCATACCAGTGGATTAGAGACAAGTCTGAAGAGGCGCTGTGTTAGTCTGGACTTCCATTTTGGCCGCTCTTTGTATTAAAGCTACATGGAAATTTAAGGACATCTTTGAAATTGGAGGCTAATTTCTTTCAGTTCTGTAAAACAGAGTAGAAATAGAAGAAATTTAAGATCATTTGAAGAAGACATGGTTGTTTGGGATTTTTGTTCAGATACACAAGGGCTTTGATCAAAATGTGATAAACTTGATAGTTACAACTAATCACAGAATTTCCTGTTCCAATTTGAGATTCATTAAGATTCTGAGAAAGGAGAGCTCTCATCTGATACTGAATGAGATTTTGCCTAAAGTTTTTCAGACTAGTACACCTCCACCCAGTGAGTCATGTGCTATCGTTACTATGGCTGCTTGTTAATAACAGTTCTTACTGTTGTTTTGCTTTCTTTTTAGTAACAAAAGCAGTAGGAACATCAGGACTGACTTTTTTTGGGATGGTAAAGACGTGAAAACTTGTGATACAGGCATATGTGAGAAAGAAGTGGGACGTGGTATGTAAATCGAGAACCAATATCTTCTAGTTTTCTTATGAAGAACAGGAAATATATATTTATGTTTCTTTTAGGTTAAATGATTATTTACAAAGCAAATATTTGTAAGAAAGATGAGAAGTCCCAATTGCGACATATTAATTGTAACCTTTTTAAAGTAAAGATTAGTGTTTTCTCTGTCTTTGTCACCTTGCTTGTTAAGCTACTGGTTGTGGTCATAAATTTCATATGTATTTAAAAATACTGAAGCAGTCATGCAAAGGGCTATAAGCCAATGTTCTGGTGTATTAGCCATGGGAATATCTGTCTTATACAGGAGAATTTTTTTTTCAGTGAACTAGTTTAAGAAGTATGAGATATTTTCTGTGCCTTACGTTTGCAGCTTCACAGATTGTAAAAGCAGCAGAGAGAACTGTGATTGTCCAGCCTGACCTCCTGTGTACCATATGCTGCAGCATTAATTTGTGTTTGCAGTAAAACATGTTTTCTTGGAGACGAGGTATAAAGATAATCAGATATCCTTTGGTGTGAACTGCTCCAAACCTTATCTAATCTCACCGTGAAAAATGCTTCTGACGTGATTTTTGTCTAGTCCCAGTCTCTAGCCATTTGAACTTCTTCTGTCTATACCTGCCAGGCTGAGGTGCATTCTTAATCACATTACTACTGTAAACTTTACTGTGGAACAGAATGATTTTATTTTCCTTTGAGTTTATGAGACTAAAAGTTTTTTTCTAAATTGCCTTGGAAACACATTTGAGAAAGAAATTGGTAGCTAGGAGGTTGACTGACGTCACATTTGTTGACTTGGGAAAGCTGGCCAGCAATACTGCAGATGTTTTTTCAGGCCCTAAGCAAAGTAGCATAATGACCTACTTTAAACACGTTTCTCAGATGGTAAACAAAAGGATTTGAAGTTGGTTTTCAATTTCTTTTCTATATCTGTCCTTATTTATGTGTACACACGAGCTCTTCTGCCCTACTGCAGCTTTTCTGTGTGGTTGTGTCTTTTACCATATAGACAGAAAAATATTTTTCAAGCTTTCATTTTTTTGCGACAATTGTTTGACAGATGAATGTCTGAGTTCCAAGGGGAGGCTGCATGCTTGATGGGGCACAGACATATTACTTGTGAGCTTTGGTAAGTTTTCCTGTCCATGTCCTTGAGTATGAGATTCCTGGAAGCTCTAGCACTAGCTGAAGCTCTTCAGACTCTTGGTACAAGTCTGCAGTGGGAATTTTGAGGCTCAGGCTCCTGCAGCAGAATGGATTACATCCATTCAGGCCAGCCAGGGCTGGGGCTGCCATGCAGGCCATGAGTGAAAGAGGTCAAAGTAATTAGTTACCTTTAGGGACTGAGATGCTGGGTAGCAGGGCTGTCCTTGGTGTGTTTAAGCCAAGAAACTTCAGCAGTTTAAATGTAAATTCAGTCATAGCTGTCAAAAGTCCTAAGCAGCAGATTGTGTTTCAGAATCAACATATGCTGGCATTTCCAAAATGAATTTCTCCTCTACCCTGTTTTCCACTTGACAGAAATCTTGAAATATCATAATTTCCTCTCTGTTGATGTCTCTGTGTCCCAAACAGCTTTGATCATCATTGCTGCAGTTCTCTGGATCTTCACTGGTCTTTGGTGCTTTCCATGTTGAAGAAATCAGATTTCATGCAGCAGCAGGCTCACTATGGAGTTATAGAAAGGCATAATGATGTTTTCTTTTTCATTCTCTCTTATTTTCTAATAATTCCTAACACTTTATTTGCCTTTTTAAGTGTTTCTGACTAGCAAGCTAATGTTTTCATGGTGCTATCTATTATAACTTTGAGATAGCTTTCCTCAAAGTTAATAGCTAATTTATACTCAGTTACTAAAAATGTATAGTTAAGGTTACTTTTCCATGTGTGTTACTTTACATTTATTTACAATTAATTTTGTCTAGAAAGTTTATTGCCTAATCATTCTGTATCAGGAAATTTCTATGCAAGTCTTTGCAGTTTTCTTGACTTTTTACTACCCTGAATAATTTGTTACCAGTAGCAAATGTTGCTATCTCTGCCTCCTCTTTTCCCGATCATTCATGAAAATACTAAATGGCACAAGCCTTAGGGCAGAAGCTTCATTTAAAGTCTTACTATTTATTCCTACTTGAGTTTCCTGTCCTTTTAATCTGTTATTAATCCATAAGAAGACATTTCCGTGGCATTTAATGAACCTTTGGTTAAGAAATCCTGCTGAAAACCGTCAGAAAATTCAAGTACAGGATATAAACTGCCCTGTCCTTGCCCTACAGAGAACTCTCACCAGTTTCAGAGGTGTGGCTTACCTGTATCAGAACTGTGTTGGCTCTTCTTTTTTGAAATTATGACAGGTTTGTTCTTGTATCTACTGTTTTCATTGCTCGTTATGCTATGATTTGGTTGGGGGAAGATACACTTGCTGTAATTCTCTAGATCCCCTAAAAAGTAGTTTTAAAAACTGGTCACCAGTTGATTCATATTTACCATCTTTCACTTATCTGATGCAAATGGAATTTTAAGTTATCGATATAGCACTTCAGGAGTTTTATATTTAAGGTTTATAATGCTCCTCTGTGTCCTGTAACGTGTTACTATTCCTTTTGAATGTATTTTTTTAATGCTCACTTTTCCTAACACATCAATTTGAGAAATCCTCTTGTATATCCCCGAAGGTTGTTGAATATGAGTGACTGTGCATATCCCAGCTGCAGTAATTTATTACCTTTTCTTCTATATCATTATCCTCCTTGAGTGTTCCCTTTCTATCTCCGTTTTCACTTGATCCTGTACAAAGACTGATAGCCTTATATGCCTTTGGCTATGCTTTAAGGATTTACTGTTAATTTTGTGTCGTCTTGAAGTTGTTCTCAAAAAAAAACCCAAAACCAAACCAAATATCTATCTTACATTTTTTTCCTTTTTACATACAGCTTGCTAGATGTCACGTTCCTTCCTGTTTTCCTTCTTGGAGACCTTGCACTATTTGAAGCATGTCTTCTTGCTTCTTATAGCTTCTGGTATTGAACCATAGTGGCTTTTTTGAGCTATTGAAGTTTTTTTTAATATGTTGTGTGTTTTAGTTGATGTCATTATAAAGTCTGTGACCTTCAAAAATATGGTTTTGGCTGCTGTTTCTTATACACTCTCTCTTTAGAAACTAACCAGAGGTACAAAAGACTTTTCATTTCTTCTATAAGATATTACATCTGACTATGTTACGGGACTCTTCTGTAATGCCAGGCCTTTGAAATCAATATCCTGAATAAGGTCACAGGCACCATTCAGCGTGAAGTCAAGGGTTATGTGGGTTTGTTTTATTGTTTATACGTTTCTCCAAACAGTAAATTTTTGTGTTATCTAAGAATTTTGGCTCAATGTCACCTGCAGTGACATCTAAGAAATTTATGTGTGTGGTTGAAACCTTCTATTATTGTCATAGGTTTTGCCCTTAAAGACAGTCTTCACAGTCATTATCACCTTTCTGGTAAACCAGTAATATAAACCTAATACTGCCCTTTGATACTGAGGACTGAAATTGCAAGCCAATTCTGTGATTCTGTTCCTTGTTGATGTGTTTCGTTTATTTAACAAGTTTCATTCTGAACTTCCTTTAGGAAACATCCTGTATATATTTGTTTCAGTTGCTTAATTTAGTCTCAATTTTAGGACTTTGTTACCACTTCTATTGGATGCTTCCTACTTGCATTTTTTTGATGTTTGTCTTGTGCTTGGTTGGAGGATACAGAGCTGTTCTATCTTTCCTCCAGGGAGAATTTTTGTCCTAAACTGTATGTTCTACTCCTATCAAATTTCTCAGCTTTATTTATTTATGTATTTGTTTATTTTTGGCTAAGAAACGTTCTCACAGAACCATTTTAAGTGCCAGCATTGAAATAAATTTCTTTGAGAGTTAATGCTATATTCATCTCAGAAGGTACTAGAAAAACATCTGTCGGGAGGGATATAGAAAGCTTTGAACCTGCTTTGAGGTACAGAGATGAACTTCATGACCTCCAAGCTTCCCTTTTAGCCCTATCATTTATTTTAAATTGGTAATGGGGTAAACAGATGCAACTTCTGTAGCCTTAACAAACTGCCAGATACATATTTTTTTCCATAGTTGGAGATTAGAGCTCCTCAGAGATAAAGGGAATGGATATCCTATTGCAACACTGGAGCGTTAGAGATTCTGATGTATGCTTTCTATCGCTATGAGGATTGAAGTAAAAGAAAGGTCTTTTCTTCCCAGATTCTTTATAATATTGCCAACCAGAACTCTAGAAAAATATGTAATCAGTAGTTACTTTTAAGAAATATAGGAGGTTTGTGTTTTGTTGTTTTTTTTCAATTTTTTGTTTGTTTGGTTGGTTTTGGTTTGTTGTTTGTTTACTGGGAAGGATAGCATGTTCCCAGGCTTTTAAAATACCCTGTCTTTAGCTAAATTATTTCCTACGATGTGATACAACTTGGCAACATTCTTTCAACCATATTAGTATTGTCAACTGTCTTGAAAAACACAGAAGCAAAAACTTACACACTGCAATGACGAGTTGAAAAAGGGGTTGTGTATTTTTTTTTCCCCCCCCTATCTGTTGGTAGCAATGTGCACCACTGAACAGCACACCTCTGGTTACTGCAGTTGTTATGCAACGTAGGTTAAGTAGAGTACTTCTGAATGCTAATGTAATACCTTTCTGCTTAAATATACAGTCTGTGAAGACACTTTGCCTTTCACTCTGTATTTGTCTAAAGTAAGTAGCACAAGGAGCAGTCATACCATACATTATTTTACGTTATTCAACACGATGCTTGCTAAGAATAGGTGGATATCATATTGTATAAAAAGTAGCATAATGGCATGTGACTGTTTTTTCAATGAGGGAGGCAGTATGTGACTGTACTGTCAATGAGACTGCTGCCTTGCACTTTGTGATGCAGTTCTGCTTTCATGAAATCAAAATCTGGATGACTCATCTTATCCACTCAAATATTGTCATAGTGTATCTTCATTGCACAAAGTGGTATTTAAGACTTCCTAATCACATTACAAATAATCTTGATAATTTCACATGGTACTGGTCGTGAGCAACAGACTTGAGGAAATATTTTCAAAATATCTATTATGTAAAGATAGAGACACACTAAATATCAGAGGTACACAAAATGCCTGACCAAAAGGTACAGAAGGATGTAGATGAAAGCATCGATAGTTATTAATTAACACAATGGATATGATGTTAAATATGTCTTATTATAGCAGGTTAAACTTTTTTCTTAGTAGTATCAAATTGGTTTCACTATTTTAATCTGCTTTAAAATCTGCTAAAACTGGAAGATTTAAGTCATGGGAATATATGCTTTTGAATCGAAATACAAGAATGACTTAGTAGATAAGTTGGAGATGTTAACAAATAAGGAGAATTGGAAGAAAAGTAGAAATAATAACAGAAACGATATTGAATGAGAGATATAAAATTTTGTGTTTCAAAAATTAATGCACAAGGGAAAAATAAACTGAAGTACAGATAGATAACAGTGGACTCTCAATCCTCTCTTATTGTTCAGGGAAGAAATTTTGGAGTCAAGATTTTTATGTGCCATTGAAGAAGAAAATCCTCAGTGTTTAGGGATCTAAACCAGAGATAATAAGAGCTAGATGGAAAATCTAATGTCTAAGAATTCTGAACCTCTGGCTGTCATGGTCATCTGTATTCATTTCCAGTACCTGAATGTGAAATGGTTACACTGTCTCTGGTGGTCTTTTTATTCTTACCACTAATGTTCCCTATTCTCCCATTTTTGTCTTGGTTTCCAGACAGTTTCCAGAAAAACAAGAACAAACCCAAATTAACAAAATCGTCCTCTGTGAATATTGCCTGATTTTGACTGAAACCTGAAGATGTCGCTGTAGTAAAACTGCGTTGCTTGATGCAAAGCACTGCTGAGGGAGCCCAGATTTTGGTGGATTTGCATGTAAGTTGAGCTCACTTCTATCTCCTCTCCTAGGTCTGCAGCCTCTCTATTGTAGCCCATGCTTATCTGAGCAAGTTGGTGGCAGCGTGTCATGTGTCATGTCACTGAAGCATTGTGCTGGGTCTTTCTCTTCTTTCAGTTGTAGCTTTTGATGAAATTTGCAGAAATTTGTATGTCTGAGACCTTTAGCCTCTGTCAAATTGGCTGAAATTGTTCAACAGGTTCAAAATGTGCCTGAGGGAAAATAGCAAACTGACAGATGGCCAAGTAACACAGCCACATATGCCTCATTTCTTGAAGAAGCAGGTTAAAAATACTTCATTGTAATAAACTTCAAGAAATAAGGCAAAGAGTGACAGGAAAATGATCGGTTGGAAAGTCAAGACCTGACTATTTGATATACACTTCTGTCTCTGCATTGTCCTTCAGCTTCATAGGGAAACGTCTCCTGTTTTTACATGTCTTTTGGAACCCCACATTTTCACTGAATTGGTTGATTGTATGCTTTCACTCTGACATGTCAAACCTTTCTGTCTTGCTCTGACAGACTATACCATGTTGGGATTCATCGCCAGTTAATGCCAGTAGGGAATAGGTGATATTAGAAGTTACTTGTAGTGTTGAGCTGTAAGTAACTTACATTATATGTTGTTATAGTATATAGCTATCAGCTTTAGTTATATATTAAAGATCTCCTCGTAGAAAGCTGAAAAGTGAGATGAGTTGTGTATTGCTTAGATTCTCTTTTATGAAACAATTTTCTGTTAAATGAGTGTTCTTGAAAGTGAAAGATGAATGGTATGTGTTACAGCTTTGTAATATTCGCTGGTGTTCCGCAAGATTCCAGGTGCATGCATCCCAGCTTGTTCTGGACTTGACTTTAAAAGCCTGCTTAGTGCAGATTCCTAGACCATTTAAAAAAAATTTCCTACCCGTTCTCAAGGAGTGACTTTGCTGTGCTAAATGTTCTTTGAAATTAGTGGGAGTTTTCTATAAGTGAGAATGTGCATAATAATTTCTGACTGTTCTAGAGACAGTATGTGGATAAATAGATAAAAATAATTCTAGAGGGCTATTTTTCACTTTGAAATTGACTCCATGCCCACTCTGTGAAGTCAGCACATGAACACAATGTGCCATATATTTTTCACTCTTCTGCCTACCTCAATTCCCTGGTCATATCAAGATGGACAAAGTATTTCATCTTCCTCTGCTTTTCTGTATTACACAGTGGCTACAGCTGTCATCATATTTTAGTTGGAGGAGAGCAAGAGTCTAAATGTTTCTGTTTGTTTTGCTGCATTGATTTTATTTGTGAGACTGAGTTTTTGTGAAAAGCTGTCATCTTATATTGGAGGTTTGTAACTGTCCTTATGTGCGCTTAGAATACATATTAAAAAATGGCAATCAGGAAGAATTGTCAGGATAACAAAAAGATTATAATCTTACACTCATTTAGAGATGTTGAATTAACATCCTTAGATTTTAATTGCAGTTGATTAATTGAAATTGGAACAGTCGCTTTTCACTTTTTAATCTTAGGAAACGGCTTCATCACGTGAGGTTAATTTTACAATATTTTAACCACAGTGCTTCAGGATGACAACATCCTGCAAACAGGAGAAATAAGCAAGAGCTTCCGCATTTCTTTGTCATTCACAGTATTAGTAAATAGATTAAGCAGAAGGAAAACTATTTCTAATCTTTAATTATCCTATAATGTAAAAGTATAGAATATGTAGATCGAGTTCTAGTTTCTTTAGTATATGAGCACTCCATAAACAAGGAAGATAATTGCTAATTAGAAATAAAGGACTAATTATATGAGAAGAAAATTCGTAGTAAGATGTGTACCTGTCCAGTTTTACACTCACATGCAGAGTAATGTTGCTATGTCACAAGATATCACTGTAAAAATAAGGAAATGTGTTTTGCTGGGTTCCCTGAAGCAGACACAGTATTGTTCTCTGTCCAAGTCAGCCAATGAAGACTAGTAGATGCTACCTTAAAAAATGGATGTAAGGTATTTCTAATTAAACTTTTGCGCATTTAAACTCAGTCATTGCATTTGACATGTTGCCCAATTCATTCGACAGTTGCAATCTTTTATTCACTGTGTTAAATTTTCCAAAGTTGCTTTAGTACATGACATTTGCAAGAGATTTAATGAACAAGTGTCTTGAACATTGGAAGATGCAATTGTATATGCTTTTTGTACCCAGGCTTACCTCAAAATTCATTGAGTTAAAGTTAGTGCTACCCTGCTGTCACAGCAGAGTCTGCCAGCACATTAACTTTAGTGTACTGATTTCATCAAATCAGTGTATTATAGGCAGATGCTTTGTCCTCTATGCTTCTTCTAAGTGTGCTTGTCTGCCTGTTACCTTTCAGTTCTCCTGTCAACCTCCAAGAGCTGCTTCACTGGAGCTTTCCCCCATAAAGCTGTAATCTGTTGCCATGTGACTGCTTACATATTCTGTTTTAGATACTGTGCTGTGATTGTGTTTAGATTTACAGATAGGTGGTATGTAATATTTTAGATAGCTGGTAGATTTTTAGATTTGTCCTCTTTATTATTGGATTTTTCAAAGATTCTGTTAAAAATGAACTTGTAAACCATTGACAACATAGATGGAACAAAAAATATCTGAGGCTCTGCCATGCTAGTCTTCAGTGACAGCCTTCATTCCCTGGGGAGCTGTACCTTTATGAAGCCCAGGTGGATCAGTTATGTTTTGCAGATGCTCCTATTGCACTGTACTGACCAGGTGGTTAGAGGCAGGCAGATTGCCATCTCAATTCTTTTATTTTCTTATATATTTGTATCATACAATTAAATACACAAAATCTGATCCCAGTTTCCATCTCATTGACTTTTCAGTAGTTTTCTCTCAATAGGCCTCAATGAATTCAGGTTCTGATGTAATTCTAGTTAGGCTGCTAGTGCTGCCAACCCCAAATTTAGAGAATAATGAATAATGTTCAGAAAAGGTTTATTCTTTCAGGACATTTTTCTCGATAAATGATCTTTCACGTATGAATCTACTTCCCTTCCCAATACTGAATACACAGAGTTTGGTGTCCAGGTAGATTTTCTGTGTGGCTCACAATGAGTTGTTTGTGTTCTCTAAGTCATCAATTTCAAGATGTAGGGTAAGTAATTTTTAGATGAATTAGGCAGGTGAATTTATTACACTACAGAAGCAGTGTAATAAAATATAAATTTCTATTTTCAGAGTGGTTTATGATGGGATTTGCAAGGCATTTGCGTTTATGGTATGGCTTTGCCTGTACATTGCACGAGATGATTTGATTTGCAAGAGATGAGATGATTTCTACTGGATCTTCTTTGGATCTTCCAGGCAATATTGCTATTTTTAAAGCTACTGTGAAGTAAATCAGATGCTTGTCATATTAATTGAAATATATTAAAGTGTATAATACAAGCATAGCAAATCCAGTGAGTACTGGATCTTATATGTTAGTAATACTTTACTGCAAGACATTGAGAAAATAATAGTTGAAGAGGATGAAAGAGCCTCCATATGTTTTTATTTCCTCTTGATATTTAATGAAAGCAACATTGATCCCAAGATTTGTGCTGGTGTTATTTAACTTAGCGAGTTCATGTTCCTGTAGTAATTACATAGTTCCATTCAAAGGGCAACTGTTAGTACACTAATAACTTAGGCATCCACTTCACTTAGAGCTGAAAATCAAAAAAAGTCTCATATTGTAGGATTATATCCACTATCTACAACCCTCTGTGATATCGTCAGCTTCTGAAAACAAAGGCTACTCAGCTAAATTGGCTCTTTTATTCCTCTCTGGGGAAACTCAACAAAAAAGAGAATTAAGGCTGTTAGGATTTAGCCTGTGAAGCATTTAACAAAATATTCTGAGTCCCTGAGAAACTTGAGTCTGGGAAATATGATTCAGAGGATTAATTGCCTTGAGGTGGAGTTAATATACTATTGTGTTGTGTTAGCAACAGATAAGAATACCTTCGGTTGTGGAGTAGCTGTGGGTAATTGGGATAGTGCAGAAGGTCAGCAGATGCTGTAACAGATAATGGTTTATCAATACTCAGAAGAGGAAATTAAAAGTTCTGTTAAATTTCTGAGTTCAGGAAGTTTAAGGGTGCCATGCCTTGTTGCAGCTTATACATTGGGTTGCAGTTGAGTGGATTTAAATTGTATATGTTGATTTCATTGTGTGCCCTCCAATGGTTAACAAAATTTGTTCTCAAAAATCTGAACAAATGTAGATTTGACTACAGGTTGATGGCTTGATAATCCAATTGTGACTGGGAAGGTGTTTGAAGAATAAAATTGTAAGGAACAGAAGGGCAGAGTCATAAAATACAATTTGTCAAATTTATCTTTTAGAATTATTATACAGGGTCAAAACAGACTTATGTATTTTTAGATTAACAACTAATGTATGTTAATTCCCATTGCAATTTTTAGGCTCTGCCTAGAGCTTCTATTACTTGGCCAATACAGTATGCATGATCAAACAAAGTTGCAATGTGTTTGACTTATCTGTGGAGTTTCTCTTTACTGAAAAAATAGATGCATGACACGAAGAGAGTGTTTGCAAAAGGTTTTGTTAAGGTTAAGTTATGAGAGCATTCGTGCTCTTGAACAATACCTAAATATATGGTTGCCTACAGACTAGGGCTGGAGATTATGGTTATTACAGCAGCTACATCTGGAAGGCAGGAGACTGGTGGGTTAGTGAGGGGGAAAAGATAGAAAAAAATTATGAAGTAAACATTTTTTGGTTTTGATAGGAAGATGATTATTAATGAATTTATTAAAGATTTGGAGAGGCATTGCATGCACAACAGGAATACATAGACTTTTGGTGTATAAGTGAAATTAGTAATGAATATGAAGAGATATGTCATTCTGCTTTTTATTGATGCTAGCATATCATAGAAGCATGTATCTGTGGTTCAGACAACTTTACCTACGTGTCTCGCTGTATTCATGGATCTCTACATTATACGGGTGTCTCATTTATTAAGCAGTGCTGTATTCTTCCATTGCTTGTTTTTTTTCCTGACCATCAGGGAGAATATTTGAAACACCTTCATCATTTATGCTTCCTTTTGCTTCAGGCTGTTAGCATGGGTATTGCAGATACCAAGAAAAATAGCATATTCAAAGACAGCACTTCGTATCAACAGGCTTGAGGGGAAACAAGATGCTGGAGGCAGAAAGCAAGCTCTAGTTGAGAATATTTTTGAAATAAGAAAGAACAGTACTTGCCTTTAATAGCTGAACAGTTTTGCCTGAAAGATCTCCAGAACCATGTGCTAATGTTCTTTCACATCACTCGTTAAGTACCAGGTTTTCTGTACATTTCTTCCCTAAATAGGTACAATGTGGAAGTGTAACTCTGTTCTTAGTAGAGAGAGATCAGCAGAGTTTTGCTTATACTCAAGAGTTCAGATGCTATGGGATTGTGGAGAAAATTCTGTGCTTTCTTAATAAAATGTCACAAAAGAGTTGAAATCCAAATTTCTGAGAAAATGAGGACGCATCGAAAACACTGTGAAACCACTAGAATGGCACAAATGTAACAGGGGAGAGAATTTACTCCAGAGCTTCTCATCTTCTGAACAAGTTAATTATAATAATACATTTTTTCAGTCTTGCTTTGCTGGAATAACACAAAACACTAATTTATGTATAACGGAAGACAGAGATTTTGCCCTTTCTGGTATGTATGATCATTCATTTGGAATGACTGGTTGTACAGACCTGCACATTGCATAGTGTTGGGATCCTTTTTTGTTTTATATTAACAAAAAGATTTTTTTTTTTCCTGAATGATGCTTGCATAGCTGGGTCTTCTTTCAGTTGCTTCAGAAGCCTTAGGCTCTTTTATTTGGGCATCACAGTTTTAACCAACAAACATGATATATGAAATTTGAGTTCCCGAAAGAGTATTGTCAGTGCCCTCCAGAGACTTAACTGCAGAGCAAAGCACACCCAAGTTGTAAAATATTCTGTTTTACAGTCATGTATCCTTCAACAAAGCAGCATTTGATGAGGATGTGGTTTCAAATCTGACTTTGTATTCCCTTGGTTTTGGTGTTCCTGTCACACTCCCATTGTTAATTGACTGTAAGGAGTAATTTAATTTCCTCCCTCAACCTAGCGCTGTCTGTTTAGCTTCTCTGTATTTAGCAGAGGCCCGTTAATCCATGCTATTGACTCAGAAGTCCATCAGTACAGCAACAATAAGACAATTTTCTTTGGTTTTGGTCTCTACAGAATTCTGCTAAAGTGTTTGTGACACTCATGTGGGAATCATAGACGTTGGCTCTCAGGGAGTTGAAAAGTGAGTGCAATTTCCTAGTATGAGGGAAATTCCCCTGGTTATAAGTTTGCTGACTTTTCCACACAGACACTGAGACTTATTAAATATATTAAGGCAATGCTTTTTAAAAATAAGTATATATATGTGCCACTTCCAGTGTAGCTTAGTGTTAAGGACAGGTCAAAATTTTGGTGTTCTGGGGACATTTAAAAAACCTCTTGGTCTTCCAGTCTAATATAGAAATCCCTACTCAATAGATGTTAATAACTCTCAATTTCATAAAGCACTTACCCTCCACTTTGTTGCTCATTGTACAGCAAAATCTCAGTGCTATTTAAGATGTGTAGAATGAACATCTAAAGAAAATCTATTGATGCAAATAAATTTTTTATTGTTTTTTACTTTATTGCTCTAGAACTTTATTTGATGGGTGAATACAATATAATGATTGTAGTTTTGGGAAAGCTTGGGATTATGGATAACATTGCAGAATTTTGCAATGTCACCTAGTAACCCACCCGTGCTGCAGAGTATCTGATGTCACAGTTTTCAGCACTGCACTCAGATCGGGATTGCTTTACAAGGCTAGAAATGGATGAAAATTGCTCAGAAGAGCTTTGTTTTGGCAAAGCAGCAATTCTGTTCCTAATAAAAAACAGAGCTCTGCAATTGCAAATTGTCTCTTCAATGAGACCTTTAAACTTTTTCACACAGGAAAGTTTGTTTTATAATGATGAAAAAGTAAATGAATCATCATAAAGTGACTCATATTAGAAGATTTTTGTAAAGTGGTTGTCACGAGCAACTTGACTGAATCAGTACCAGTTTTACTCAGAGAGGCAAGTTTGTCAGCTTTCCCTAAACAACAAGATGCAGAATAGCAGCAATAGGATTAGAGGTCTCTTAGAGTGATCAGCATAATCTGCTTTGTGATTTTGCCAATTTCAGACTGATTGGTCTGACATTAGTTGCAGCCAAAAGACAAACTTAAATGAGAAAGATGCTTCTGAAGTGGGATGTTCAAGTTTTAGGTTGTTCCTCTATCCAGATGTGATCTTAATTTGCAATTTCTAATTATCATATTTAAATTTTTCCATCTTGTGTGTTGCACAGTGAATGGAGAGCAACTGATTTCTTCTGGTCTGCTTACATAAAAAGCAGTGATAGGATTCATTTAACACTAATCAGTCAAATGGGAATCATCTGTGTGTGTGTTTTTTTTCCTGAAGATTTCTGTGACTTTCCTGGGAAAAAATGCCATTTTGAAAAGAGATTTAGACACTTTCAAGCCTTCTTATTTCAAATTATGTAGGCCTTGCAGAGTGGAGCCATGCATAAATGCATCAAAGGCAAAAGCCTATGTCCCTGATAAACAGGAATTGCTCTGACAAGACCACTGTGATATTCAGATATCTGTCACTGGAGAGAGGATGTAGTGTCAGTCCAATGAGGAATGACCAAAGGCTGAATCACTGTAGGTAACATTTGCTCCCAAATTTGTCTTTAGGCCATTTGTGGGAAATTTTCAGCTCAAATTATTACACAAGGAGTAGGCAGCTGTTAAGAGGATTGCCTAAGTGAGACATGGTTTCTGCTAGTGGCACTGCAGCCTCCAAAGCTCCACCTTGGTAAAAACTCCATGGAGAATGCTGTGGAGCTGCTGGCCATGAGCATCAGCTCTGTGTCTGCAGCAGACATGCAGCCTGCAGCAGCTGAACTTGCAGCCTCAGTCCCAGAGTCCACTCTGAGTGCCTGCAGCATGCTCACAGGAGGAATTCTGTTTCTGGAGATCTTTGCCCTGGATAGTTTGGTTTGTTGTGCTCTGTGATTCACAGAGAATTACCCAACAAAGTTGCATGTTGTGTTTGGGATTCCTCCTCTTAACATTCTCATATTAATGTTGCTTTTAGTTTGCTAAAAAAAAAAAAATTAAACATTTAAGGTCACACTTCTCTCTTGCAAAATACCTAAAGGGAGTCTATTGATGTTCCTTTTAACCCTATATATCTTTGAAAGCTTAGATATACATCGGCTCAGCGTAATGACTTTCCACAGTATGTCAAAGAAAGTGTAACTTTCCATAACATATCAAAGCATATTTAGATTTAAAGTCTTCTTTCTTTGATCATGACAGTTGTTCAGTTTTCATCTTCTTTCTCTAAATCATTCTTCATTCCATATACTTTACTTGCTTTTGGTTTCCTCTAAATTGAGCTCATAGGTACTCGTAATCCTTTCCTTTTACTAACAGATCCTTCTTTAAGTTTCTTTTTTTTAGATGTTGATATCTGAAGCTAATTTTCCTCCTCTCTTCCTCTCTGTGGTTTTCCTTCCCCTAAAACTGCCTTTCCTTTTTATTTTTCCACTTTTTTTCCTGTATATCCTTGCTGAGTCGTCCTCCCCCCTGTTCTCACTAGTGCTCTGGAGCAGGAGCTGCACAAAACTCCTTTTCAGTGGTGCTATTTCTAGATACAGCCATCTGCCAGGTTTTACTTCCATTTCAAACAAACTTTCAGTTCAGTTTCATCTTTCATTTGGAAGCACAGCTGCTCATGAATGCTTGGTAATCACTGGTGTGCAGCACACACCTGTAGCCAAATACATAAAGGAAATAGAAAGAAAGAGCTATATATTCCCAGCTTGTTAGCTATGAAACAGGTTAGGCAGGGAAATGGGGACTCTGTTATCTTTGCTTGTGCAGATCTTTATTTCATAAACAATATTTTCTCAAAGGACTAATAAAGAAGAGCAAACACAGAAGAAGGATTACAAAGCTTCTCTTAGAGTGAACCTTTGCCAATAACAAGTTTATCAGGGCAGTGCATGTGCAGGGGCCTTGACACAGTGTTAATTTGTCGCTACCACCAAATTAACTATGCTCTATTTTGTCGTCTTTCCAATTTTACATCCTTGGTTATATATTCATAAAACCGTCTTTCCTTCCAAGCATAAATACAACTGCTTTGAAAATGTAATTGTGTATGTTTATCAAGCACCTAATTTGTTTTACTTGCCAGCTACTAATTACATAGGAAATATAAATTAATTGCAGGTCATATATTCCATCTGAAACACTAAAAGAAAAACTTTCCAAATCATAAAATTGAATTTAAGTTGCAGCATGGGACACACAACATGAAGTTCTGTCTCTAGCAGTACTAGTCAAAGAAAACAAACATTTAAGCTGATAGCACATTTAAATTTGTCAAAACATACTGAGTGATGTGTTAGTTCTGTTTAAAGTGAATTGTTTTGGTAGCCTAGAGAGCTTTCTCTCTCTTCGGTTTCTACATAATCGGAGTCTATCACTACTGAAGCTTGTTTATAGTACAGCAGAGAAAATCAAATTCAGAACAGACTGAGAACAGGCTAGGATTTGGTTTTATCCACCATGTCGTTCATTTTATGTCTCATCCATTTTCTGAAAGAGATATGTAAATTGTCTTGCTTCTGAGTTGGATTATTGTACCATCTCAATCCATTCAAAGTAATAAAATGAGATTTAATAGACTATGTTAGTTAATTGTTTAGGAAACACGGAGTTTTAATCACTGTGACAACCGCAGATCTGGGAGTAGAGAGCAGAATGTCTTTTGCATATGTAACAACTCTTACAGAAATTTGGTATTAGGCAGCAAATTCCAACTTTCACACCAGTCTTAGAACTGCTGCTTAGAATTTATATAGCACCGAACAGGCATTAACTAATTAATCTTAGTAACATATGTGTGAGACAGGTCACTAAATGCAGATATTTGGTATTTAATTAGTGGGAAAGAGGAGCAATAACTTTTAAAAAGGAAGCTGATGCTAACAGATCATGTTAAGAATCACAGAATGGTAGAGGTTCTAAGGGACCTCTGAAGATCATCTAATTCAACCCCCCTGGAGTTGTAGTTTTAAGTGTATCACAACTTCATAGCAGACAAAGGGAAGAACTTGTATTATGTGCTCATAGATAAATTATTCTGTAGATTATTTCAACCATCCATTACTGGATTGTCTAAGCAGGTATTTGGGAGCCATCAAAGCATTAGTCTTGGGATTTTCCCTTTAGTTTGCTGTAGCCTGATATTGGAATTCTTACTAGAAAAATGTGTTTGCTTCCCCTTTCCTGTGAAAGCATGGGAGTTAAGATTCCTGTCCCACAGCATTTGATTGGGTTTCCAAGCCTTAGTTATTTTCATATTGGAAATACCAACCATGCAGAAGTACAGCCTTCAAAGATAGGATGCACGCAGTGTTGACAGATGGGTACCGTGTATGAGCATTATATGTAACATGGGTGTCTTTGAATTTTGTTGAGCCCTGGACTCAGATTAGAACTGCTGTGACAGCTTTTGACCCTGAGGGAGGTTGAAAGAATTCTCTGGATTTCAATATTCTTCAGCTTAGTTACTATAATAGTTTTTCCACGTAGTTTTCCGTCATTCATATTAATTGAAGATGCTGATGCTTCTGACTTGCTTATGCTTGTTCTGTTTTCCCTCTCATTTTACTTCTAATGATTTTATTTGTAGTTTGTTGCATTGGCTATTGCTAGAGGAAAAGAGTGTTGGGGAAAATAATAGTTTCTAAATGTCTGAAAGTGGTTTAGGATCACATTTCATTGATAAAATATATATTTCTTACATGGGCTTTTAGCATATTTTGCCTGGAAATCCAATAGATCAGTTGGACAGATTCAAATATAATAAGCTGTTATAAATAAAAATGACATAAGCAAAAAAATATAGACTTTCTCCAGCTGTAGAATATTTGAACATAGAGAGTAGCAGTTAAGGTGTGTTTTGCAAGTAAGATTCACTGAATTTGTATAAAGTGGAGGCAGTGACCATCTCTGAAATTCCTTGTTTCACTTCTTTTTTCCTGTTTAAGAAAATATATCTCCAGTTGTTAACCTTTAATATTGTAGTGGCTTTAGGGGGAGTCAGAGATTTGGGGTAAGGACTACTGCACTTATTTAGCCATGCAAATTAAAGTAGATGTTTGCCCAGGTTGCCAAATGCAGCACACGTTTCAGTGACCTACTGCACTGCGTCTTTCTTTTTTCATCTGGTGAAAGGAGAGGGTAAAAGATCATTCTAGGCTTATTTGAGAAGCCAGTTTATGGACTGCATTTCCCAGTGGTTCGTGTTACACCAGATTATTTTAGTAACTTTTCTGAGTGGTAGAAATGTCCTTGGTGCCATCAACTTAAATTTTGTCAAAGCACAGTAACATGCTGAAAGTGCATAGCTAGAGGATTTCAGTGGTGTTGCTGATGGAGTGCTCATTCTTGTGACATTTCCAGTAAGGCTCACAGAGGTGCTGGGTCAAAAGGTTTGGTTTTTCCCCTTTTACTTGCAAAGATAAATTTTGAGATGTGTGTATGAACTTTCAGTGCTGTGTATGGGCATCCTTACTTCAGCAATTTCAGAGCAGAAAGGACCTATGTATCTTTTTCCCCCTCCCCTTTTTTTCCCACCCCCTCTCTTTATTTTCCTTGTGTTTTATGGAAGTAAGCTTGATTGACCTTGGTAGTTTAGATAATTTGAGCATTTTGTTTCTTCAGCCTGTGTACTCAAAGAAGAATTTAGAGAGGCTTGTCTCTAGAACACTACTGGGGTTAGATATCTGACTTGAGATTTGCTGGGCATTTTAGTCTCGAAACAGAAACACTGGTGCTTCTCAGCACCATATCAGAGTGCTAAATATCCTCATATGCAACCTTTGCTCTAGCTGTAGACAAAATTGGAAATTTCAGAACTTGGAGAGGAAAACCCCCAGAATCTAATTGCTGACTTGTAGGACCATGAGGAGAAAGAGAAGGGATTCCTGAACCTTACAGGAGTCTACATTTGCCTTATGTTAGAATATTTGAATAGGTAAGATATCCTCATACAAAGCTGCAAATAACATGCAGAAAAGCAAGTCAGTTCAAACTATTGAGGATGAATCTTGTGCAGCACTTCAAATGACGTTTGGTTTAAAGAATACCTTTTACAAGGGATTTAATCTCATTTTAAAGGCTTATACTGGGAGATGTTTATCACCTTCAATGAAAAACTACTCCAGTCTTTAATTAGCCTGTATGATGGCAAATTATTTCTTACTCCATATTGAAATTGTATGACTTCAGCTCCCATCTGTTTGGTCTTGGTTTTGCTTTGTCAACAACTCTGAAAAGCTGCCACCACAGTTCTCTCTTTTACCTATATGTTCAGCAATTGAGCTATGGTTGAAGCTTTTCTTGGGAGCTAAGTGTATTTAGTGCCTTAAGCCCTGCACTACAAGGCATTTTTCCCAGCTAGTGAATCACATTTGTGGCTGTCCTTTAAACTACTCATCACTTTTTCACATCTCCTTTGAATTAGACTGGGAGCAACAGCCTAATAACAGTTTCACTGATGTTGGACTTAGAGGTGATACTGACTTTTCCCCTTTCTTCAGTTGTCGTCTTTTCAAACATTCAGGGATGGTATTAGTCCTTTCTGCCACTGCAGACTACTGGGAAATCATCTTGAGACAATTACCTTTGATGGCTCCTCAGCTTTTCTCTCTACCTCTGTTTTTGATTGAACACCATGACTTGTCTCCAAATGTATTACATGGCACACTGCTGTATTAAAATATATTTTACTTACAGCAGTTAGCTGGCAGTAAATATCAGGTTTACACCATCTGTTAATCTGTAAGATGTCTCGTCATGCTGTTCTTTCTGCATTGCCTTTGCCCTTTAAAATACAGAAACTAAGCTGTCAGTGCTATCTCCCTTTAAAATTTTCCTCCTTTCTGAGGCATGCTAAAAGTAGACTTCAGTGGTTCAGAGAGATTTGCAGCTCTGTACTTGGTATCTGGGCCTGTTAATTTGGAAGCAGCAGTAGTTTAGGCTGGCTCTTCCATGTCTTCAGGAAAATGCTTTTTATTTTCCCCTTTTGTTCACAATGTTGTCCACCAAATACAAACCAGAAACATCTGCCCAACTTTTCTACAGTGATTGGAAAAAAATCTGCTCCTGGTAATGGAGTTTTGCCTCATCCAGAAATCTCTTTCCCTCTTCTTTTTTCAAGTTCTGTTGGACTGTATTTAACCTATTGGCTATTTAACCTATTCATTGTTTTAACTCCTACATAATGTGTTTCAATTAGGGACATGTTAATAGCTAGTCTAATTTCCTTTCTTTTTTAGACATAGATAGTCCTGATAACATTAATTTTCAGGTTTCCCTTTCGCCATGATGGTACTTGTGAGAATGTAATTATTTTGAATACACCTCTGGAATTCTATCTGAATTGAAATTTGACTGAAAAATCTTTATAGATATTTTCAGTGATTCTATGAATGTTAGGTGCTGAAGTGTAGAAATAAAAATTTGAATCTGAATCCTCTTAAAAGGTGAAATTTCATCGCTTTTGAGTGGGATTTGGGATCCCACTTCTCCTTTGCATCTATGAAGATGACAGTCTTACATAATAGTAAATGATGATAGTCTTACATATGGAGAATTAGCTTGCAAACTGTTCATTTTATCCTTTTATTCCTCTGAAATACCATAGGGACCCTTAACATTTTATTCTGGATCTAGTGGTACTAGTAACGTTTCAGCAGCTGTTCTCTTTTTTTGATGCAGGAAAGGCATCTGAATCTTCAGTTTTTCCAACATCTAGATAAAGTTCTGCATCACCTTTACATTTCATTTTCAAATGGCCTCCGTTGTCCTTACAAAAACTAAACATGCAAATAAAAAAACCCCAACAAAGCTCTGAATAAAAGAAAGAAACTGAAATCTAAGATAAATCCAGGTAGCAGAGGCCTGTGTTTGCTGTGTATTTTGAAGAACCTCCAGTGTAGCTTCAAAGAGTCTTTCTAAAGCGAGCCAAAATGCAGCATTAGGCTGTGAGGCCACTGCTATGTGCTCTTGGTACTCCTGGTGCTTGCTATTGCAATTGCACAGACAGCAGTGCTGCCCCTCAGCACATCTGACTGAATAAGGATGTTAATACTGGCCTCACAGGAGGTGATCAGACGAGAAGCTTTTTGTAGCTTAATTAAAATACTTTTCTGTTAGATCATATCCCTACTCATCTTCTGTGTTGAAGCTTGTCTTGTTTGGTTAAGCAGATGCATAAATGACATTGGTTCCAGAGCATGTATTATGGATAGTGAAGCCATCTCCCCTGTTGACTGACATTTTCTGCTCAGAAACATTGACCATACAAATTTAATGTTGATTTAGAGATATAGAAGCTATTTCATGGATGGAAGAAAAACACAGATCAAGGGTTGATGAGTAAAATTTGCAGCAGCAATGATTAGAAAAGGTGCAGGGAGAAAAAAAAAGAAATAAGAAAAAAGAGTGGTTTTTTTTCAAATAAGTCAAAGAAAAAGGTGAGGATCTGACTCTCGCCTCATAAGTGTGCCTCTTGGGAGTCAGGCAATTTAACTGGTGGGGTTACAGATGGAGCAGGCAGGAGATTCCAGCCTATTGGTTCTGTTTCATTAGGTAAATGGTTGGGATGCACTGAACCTTGGTGCTTCAGGGTGTTGTAGCTTTGTGGATGCAGGATTTCAAAGCCCAGACAGGCTTGTTCTTGAAAAACCAGTGGTTTCACACGGAATCAGCTCTCTCTACCTTCTGTCTTCTGAAATAAATAAGTAAATACGTTCTTTTCATCTGGGTTTTGATTTTAATCTAGGCAGCACTACTCATTGAAGAATTTATGAGACTTTAATATTAAAATGATTTCTGTTGAATAGTGTGATATTTGATGCTCATTGTAATTTCCTGAAAACTTCTTGGACAAAAATAAAAAATCTTTGTATGATTGATGCATTTATGAAAACACATCTCCAGTTGCAAAATGTTTAGATGTAAATGTCATGCCTGGAATATTGAAAAAAGGAATCTTATGTAAGTATTTTATTGGTGAGACTTAGGGAGGCAAAGAACCTGATTCTACCAGAGATGTGAGTGTTTTGAAAGTAGCCCAGGACTGGGAAATTTTGCCAAAATGTTTAATGAGTGAGACCTCAAGCCTCTAGGCTCTTTACAAATTTAAAGCAATTGCAATTAAAGGAGTTTGAACAGAAGGATGTTGCTATAGCACATTGTGTTCAGATTGTGTGTCTGTAATCGCAGAGAGCTGCATTTCTTTATCAGTCCCTCTGATATTACTCACTGTGCTGCTGAAGCAGGCTCTGCTGCATTTGCAGACTGCACCAAATACTCATTAGCTGTCATCAGCGCTCCATGGGCACCCCCTTTGTGTTTGCACTAGGCTAGGCACTGTGCCTGTGGACACACACAGAGCAAAAGCCAGTCCTTGCTGTGGAGACTGCACAGCTCAAGAGCTCTACAGATCTTGCCTCCACACAGAATCATCCTGTTTAGGATGAAGCTCTGTGCAGGCTGTGCTTTCCAGCAGATTACAGCTTGTTGCAGCACAAGGCAGAACAAAGAGCCAGGAAAGAAAAGGTACTATGGGAGGAAATGTATGGGTTCACCCTGTTCCAACAGGGAAGACTGAAGACTGCTGTTACAGAGCCCTCCAGTGACATGGCTCCCAGCTTTCCCTGAGGGGATCCGATGGGTTCATTGTCTGCTGTGTCTGGCTGGACTGCCATACACATTTGACAGGCCATAGAATGTCACACTTAAAAATGAGGCCTCTGATTTTTAAATACCTGATCCAATGCCTAAAGCATAGTCAGTGCATTTTAAAACAAGATGACATTAGACAGACAGCAGAGCAAGGGGAATGTCCAGCAGCTGCATGAACTGTAATTAGACATGGATAATTCCCTCCTGAACAGTGATTTTTCTTGAGGAAACTGTCCCTTAACCATTTACACTGACGTGATTATTGACACCACAAATCTAATAAGCACCACAACAGAAACTTAGAAGGTTTGTGACCTGAATGCACAGACAAAACTCTTCAGTCTGCTTTATGATGATGAACGTGTGTCATAGTACGCTAAGGCATTATGTGATTTACCTGCAGCTAAGGTATAGCTCTGTTTCTGTACCTACGCTTGACAATACACCTCAGAACACCAGTTGTAGAGATTATCATTGTCCCTTTCAGAGAACAGATCTTGATAGACATTGTGGCTTTCCTCAAGAAACAGACCTGAAAGATTCACCTCCAGTCCTCAGCAAGAAGGCTCAGGAAGCTATGATCTTTGGCAAAGATTAGTGTGAAGGAATCCTATGTGTACTGTTAATTTTGTTGTGAACCTTATTTGAATATCAAGCAGTGAAATGGAGAGTGACTACAATACAGCTTTCATTTTCATATGCCTTCAAAATTAACTGTCAGGGATTTTTCTCAGAAAGAAAGCTGTTTGGTTTCTGAACTGCAAAAATGAGGTTCAGGCACCTTTTATTTTATTTTTTTTATTTGGTAGTGTTGCAACACAAAGTCAACTGAATATTCTCTAAAAGAGAGAAAGTAAGAATTTCACTTGCTCAGAGGTTATTTCTTCTGCAGGTATCATCCTGTGACATTCTGAATTTGTTTGCTTAAATCTGTAATGAATTTAGTTCATCTGAGAATGAGGTGGAAGATTCTGACTAGAAAGCCTACAGTTAAGAAATACATTAGATTATATGAGAGGAGTGAGAGTAGATGCTGTGTCTAAGAAAAGGTTAATGTGAGAATATTGGGGTGGAGGGGGAAGCTAAAGTAAATGTCATGGGAACAGGGCAGAAAGTGCTATGGAAACAATAAGAAGATAATGGAAAAGTCAATTTTTCTCTAGTAATGGCCGCTACAGGACATCTAGCAGAGAAGAAAGACTTTAAGCATACCTTATTCTATTTCTATATTGCTAAGCAACATGCTCAGATTTCAACTGTTTTGGCTCAGGATGGAAACAATGAAAAAAAAGTGCCTTGTAGGGAAGAAGGCGGTAGATGACACAGATCTCATTAATGTAAAGAAAGTGTATTACAAGCAAGCTCTATTTGCCAGATTTCTTGCTCTGCAGTTATATGTGTTAAAATGGAGCTTGGGGAGAAATAGAGATATTAGGATCCTAGATTCTTTGAGCCTGGTGCTGCATTCAAGTCCAGGTTAGCGCTGCTTTGGTCCCAGCTATGTCTCTCACCTGTGGGAGACCTACAGTCCATCTGTCTCCCTGACAAAATGAGTTTGCCTCTGGGTAATGGGCCACCAGAATGGCACAAAAGGAATATGACACGATAAAGGTTATGGCATAGTGATTTATATCACAACTATTGATTTTCATCAGGCTATGCATGAATTTTTTAAGTGACCAGGATTTGCCAGGCTTGTTTTTACACTTGAATTTTACTAGGGAGAGCTAAAACTTGGTTGAAGAGTGACAGTAGCCTTGCTGCATGGCCAGTGGCTTCTTTTCTGCCCTTCTTCCTCTTGTAAATGTGATCTGAAAAGCAACTGTTGGTGATGATTCCCTCTTTGGGACAGTGTTACAAGAGCAAGCTACACAGCTTGCTACACAGCAACTTTACTTCCCCAGTTCCTATTTAAGTTAAAGAACACTTTATTTTGCTTTTAAAAATAACTTTGGATGAGTTTTTTTTGTTGTTTGTTTGTTTAGTTTTTTCAGGCTAACAAGTCCTGAAGATTTAGGTATAGTTCTGTGTTATTTTATACTTTTTTGATAATGCCTTTGAAAAACTATAAAACAGATCCAGTGGCTGCTGTGGTGTATCCCTTCTGCCCAGTGTCAAGATCTACATGTGGTACAAGGCACTGAAGGTCCTGCTAAGGGACTAACTAGGTTTAGATGCATCATGTTACTCTTATATTTGACCTTTTGTGCAAGATATTTTTCTGAGCTGTCCCTAATTTTCTGAGGTATTCAATATAGTCCTATCTCACTCATTACATAGACTCAGTCCTTTGTTAGATCCCTTTGGAGAACTCAATCCTCCAACAACCAGTAATGACTCTTTATCAATCAGTGTAAGCAAGAATGGGCTTAGTATAAGGCCTAATTTTAGCTGTATTTTTTTTCTTGTTGCAAAATCAACCTCTTCCCTCTCAGCCTTTAAAATTAACCTTTTCTGACAAACTTGGCCTTTAAAATGCTTCAAACTTAAATTATGTAAAGAGAGGAAATCTAGCAGAAGATGCTTTTTGACAGAAGTAATGACATTTTTATTGAAGCTTCTGCATCCTCTGCCAAAGATCCTGAATGGTTTGTTGACCAAACTATTGGTAATCAGAGTCTTGTATCATATTGCTTATGTAATTGGACACTCCTCCACTTCATGAATATCAGCAATTAGAAGTGTTCAGTAAGAAATCAGAAGAAACCTGAAATTATGTTAGCTTTTCCCACCCACTTCCCATGGAAGTGTGGAGTTCTCTTCTAAAACTGTGGACGCATAAGACTTCTCCAGTACACAAAAGTCACAAATTCCTTACTAACTATAAGCTGGTATTTTTCTTTCTGTTGCTTCTAACTCAGTCCTTTGGGGTGGTTTCGTCTCTCAAATTAGCTGAAATGGAAAAAAATTATTTATTTGTGGCAGCTGCTCTGTATATAGAGAATCTGAATTTGTCACTGGACACCAACTCAGCTGAAATCTCAGCATCCACTAGCTGCTCAGCTATAGGTATGATGCTGAGAGCTATTAGCATTGCCAGTAGCAATTTACAGAGTAATATATAATGGAAAAGGAGTTTTCTGCCAGGACAGAATGTAAAGAGTGGTTTTGTGGTAAAAAAGAAGAAAAAAAATCTTGGCTTTGAGTTCAGGGGTTTTGTTTAATTTCTAGATTTGTCACAGACACTTCTCACTGTAGTTATGTCTAATCTCTGTTCGCAGAACAAATGCTTTCCATAAATAATGTAATTAGCTGATCTTGTATTAGTCTAATACTTACAGTGACCTTTAAAGTGGCTATGAATTTAAAGCCACCTTTTCTTGGTCTTTATTTGGATTTTTGTAATGAGAGCAAGAACGTGCAGTACCTTTTCTAGTCCCTGGGAGTCACAGTTTTAATACTTATTGCAGCTGCAGGAGCGTCATCGGCTGGGTGTCAGGAAGGTAGTGTTGGCTGGGATCCTTCCTCTGAGAAATTCTTCTGAAAGAAAATGCATTATCTACAAAAAATATTGTTTCTGCAAAAGTAAGCTTTTTTTTTTCCCCTTCTCTCCATTAAAAGCTTAAATTCTGCTAAATGTTGCAGATTTCCTGACAAGATTTTCAATTTTTAATTTGGGGTTGGTTTTGATCTGAAGTTGATCTCTTTTCAACTCCAGTATTGAATGGCTTCAAAACAAACCATCCACCTACCTTTCCTTCAAAGCAGTTTTCAGTGGAAGTAGCACCTGAATGTTGATACACCTAAATGTTACTGATATTCAGTTACCTCACCCTTGTGCACAGATATGATTGAGCATTTTTCTCTCTGGCTGTTTTTACACTTCATCCAGTGCTTCATGTAGCTGGGCTGATTTCAGTAAACAGTTCTGATGTGAGAAATTCAAAACATGATTTTTTTATATTATACTATGATTATATAAAACACCCCCAACTATTAAGTATTTTTGTATTATCAAAACCTTTTTGTCCCACAACAAATTTTCAGCTTCTCAGTTTGAATAGGAATTTCAATATATTCAGTGTTGAATTTTGGTATGAGGAGACTTCAAAATCTCAACAGCTTTAATAAAGTAAGTTGAGAAAGCTAATGAGCGCATTTTACAAAGACTGTAACACAGGAAGATACTGCTCCCATTCTAAGGAAGGTGAAACAAAATGCAGTATTTTCAGTGGCTTTGTTGCTCTGGTCTGCAAATCATTGACCCAGTCTGAATACACATTTATTTGTTTCTAAAAGACTGCAATCATTTTCTGAAGCAGACTGAGGTAGAAGTTCTGATTCCTTCCTTCTGTGGCCAAAGGACTCTTTGGGCAATGGGTCAGTGTGAAAATACCATTAATCCTGGTTGCTTTTTGTGACTACTAGAAGAAACCATGGTATTTGTGAGCATTTGGTGACTTTTACCAGCAGTACCGAGAAACTTATTTGTATAATAAAAAAAATTCCTGGCATGGATACTACAGTAAGTAATGATGACTGGGTATTCCAAGGGATAAATGCTAAATATCTGGTTAAATGCCACAAACATTACTTTTCTGTGGAAAACATGGCTACAACATTCAGAACAATTCAGTACAATCCATTGAAGTCCTGGGGTCACCTGAAATACCAGACAGCTCTGCTTACTTCTGAATTTAAAAACCCCAAACATTTTAGCATGTTTAAACATTTAAATTATATTTTAGGAAGTTTTTTCTAGTATTTAAATTAAAACTGTTATACTTTAGATAACACATACTTCAGACTTCATGTAAAAATTCTGCTTCTGCTGTCTGCTAATTGAATCCAAAACCTTGAACTACATAACCTGAGTGAAGGAACCTGATTTGCAAAACTTTTTAGGCATTTAGATCCATAGCAATAAGTGCATCACTAAAATCAATAGGAATGAGAACTTTAAATGTAGTATTTATTTTGTAATAGGCAGAAAATTGAGTCTGTTGTCAATAGGCTCACATTTGCTGGATTTCAGGGTTCATATTCAAGGTGATTATCTTTTTAAAGAACTTTTGGAAATAACTCTAATAAACACAGAAAGTACTGCTTTTAGTTCAATGCCTTTTAAAGTGACTCAAGCACAGCCAAACTGACATTCTGCTGTAAACAGATAGATATTTCCCCTCTCCTTCCCTCGGGAGAAGTCTTAGCAGATGGATGAGCTTTGTGCTGTGCCCTGAAGGGGAACCAGCTTTGGGATGTGTCTCAGACCATGGTGCAAAGTGGCTTGGTTTAAAGGCCCTCCACTGAGATTACTTGCCACTGATCCATATTCCCAGCCAGAGATTTGCTGTGCTTGATCCTGGAGACAGAGCTTGTACTGGTAGGTGCAAGTGTACAAGCTGGTGTGGTCTTTGTGACGTTGTATCCCTGAAGCAAGCAAAAAATACTGTACTAAAGTAAAGTTTTTGGTGTCATATATAGCAAACTTTTGAAAAACCTGTCAGTACAATTTTTTGCAAGGCTTCCCAAGATACTGCTGTGTGTTCTTGGTTACAGGGCTTTAACTCCTTAGGGGCAGATTTTGTGTTAAAGGAAGCAAACTGTAGAAAACTTGCAGCACAATTATTGAATTATGCATGATATGTACGGTCTGGTTTTAGGTATGTCTGTATGCAAATGTCGTTGTTTATATCACCTCTGAATGTGAATTTGAAGGGACCTGTAGAGCTGAACGAGGCTCTACAATCATGGTTGGTAAAATCTGTACCATAACCAGACAGGTCTTGGCTGACGCTCAGGAGCTGTGTAAGGGCTGGAATGGCTGCTGGCTTCATCCCACTGCACGTACTGTGTGGGGGCTCTCATACACCCTCTCAAGGATGGTCACTGTGCAGGGACTTCTGGCTCAGCTTTCTAGTCATCTGGACTGCGATAAACATGCCTATCTGAGTTTTCTCTGGAGTTTCTGCATGTTTGTCACCTTCATTTGATCTGTTACTCTGGATTAAAAAGAGATAACTTGTTAGTTCTCAGTTTGGTAGCTAATTGTTGTTAAATAAATAATTGGTTAGATCTAAATGTGAAGCACAGGTAGATTTTCCCAGAAGAAAAGCCCAATAGGCACGCGGAGGTTTCTTTCAGTGCTGGACTATACCTAAGAATTTCTAGTGATGCTGATTTCCTTCTTCATGTTTAATGGTGTTTGTTCACATTTCTGGTGCTGGAAGCTATGGCTGAAATCTTTGATCCCATTTTAGACCACAGTAACTCATGGCAAAAGGCCCAATAAGGCAGTAAGTCACTGCCAGGACTCTTTCTGTTATCTAATCAGGGATATAGTTTCATCTCATTCAAGATGCAATGTCTAGGAAAGATTTTACTAATACTGCCAGGATGGGCAGTTTTATTTGTTTTACAGAAAGGGAACTGATGGAGGGGTTTTGAGAGGAGCTGAGCCAAGCTGCGACGATTATGGTTTCTGGAAGGCTAAGGAAGAACAGAGAGGGTTCTTCTATGCTGCAGGTTTTTCCTGTGATGTCAGGTCATTTTCAGTTAGCTGCCTTCCCAGTTACTACTGCTAGTCTGACTTTTTAGTACTCTCTGTAGCAGGGAAGATGGCTTTCCCGAGAGTGAATAAATGAATCAAAATTATTTGTATGTGATATCTCCTGAAGACATAAATCTATGGACAAACTCCTCATCCCCTGAAGACATAAATCTATGGACAAACTCTTCATCCCCTGAAGACATAAATCTATGGACAAACCCCTCACTCCCTGTAGAAAAACTGGGTCATGTGAAGTTATATGTTGAAGCCTCTAAGAGAACAGCCTTTTCAAAAGAGGTTTGTAATACCTGACCTTATACCTTACAGATCTCTTGGCCTCCAGATGGACATTTCCTAGGGACACAAATGTGCAGCAGGCACACGTGTTCCCATGAATGCTAAGGACTGTAAGTCTCAAAGAGTTTGGCAGGGAAAAGGGCACATGGAGGGTAGGATGAGGTCTATGATCTACTCACAGATCTGCTTTTGGCTGCAGATGTCTGGCTAGCTGTCTGTCCAGGGGCCATAAACTGGGTAGACTTGTGTTTACTTTATGTTTGGGTGGAAGCATTGGAACAGGCTGCCCAGGGAGGTGGTGGATTCACTGTCCATGGAGGTATTGAAAAGACAGATGAAGTACTGAGGGATATGGTTTAGTGATGGGCCTGGCATTGTGAGGTAACTGGTTGGACTCAATGATCTGAAAGGTCTTTTCCAACCGTAATGATTCCATGACTCTACAAAGCCTGTCAGAGGTACAATGCTCTATAGCCTCTATACATTTTCCTTTTCAGATAAGCAAGGCAGTTATTTCTGGCAGAAAATAAGAGGATCTTTAAAGTCTTGAAGAAATGCTATGTCCAGTATGTTTTTGGTGGTGGTGAAAATGCTTGTTGGGAGCAGGTCTGGCAAAAGAAACATGACATATTTCCCACTATTGCAAATATACCATCTATTCACTGTGACAGTAGAATTAGACTGCTGAACCTGCTCTTGCCTTGGAAACAAAAAATAATTGTTTAATTGACTTTGTTGAGCATAAGATCATACTTAGTTGTAAGTGACTGCTTAGGGCTGCCAGTGTCCTGTGATGCCTTCATAAACCTGGCCACATCCCTGAGGTACAGATACCTGCTGGCTGTTCAGAGAGCTGTCATCTGTGGATCCTCCTGCCTGCTGCAGCAGTGCACAGTGCAGACATTTCCCAGAGAGAGCAGCTGGACACAGTTCAGAGTAGCTTTCTCCTGATGTGCAAAACGTGGGGAAGGAAGAATAATTCAAACCAGAGGAGCAGATGATATGTCCTGTTCTCTGTCATGGAACAAAGAGCAGGTAGGGACCAGGCATCATCCAATGTCTGTAAAGGCAAATCATGATGTTCTGCCTCTAAATTAGCCTGGTTTGCAAGGTACCACTCAATTCTTATAAAGATATCTGCTTTAACTGGAACAGTATAAACATTGTGGTGCATCACAGTTATTACCTCAAGCCTAGCTAGCAGCAATTTAGTGATGAAAGCAAGATAGATTAAATAAAATCTTGTTTGTAAAATTTAGTTTAAATATCTTCAAAAGAAATCAAGCACCAGTATGTTTTGTTGTTTTGTTTTTTTTAAATCAAATTGGCAAGTCACATCTGTTTTGCTATGTGCCATGACTTTACTGTCAGATAGTGGCATTTACCATCACAGCTAACATCTCAGGTAGGGAAGTGAAGTAAATCTGTAGCAAAACTAAGTTGTGTATTTGTGTTTACAGTTGGAAGCTGCTATGAGGTTTTATGAGCCATCTCAGGTGTAGCAGCTGCAGCTTCTTTGCGAGGATATTTGCTCTGATATTAAGAGGATGGCAAGTTGGGGAGAGCAATGAGCTCAAATTTGGCTAGGATTTACCAGGCTCTATTACAGGCAGTATGATGTATATTAAGTAGACCCAACTTGCTGATATAAATTTGTCCCTCTAATAATAGAAAAGAACCCACTTAATGCGTGTATTTATGGTCATTGCTCCATCCTCCTACACCATGTGGAAGAAAAGCAGCTCTGATAATCCATGTATGTAATAAGGATCTAATTTAAATTCTTCCACTGAGTGCAGTGGAATAGGCTTTTGGTGAAGTTGCTATGGCTCATCTTTGCTTTTTGCTGTTGCACAAGTCCAAGACACTTACAGATACTCTGGGTTAATTATGGCCAGAGCACTAGCACCTCTTGGTAGGCTTATAAAGCCTGTGAAACCTCTGGTGAGGTTAGCCCTGCAAATAAAGGACCGTTTCTCAACTGCAGAATCTGAAATTCAGCTTCATCAATTTATGCCCAGTGTCAACAATAAAACAAGGACTTGAGAATGTCACAGGTTTCTGTTGTGAAACCTCTGAAGTTGGGTAGCCTGTCTGGGAGGTGGTAGAGTCCGAGCCCTTTTAAATGCCACTGCATTGCCGTTTTATTTATTATTCATTCAGTGAATGTATCAAATAGCCACGGGCCTCCATCTGTCATTTCAAGGCCTGTCCTATCAATCTAAACATGCAACTGCACAAAGATGAGGCCTCTCAATATACTCACCCCCATCCCAGCAGCCTGGAAAATAAGAATAAAGGCTGATGTCAGAGTTAAACACACAAGCAGCTATTTTGGTTCTTTCCTCCAGGTTTTTATGATGATGTTTTACCCTTTCCTTTCTCTAAGAGGGGAGGGAAGTAAGAAGCAACTGACAAGCATCTCCTAGGGCATTCGGTGAAATGAAGCTTTAGATGAATCCATATATGCTTTATAACCTTTGCACTCAAAGTCCTTTGCTGCTTGTGTCCCAACTCCTTTCTGCATGATACCTAAGGGTTGCTAGCATGGGCACACTACCTGGCCTCAAGGCTAGATGCTGGCTCTGGCACAGTTTCCCAGCTGTCGTCAGATGGTGTGTTCACTATTTAAGTCTGGAAAGGAGTGCAGTGGCTGGACTTTTCCACTGCTGCTCAAAAGCTGCAGCTTTATTTATTTTTCAAATTAGTAAACAACACCTTGACTCATCTGTCTCAGAAAACTGTTGAGTTAACCTGGGAGATTTCAATCCATGTACATTTTTTTGCTCATGTCGTTTTATCATAGCAATGCTTTTAACTGAGGCTCTCAAGCTATTTTTGCATTTGAAATGAGCAGAGTTCAGGGGAGAAGCCTTTAGTGTCACATCTGTACAATCTGTTTAGAATGTATTTTTGCTCAGGGCTTGAGATACAAAGTTAAAGGTACAGTCCTTTCAGTCTATCTCTCTCCTTCTCCCTTGTTCAAGTGTGGCACAAGGGCAGATGAGAACTTTACAGAAATCTACCAACAGTTAAAACCTTCCTTCAGGTTCTTAAAATAATTCATCCAGATTTCAGTCTTGTTGAGCTCGTTCTAGGGCACTGGAGAACTATATGAGCTGCAGACAAGGATACAATTTAACGTGATTTTAAGTGCATATTCACAGCTAAAACTGACTTTGTGATTCTCCTTGCATTTCTAATCTTTGCCTAAAGACATAGGTTTGCAAACAGATAAAGTCTAACCAACATCTCTGTTTAAATCTGAAAACCTATTCTAGGGAGAATTTTTTCCAGTTGCTTGGTCCTGTTACCTAGAATCACATCTTTTATAGAGTACCCTATTATTTATGACAAAAAGCAGGATGATGATCAGCATAAAACCATGGAACCAATACAAATGTTTCTTACCAAATGTATGCTGAATGTATCCTGAGGCATTAAAGAAGTCAAGTGGATCAAGGAGTAGCTACTAGTTTGCAGACATCTGGTAAAAGCACAGATTGATTCTTAATGTCCCCCAGCAAAGAAGCAGTGCTACAGAAAAAGAAATAACTAGTATTGTGAAAACATCTGCTAATTTTTATGTTCACCAAGGAATTTTCACTAAAAAAAGAAAAGTTACTGCCTTGTTTGAAGTTACCTTGTTTGCTTTTTCACTAGGGCTAGATGCTGTAAGTTGGATAATAGCAGAATTATTTCAAATTGACATATTTGTAAAAAAAAACATTCATCTAATTTTATCCCTTATGAGAACCAGTGTGAAATGTCTGGCTTTGTACTTTCTGATGACAGTCTGCAGGAGCTCAGACACACAGAGGGTCTGTAACTCATTCTTCCAGTTCCTCTTTCAGTTCTATTTTGCCTGGTGAACAGTGTGTTTCTGCAGTGTCAAGGACCTCTGGTGTGTTGGGTTGGGCTGCAGGAGAGTCCCTGACGCCACTGTCAGAGGAAGATGAGGGAGAAGGATTTAGCAATACATAGATGGTACAGGACACAGATTTTTTTCCAAAGAAATGACTCTGCAGTGGTGGGATTCATCAAGCATTGATGCCCATGGGGGAATGCTTCCTCTTAACTCCCTTTCCCAAGAATCACTGTTCTGTCTTAGGCAGCTCTGTAAACTCTGCATTGTGGCTCCTCCTAAACTCCATTTAGCAGCAAAAGACAAGTTTTGTTGCTCCACTTGGATACGAAATATAAATGTAGAGCAACTCAGTTCTGAGAGTGTCTTAACCTTGTACTCCTTATATATCTTTTTGGGCCTGTGTACAGCTGGAGCTCGTTGCACCTGCTGATGAACCAAATTGGTTCAGCTGCTGAGGAGCTGACTGAGGCCACTCTGCCATTTCTGCTTTGCTCTTAGTAGTGAAGAAGGCACGGAGCTCATAGTTTTTTGTGGTAGCTTCTCTGGGCCTACTCAGCATGAAAATACCTGCTTTTTGTTGGAGGCTGTGCTGTGTCTTTGCATCTGGATGAAGCCGAAAAGTTAAGGTTTGTACTTCTGGAAGGTGGGACCTTGTGTGAATAACAATGTGTTTGCAAAAGATTTGAGGTTTTCAGTGGGGAACCACATTTTTGTTTCAAATGGAAGTCAGCTTTCAGCTAATATAGATTTATCCACTTTGGGATACAAAATCCTGCTTTCTGCTGTGTGCTGTTTTTCCCGAATGCCACAGGAGGCTTTATTTTTCCCTGACAGCTAGCTAAAGGGCACGTTTATTTGACAACTTCTTCATCAGTGAAAAAGTAGAAAAGACATTAATCTAAGTCTATATGTAGCATAGTAGAACCAAGGAGCTCAACTGAATACTTCAGAAAACAATAGTGAAAGCTTCTCTCAGTGCTGTGGGGTAAACTGGGAAATCAAACTGCTTTAAGTCAGTTCTAATGTATGATCTCTGTATGGAGAGAACTGCTTTACAGGAATAAATCTGCTGTAAGTGGTGGTAGATGGAGAGGGGATGGGCAGACAGGATGAAGAAACTCCAGATGTGAAAGAAGAACAAGCACTCAGGAATATTCTTGAATCACACAAGGTTAGCTCTAACTGCTAGGAGTAACAGCCTTGTAAGTCCTGCTCCCAGGGTCAGTCTAACTAGCTCAGCCTGAATTTTTAAATGATTTATATTGTAGCATCATGTAGAGGCTTGGGTCAGGATATTAGATGTAGACGATTCAAAGGCAATTCTTGCACTGAAGATCTTTGCAGAGAAGAGAAACAACATTGGTATTTCTTGTGTGTGTGATTTGTTATTGGGCCCATGGGACTTTTCACGGTATTGTTGGAACACTGTATGAATGTTCGTGAAGATGTTGCCTTAAGTGAGCAAAATACACTTATACCTTTGATAGGTAAACAGGTGAACAGGCTCTGGAAGTCACAATAAGACTATTTGTCTGAGCACAGGCATGTGGTGACACTACTATGAAACAGGAAAATAAGCAATGAGAAGAGCAGGCAAGGTAGCAGAGGATTATGAACTTCTTGTGTACACTAGCTCAAGGCACAACCCTAAGTCCCAGGAATGAAATCCCAGCTCCTCTGAGGGTTTTGTAGTTCTGTTATTGACTTCAGTTGAGTCAAGGTTTCCCAAATCTTTGTTTCCTTTTTGTAGCCTTTTATTATGATCCTGACAAAATGAAAAGGTTTGGGCTTCTGAAGATAAATCCTTTTCAGACATTGGCTGTTCTTGACAGTTTTAAATGTCAACCTGTTCTTAGCTAGTGGATTAGTAAGCCTTATTATAGACTATATTAATTTAGTCTGCATATGTAGATCTGCAGTTACAAATAGCATGGAAACGTGTATTAACAGTTTGACACAATGACAGGTAAAACACTCATTAATGTTTCAAACTGTTGGTGAGAGAAATCTGGAAAACTGTTGGCAAATTCTTTCCTGGGCAGGCAGAGCTCTCCTATTTCATCAAGTGACTGAGAAAGACCTTTCCTTGTGGCAGTGGAAGGAAGCTTACACAGGTAAATTGGCAACACAGTCAGTGACCATGCTGTGTGTAGTGTTGACAAGTCCCTCCTGAGACTAATCTCGTTTGATTTCCATTGAAATGCAGATTTGGAGGTTGTATTAATTGTTGCCTGCACGAAAGGCTGACATTATTTACTACAGGAAACTGTTTCAATGTTTAAAAAAAACAAACAACATAACCTAGCCCCAGACTTTAATTACATAGAGTGCTAGAAATGAACCTTGAGAAAGAGAAATCTATGCTAGTTGAGGGGCAAGAAATCAGGCAAAATGGTAAATCCTTTAGTGACATTTAAAAAAACATTAAAAAAAGGATTCATTTGTCAGATTTTTTTTTTAACATCAGGAAGAAACTGTGCCTTTTACAGATGATAAGCTTGTACTGGTCTTTGTAAGATAGTAGTTCTGGTATTCACAAGAAAGGCTAAATAGAAAATGTGAGTTAGTTTCTGCAAGTTAAAGTGGAACAATCCTTTTTAGCACTTAATTAGATTAAGTGGAACCTTTACAATTTGAACTGCTGATTTGCTGTGTGCATGAGGTGGAAAGTGTATCTTATTTAATATTTCTGTTTTTGCATTGTGTAATTGTCTTATGAGAAAACTTGGGTACAAATAAATATACATTCATTTTGGAAAATAAAGTCTTTCAGACAGGTAAACTGGGTGCTGCGGCCTCTCTCGTGTGCACATTACTGGGGATAGTAAAGTTTCTCATTGTTAGGTGAGTGCAATAAAGAGCTGTGCATCTGCTGCTGATGGAGGAGCCAGAGAAGAATCCAGATTTCACTCCTGTGACTTTGAGATAACAGGAGTGAAATGCAGAAATGTTTGTTTAATTTTGAATGCGTGAAGAAAACAAATCTGAGTAATGAAGCACATATAGGGCTATTTTTTCCATAGTCACATTGACAATGAGATCCTTCCTTGCAGTCGGGAATTAAAGAAAAAATATTCCTATTTGGAGGCTCTGTTTTGTATGGGATAGGAAGCTGAAATCTGCACCAGTTTGTGTGTGACACTGCTAAGGAATGAGTCATTCTGGTCTAACACCAAACAGCTTATTCCGGTGAGGGACGTTATTGCCTTTTAAAGTCACACTCCCTCTGCTCCACTTGAGATTCTAGCGCTGTTTTTTCTGCTGCTCTAGGGATTCATGTTACTGAGTTTTAAAGCAACAATTCGCAGAGTGACTTTAAAGAAGAAATCCAATAATGGTTGCTTTGTTTGTTTAGACCCTGCCCTGCACCTTGAGGTAGTTGTTTACAAAGTGAAGTTATTGAAGCCAGGAACTTGTTTTCTTTATAGCCTGTTGTAGAAGTGTGGAACTTGTGGATGAGGTGAGGCAAGGCATTGTTTGTTTTTAGTAAAAGACTTGGATTATTTCTGCAACTTTGGCTTCACATTAGAGTGGCATCTGTGTTACACACCTATGGCTTGCCCTTACAAGGTAGAGAAATGTAATGGGAAAAAATGGCATGTTTAAAGTATTGTGGGGTCAAGTGTTTCTGTGCCCTCTGCATTGATGGCAGGGGCAGAAAAGCCAGATATCCTCACAGAGGCTGTGAGTGGCATCAGTTCCCCAGGGTTGTGTGGGGCTCTGAATGGGACTGTTGTGTCTTCTGTTTTTTTGGCAATGATGGGTAGCAGAGGAGGTCAGCACCGGCTGTGCTCAGGTAGTAAAGCAACCATGCCTAGCCATCTCTGGAGGGGACACCCCATGACTCTGTTAGTGTGGTTGTGTGTCAGAGGTGGTACCATGCAGGTCAAAGAGACACAGAAAGCAATCTCAGATGCAGCAGTGCCTAGCAGAAGTTTCACTGTTCAGACATGGTCTTTCAAACATGATCAACTCAAAGCAGTGAATGAGACCGGAGTTCAGTGATGCTGCCTTGCTCCCTCTTAAATGAGATTTTCATTACGTGTTACTTTTGGTGTCAGGGGTGTTATGATGACAGTATCTCTATGGTTTCAGTTACTCTTGCCTTCACCCGTATGGACATCTTCCATTCCTACTGAACTGATCTAACTTTATCATGCTTTATTTATCTGATAGTACGCAGTTTGTTTTGATGTTTCTTTTTATGACAGTCACTTTGTTTTCCAAAGAAACAGCATTACTCTGGTGCTAATGATGTATCCCTGTGTCTATGTGGTACTGGTGAAGCAGCATGTTGAATACAGACCTTTAGAAAACATGTCATTGAAGCTGTCTAACCTTTGCATTCACCACCTAACGGTACACAAATGAAACTGGGGTTATATGATGTTACATCATAAGATGCATTGCAAAACCTGTATAGTCTAGGAAGTGAGTAGATGAGCTGGAAAAATAACAGCTGAATTTAAGCTGTCAAATTAGCTTAGTGAGGGGAGACTGGGAAGCACTTTTCATAGATTGAAATGAATTGCTGTAGGTTGTGACGACCATGACCTTTAGATATTTTCAACTGTAAACCATAACCTGTTCTCACAAGAAGAAAATCCCCATCACAAAAGGACACCTCTTACATTATTCAGTCCTTTGTTGGGGTGCACGGGTAAGTCATTTTATTTGGAAAAGTTAGTATGATTTCATCACGAGGATGCCCTCTGCTTTAATTCAATCTCCCTGACCTAAGTTCAAACCAATCACACACTGTAGCAACTGCAAGTAATTCCTTTGTAAAGATTGTCAGAAGTGAGACAAGGTTAAGTCAAAACCCCACAGCTCTGCAGAATGCACGACTAGAGCACATGAAGGGGTAACTGACAATTGCTGGCCGGAAATGTCAGTTTTAAATCGTCCTTGGAAGAGTTGTCATCCTCAATCAAAGGTTCAGCTCAAGGACAAGGAAATTAGAGAAGTGCCTGTAAGAGTTGATCTCAACTTGAAAGTGCTCAACAAGAGGGCAAAAGTCAAGAAGACAATTTAAGAAACGCTAGAAATGAAACTTTCCACGCAAATGCTAACAGCTAGTACTATGAGCTGCTTCCACACTGATTCTTATCTTCTGGCTTAGCCTTACTAGATCAAATAAAAACAAAAATTCAGGGGCTGAGTATGTAGGTGACAAGCACAGGAAAGGACTAAACAACTAGATCTCTCCAGCCACAAAGAGAACTCGGTTCTTCAGTGTGACTGAGTGTTAGGGCTGGTCAGAAGGAAGCAGCTTCTGCCTTTGAGATGCAAATATACTTGTGAAGATAAGGGTCAGTCATCTCTATTCTTTTTATTTTGGGGTTGGTGGGTTTTTTTTTTTTGGATGAGATACATTTAAATGCCTTTTTGAAGGTGGATTTCATTCTGAAATAGTTTTGAAACTTGGTGAGCTAAAATAAGGTATCTTTACATGAACAAACACAGTCGGTATGGAGGGGCTGTGTACTCCAAGTGGAGGTCTTACCTGCAACTTTGCATAGGTGGTGTTCTCCTCTGAGAAAACTTGGAACTGATGAATTTACATTAAGCATAGCTTCTTCCTGGCTTTTAGTCAAAGATTGATACTTAAAGATCTCAATCCTGTCTGTATCACGAAAGAGGGAAGGAACATTGGTGTAATTTTATCACTATTGTTGCTCTGGTGCTGGCTTTCTAAAATCCCCACTTTTCTTGTCTTGTTCTTGTTAGAATTAATCCCCCGACTTTCTCTCCAGGAGAGCTGGAGAAGACACCAGCTATAATGAGCTAACAGTGAGCTGAATTTCAGCAGTCACTAACAGATGGAAAAAAGCAATAGTCTTCTGAAAACTAAACAATACTTTTCCCCCCTCCCCTCTTATAGGGCTCAACTTTCTTAATATAATAACCATGAAAACTTTACTTTTTAAAAGAAAAGGGAAACTAAGGTGTAGGAAATACCAAGATAAACATATCTTTCTTTCTGCTTTTGAATAGTAGTAAAACAGAACACGCAAAGAAAAATCAGAGAAATTTTTACCATGCTTTTTCTGCAGATGTGTAGAATAATTAGAAAAGTCTCTTTGTGGAGTATATTCAACTACTTTTATGAGATTCTCTTCAATGTATCTTTGAAAGTAAAATTTAACTTGACATCTTTCTCTCGGTGACCATTAATTCAGTTTGTAAGAGAGTCTGGAAACCTTTGATATTGATATCGTGTTGCTGCAATTACTGCCCATGGTATTGCAGCCATACTAAAATAAAAAAGGTCTCCATACTTGGCTCTTAAGTCAGTCCCTTAGAGACTCAATCAGTTTGATTTCTGAAACCTGTGCTTGGCAGTGAAGCTGATTAAATTCTGCTGGTATCAAGGCTGTGCATGCTGGGTTCAAAACCTAGGTGTAATGTCGTATTCTCATAGTGGAGGTTATTACACCAATTTTTAATGTTTTAGAACCCAGATTTAAGGAAAATAAGTCTTCAAAGGGTATGAAAAGATACATGGTGGAGCTGGGCATCAAATGAGCTCAAAAAAATGGTATTTCAGGAACTATGGGACACAGACATAGGTCACATCAGGTCACTTCTTTAAGCCTGTTTCTTGCAGTAGAAACAGAAGTTGCAGCTAGGAAAATGATCTAAGCAGGAAGGTGACACCAAGTCGAGGCAGAGAGAGAGTGCTTTGGCAAATCAACTTGGATGCAAAGTTCTGTTGTTTTTTGCAGTACAAGGAAAAGCAGTGAATAGCCCCAGAAGTATTTCTTTGTAGTTAGAACCCAAGGACTGCCTGGTAGGTTACCAACGTGCAGTACTTGGAGCCTAATGTGACACCCAGTTATCAAGCTGGGTATAGAAAAGGCTGCGGATCTTACTCATTGATTCAGTATAAGTTTACAGGACTCTTGTGAATCATTCTGGCTTTGAGATCTACGTTAGCTTTTATATGACATTTTCATGCTTGTTTAATATGGAGCTGAGCAATTTCTATCAGAGAAGAACAGATTCCTCCATTTCCAGTGCCACAGATTTGCACATTGCACCCTCCTGTTACATCAGACTGTCCATGATTACTATAATTTTGCATAGAAAAGCCACACTCCCCTTTTTCCCTCCAATTGATCTAATAAATTATCCTAGGAAATGTCTGCCAAGTAATAGGAAGCAGTGTCTCCTTGGAAATGAAAGGGACGGAACTGTTAAAAATAATCCACTCCTTAGTAATTGTAGCGTACTTCTTCAAGCTTTGCAGTCAGGGCATTTAGCCAGACAAGAATAAGAGCTGGGTAAACAGGAGAGAAGGATTTTACCACTTCATTAGTTAAGGTAATGTTTGTGGGAAATGGTAGGCCCATAGTAATTTACCTTAAAGGACTCTGTTTAACGTAACCCTTCCTTAAGAGAGATTTTAAAGATTCTTAGTAATTCCCGAGTTCTGTGAAAAACTTAGTTCAGTGCATGATTGTGGGACTCAGCAAACCTCATTTTTCTGAGGAATTTCTCAGTAGTGCAGCAGTCTTACTTGCCTTAAAACAGACATACTGAACTAACACCCAAAGATTTTTTTGAGTGAATCAAAAGCAGCTCCGAGAACGAAGAGCACTGACTTATCTTTCCAAAGTATTCACTGGTGTAAATTCTTGCACATGTGACTGTAGATATGGCTTCTGTTTTTCACTGACTTTCTAACAGGAAACTTCTTGGTAGAAACATTTCTACCATAAACATATATGAATGGCTACATAAAAAAAGAGTGAATGGCATTTTTAAAGGTAATCACATACCTGAGGATACCTGGTTGTAACCCTTTTATTGCTGTCAGTGGGAAAGACAAAATGCGTTCCTGTCATTAAAAAGATTAATCATTTGCTATTCACTATGTGTGAATAGAATAATTCATATCCTCATTCATTTCTGCACTCAGATAATTGAAGAAAGCATCAATAGGATAGCTTGTTAGAAAAGGTGGGGAACTGCAAATTATCGCTATGGATTAACTGTCCTGGGTGACCAAAACTGTTAATGCAGCCGTGCAGTACTGGAGATGCAACTAGATCCCTTGTAGGGCTTTCACTATCTAGGGCTACTCTGATGAAAGGATTTACATCTGGGATTTTTTTCAGCAGTGTAAAAGGGTGGCCAGTTTTATCCAGAACGCTTGTGATTTTTCAGCTCTGAGCGCTGTTATGAAAATTGGTCTCAATCTAAGCCTACAATTTATTTAAATTAGTGAAACAGCCTCACTGATGCTATAGATAAGAGTATCTGAAATAGCTAGTGGGATCCTGAAACTTGTGGGGGAGGGAATTTTCTTCCCCTAGAGTAATTTTATTTAAATAACTGTAGTTATTTGAAATCTTTTCCTTCTTAGATTTGTGAGCAAATGCAACCTTGTTCTTTTTGAGAGGAGATGATGTAGATTGTAACTAAAGAGCAGGCTAATGTGAATCAAACCTTAAACACATGACTGCACACAACCTTGGTTTCCCTGAATTAATCTGAAAGAGGGAATAAAAAAGTATGAGGGCACTATTCTAAGCATGAGAAAGTGCATCAGCAAAATTATTTCATTATGGGAAAAGAGACTTGCATTTTGTACTGTTGCTATACAGAAATGAAATGACAGTTCTTGTGCAGCTATGTATTTACTTTCTAAACAAACTGGATCCCATTCCTTCTCAGTCCTGTTGTAATTCTTTCTTGCTGATATAGGTTGACCTTTTGCTCCAAAATTTAAAATCAAAATGCAACTCATCTCTGTGGACACAGATATAGCCCAGAATGAATGATAAGGTACTTGGAAATAATAGCGCAGCTTACATGCAATTGTACATAAGAGATATAAGGTCAAAGCAGCATCTAAATTCAGTTCTTGTTTTGGGGGAAGGCTGTGCTTTTTCACATGTCCAACAAATGCAGCATTGGGAGTTGATTTTTCAAGTTGCTTAATTTCTTTTTTACATTCTTCAAGGTAAAAATATTTTGAAACAACGTATATAACTAGACAGACAAAAAAAAAATGAAGTGGAATGTAGTATGTTGGGATGTCTAAGGACAGGCGACAAGGTGCCATATTCACAAAATGCTGCATGAAAATCTTTAACTAGGTGTCTATAATATGTCTAAACCTTCCTCATCTCTCATGATTCCAAGTAATGACTCATACTGATGTCAGGGCTAAGCAGATAAAAAAATGTTTTGAAGCCTGTGGGGGTGTGGGAGGGTTTTAGTGTCTCTTACGTTTATGACAACTCTGACAATAGCTTATACCTCTTTACTAACCTTGTTTATTTGTTTGGGCACAGCACTGCATGAACGCTCTTGTTGATGGACTACAACTATAGCCATTCAGCTTTAGAGATTTGGATAATTTAATACACTCTTGAAAAAGTGAAGCATTGTATTCCACTTGAAACCTGGAACTCCGGTTCTTTGAATTCCGTGCATCTATGCACATGTAACTGGAAAGATTGCTGCCCCTGAGCTGATTAGTGTTTTTCCACTTGTTTCCTTTTTCTGGTAAGAATACACTGAATATTTTCTGCATCAAAACCTTTAGTTTCAATTTTATTTAAAGCAAAAGTAAATAAATACTCTTTCCTAACATAAATCTGAATCTTGGGCTTCTACATTGTCTATATAAGTTGTGTTTCGTGTGCCATATATCTTATTACTAGGGCCAGATAGTGTGGACAGATGGGCATTGTGGATGGCCATAATTTTTTCTCTGACTTTGCTGCCATGATGTGTTGGAAGAATGTGTAGGCTTGTGTCAGCAATGACATAGCAGTGTGCCAAGAAATATAATTGACCTGCAACAAACTAGTACTGAATGGATGTGGGAGGAACCTTTCATTGAAAAGTGTCTGGACTCTTTTTATTTTGTGGGATTTCTTTTTTGCCTCCCCTTTTCATTCCAGTTACCAATGCTAAAGCATTGTGGCGTGTGTATGAACTTTTTGGGAGGATTTTTGGTAAACCCAGTTTCTGGGGTTTCACTAGCTCTGTAGTTGATGACTTCAAGGTGTAGGAGTTAACTGATGGACTCTATGCAATTTATTTTCATGCTGTTTTCCTCAGTATTTAACGCTGATTATGAAGCTGAAATATTGAGCAGTCCAGCAAGAAAGCTGTGGTTCCTCAGTGTCCACAACTGTCACTAGGTTTCATGTTCGGCTTGTTCTATCAAGCTTTTCTTGTTGGTCATTCATAGTAACTGCAAAAAACCGCAGAGACTGTGTATCAGGTGCTTTGGCTTAGCATAAAAGCAATTAGGACAAGCTGAGTTGCTGGTAAGTGAAAATCCAAGTGAAGATCCATTGGTGGTATGTCATCACCTCTGCTGTACTGCTGACACTGGGCAACAGGAAATAGTTCCTAGTTGAAACATGTAAAATGAGTTACTAAGAGAAATGACAATGTCAGGTTGAAATATCTTTAACTAATAATTGATCTGTAGATTCAAAGTTACATGAGAAAAAAGCTTAGGAATTTCTCACAGTGTGCAGAACTGGGCCTATGCAAAAGATTACTAATTGTGATCTTCTGAAGAACTTCAAACACTTAATGGAAATAATATACTTCTTGACATGGTTAAAGAAATCTTCAGTTGTTCTGAATTAAGATGTTTTCACATCTGATGGTGGAACAGAAAGGTGCTGGATCAATTGTAAGAAAGCTTTTTGGATATAGCCTTTATTAAAATTATACAAAATGACTCCTTTAATGGTTTTCATTAAGCTATTTAGCTTTTGTTTTAAAAACAATTAAATATAGATTACACTTCTAAACTCAGGAGAGTTTAGGAAGTTATGAGAGAAGACATTGCAAAAGCAAATGCATACTGTAAGATGAAACATTTCAGATTCTCATCAGAACTGGAGACATGTTTTTTAGGCATTTTGTGACCTCTTAATAGAAGAGAGTTGTTCTTGTGAGGATACACTTATTTCCAATGGAATCTTTGTTTACATTTTACAGTGTTATTTTGCTATGTCATAGAATCATAGAATGGCAGGGTTGGAAGGGACCTTTAGAGACCATCTAGTCCAACCACCCTGCAGAAGCAGGTCTACCTAGGTCAGGTTGCATAGGAACTTGTATTTAATGAATTATTCAGAATTATTTTTATAAACTTAATTTTTAAAACAGTACATTTATGGAAGTGCCACATGAAAACTTTCACAATGAATTTGTCTCAATATGTTTTGGTTTTGTTTGTCCATTACCAGTTATTTTCCAGATGATGTCCTTAGGTGAAGGTGTTAGAACCATACTTTGTCAGAAGGTTTGTTTTGGGTTGTATAACAGTGCAGGTTTTGATCTGGTGTAACAATAGTGTCTCACACAGTATGGTAAAGCAACTGTTAGCACTTGGATAGTGTTTGAGATCTTCTAAGCAAAGTAAAACCTTAAATCACTCCTTCTAAGCATTCCTGTGAAAATCACTCATGTTTGAATTTTGCAGTAATGCAGAATGAGACAACCATGTGGCATGCCACAGGCTAAGCAGCAAGTGCATGGTAAAGTGGGGATTTGAAATATGAAAGCTCCTGGCTCTCAAGCCTGCACTCAACCCACTAGATATCACCGAATCTTCTAATCAAACCTCTGGAACTACAATATCTTACCATCTGGTGTGCAAATTTCCTTGGGGAACTTCAAGATACTCTTAATTTCAGGCTTTCTGAAAACTGTATTAGTTAAAAAAAAAAAAAGCTAGAAGTGCAGATACAAGTCATGTATTTATTCTTGTGGTGTGGTTTTTTGGGTGTGGGAATTGGCTAACTATTGAGGAGAACAAAGGATATCTCCTACAGAACATTTAAATTTTCATCTGTTAGGCAAAAATGTCTTTTTTTTTATGATGAAAACAAAAGGAACAAACCCACATCTTTATTGTTTCCATCTTCCAATTGCCTTTGTCATACTCCTTTTGATTCAGTGACTTGCCAGAACTTACCCATTGGCACAACAGCTATTTTTAGACATGTTGCTAGATTTCAAGTAAAACTCACTGGTGCATACAAACTACTCATTTAAGCATTGATTTGAAAATAATAATACTAATATATATCTCTTTCTAACAGTGTGTCAGGAAAGCATTAAAGGTAGTCATTCTGGAAGCAGTAATTGTAAGAAACAATTTATTGGAAGATTATTCAGGTTTGAATGACAATAGAACACACAAGCCACAAATAAAGAAAAGCGGGAATTGAAGTGCCTGTTCTGACTTCGTCCCTCAAAACATCAGCTTGCCCCAGCAGCAACAGCCTCAGAGCCATATGTTTGAAAGCACTTACTCCATCCTCACTGCTGCTTTACAGCACTGTTGTCTCAACACAGAGAAAACAGCTCACACGCCTGGGTGAGGAGGAGAGCATTTTGTACCCCTCTTGGCTCGTTACCAAGATACAGATGATCTCACTTCTCCCCTGATTTGAAGCCTATCCTGCAAGCTGCTAATACTTAAAAAGAAATGCCCAGATGCTTTAACATCCTTCCCTGTGCAACATCAAATGATGTGCAATTCATTGACTTCATAACTTCAGCACTAGCCAGTGCTCCTGTTTATTGTGATGCTCCTACAACTGTGCAATGATGATGTTTTCACATTTGGGATGAAGTTCTGCATTCACCTCTAATCATAAGTAACTTAACTTTCCTGCATGCCATTTCCTTTAGCTCTCTCCTTACTCATCACATCAGCTGTAAGCTGCTTAGCTATCTACCATCTGACAGGATGTGATTTTTATCCCATCTTATTTATCAGCACTCTGGTGTTCTGAAGATACTACCTTTCCCTTGCTGCTTTTGAATTGTCCTTCATGCATGAAACATTCTCTTTACCATGCTTTGGAGTTATTTCTCTATTAATCCCTGTGTAGAGGCTGTTGGCTTGTAGGAACTGGACTGAGACCATATCTGTTAATCAGTTTTGGGAAAGTCTGTGGGAGTGACTGCAGAGAGAGATCCGAGCTGGTGAGAAGCTGCATATCACATGCAATTAATGATACTTGTGATGCTGTAGAGAACTATGGCAAGCAGATGATGCCCATTGCATCTCTAGTTTCTCCTCTTTGGTTGATCTCTGTACTTAGGCTTATGATACATTTGCCTAGTACCATAAAATCTCCTGAGTGAACAGTTTTGGGAGCACTGTATAACCTTGTAATGTGGCACTGCATTAAGCTAGTACGCTGTGTTTCTCACTGGGGCAACACTGAGCAAAGATGTTTCCGAAGGACTGTGCCCAGTTGATACAGTATGTAGGACAAGAAAGGCTTGAACTGTGTTTGGAGCTCAAATGGCTTCTGCTTTACACATGCAGATTCCTACTGAAAGAAGATACCTACAACTTTGCATTGAAATAATTTGCTGGTATTTTCTTGCTCTGTGGTTGAAAAGCTGCTCTGAATGTGTTTGACACCTGAACATCACCCAGTTTTTTGGGGGCTGCCAAAGAGTGACTGTTTGCATATTGTTTGTACAACATGCTACATAATAAACAAACAAAAAAAAGTTATTGATATTCAGTAGAATCCACAAGGCAGGGCAGATTGGTTTTTTTTAAAGAAGTTGATTTGTACATACACACATCTGTTTTTGCTGTCTGTAGCTGTTTTATTTATGTCACTCACTGTGTGGCCTCCAATAAAATATATGACTAGCATTCAACTAGGGTGTTATTTTTTTCTTTTTCCTAGAGTGGTGTTTTTTGTCAGAAGATGTAAACCAAAACACTTTCCCAGTCAACCAAAATAATTTGAAAGGCCACTCTAATGGGACCTAGTCCCCTAAAGCAAAGAAGGATGAGTGTGTAATGGCTCCGTAAGGATTAATAATCTCTGAACTGTGGGATGAAAAGATGTAAATTAAACAGAAGATCAATTAAGCAATGTGCTAGAACAGCTAAAAATTAAGAAGGACTTTCTGTGAAGGGAATGGGGTGCCACCAACCAACGGGATGCCTGTCCCCCAAAAGAGAAGTTCATACTGTTTGTGTGGCTGGTCTACAAACAGACGGTGTATCCAGGCACCCATCAATGTAGTACTGAGATGCTTTCACTTTTACTTTTTAAAATATGGTTATCAATTCTGACTTACAATGGAATTGCTGTTTATCTTTATAGCTTTATATAGGAGATATTTCATCCAACCCATGGAAAGTATTTAAAGAGGAAAATACTTTGCAGAAATATTTTTAGAAAATTTTGTTAAACGTGTTATTTGACAAGAATTCTTAGAATATTTAAAGACCTGGAGGGATGCAAATATACATAATGCATTGAGTTACTTACATTTACTGACAAATGCTGCTTAATACAGTTTTTATATAAAGAATTTAAGTGTAATCTTAAAGCACATTAAAGAAACATCATTAAGGTTACAAAATTAAGCAATCAAGCATAAGGTTGTCAGTGCAACCCTGATTCAGGCCCCTTGTGTGCATGTGTTATGATACAGTCTTTAATTACATGATCATATACTACCTTTTTTTTCTCCTGCCTCATTCAGTGAGCAAGATGAATAGCACTCACTAAATGAGCAGCTATTCAGTATTATGTTTTCCCCATTGTTCAGTGTGTGGTCCCATGCTTTATTTATGGCACACTATTGAAACTCTGCTCTGAAAAGAAAATCTAAATCTCCTCATGGGCTTTTTAACAGTAGTTGCCACTCCAGTGTCTGAGAGCTTCACAAGCACTAATGATGACTTTATCTTCACAACAAGCCAGTGAGATGAAGTGGTAACAGCAACTCAGGGAAGCTGAAGCAAAAGAGATAAAGGTCAAAAGTCTTCTGCCAGCTTGGGGTGCTCAACTGAAGACCTTTCACATCTGATTCTTTAGTGCCCATATTGCACTCTAACTATTTAAGAGTAGTTTCTGTAAATTGAGTACCTCTATCTGTATCCCTGCTATTCTCTGTCTGATAGCATCATTTCATTGCCTGAGTTATGAAACTATCTTTTCTCTTCCTATTCTCATGAGTCTAATTTAGCGTGAACCTCTTCACTACTCTCTCAGATGAGCTCCAGTGCTGCTACATGTGTTGTACTTCTGTATGGCTTTGTATGTCACAGTCATGTGTAGGAAAAGATGGAGCCTCTTCAGTGAGAAGGAGATTATGCAGTATTTAAAGACTTAAGTGTTTTTATTGAATAGCTTCTATTTTATAGTTCTTCAAAACTCACAATCTGGTCAAGTTGGATAGACTTTCATGAGGATTCTTTGTTGAATTCCAAATGTTTAACATCTCTGGAGCTTGAAAAGAAATTTTATCCATTTAAGAGGTTGATGGTGTGGTAGAAAGTATTTAGCCATTGTGGTCACATTGTTGTGTTTTCCTTTAAAAAGATTGGCTTAGGTGGAGCTTCTGATAGAGCATGGAAAATTAGTCCTTTCCTAGAGAGCTAGTGAGTCTGCTCATCATGAGAAGGTTCAAGAGACTGGAGGGTGTGGGCAAGGAGTGGGAGAATCCCAGTGTTTCTTGCAAAGAGATTGATAATTCCAAGAAGATCTGCCAGGTGGACAGATCCAGGGATAAACCTTCCCAGGGACAAGGTGGGACTGGGCAAAGTTTGCTTCTGCTCTGTCATTGAGTTACTGGCATCCATCCTCAGGCTGATGCAGTTCTTTATTGTGTGGACGTAATAGGTGGGAGAGTGGAATACGTAAGTCTCTTGCACTCTGTTTTCTGTACTCTTTTTGAGTTTTTTCTATTTAAGTGAAGTATTACCACTTTTATTTTAATAAAAATCCGACATGATAATTTTAGGAGAGATCATAGTAGAGACAACTATTCAGACAGATCTCAAGGCTCTGACTGAGGGTCATGGAAGAAAATCCACATGTTCTTTCTTTACTATGTAATTAAGAATGGCTGAATTATTTTGACTAAAGTTTGTATGTACTTCAAATCAGCTAAAGGTCAAGATCTGTTATTAAAATATTCAGTTTTGTGTACATTGGCTAACCTTAAGGGGAAAGAGAAAACAGGCTTTTATAATAGGAAGGTGAGGAATCTTATGTGTAGAATTACCACCTTTATCAATGCAAATGCCAGGTTTTCAGCTAGCATAAACGGCAATGACTATGTGGACTTCAAAGACGGTGTGTTGATAGAGCAGCTGACAGCTTTGCTAACATATTTACCAATGATGTTTGTTAAATATATAACAGAAAAAAAGAATTGCAGCACCACCAGTGAGGTTCCATTCTGGACATTGCTGAAGTAATACAGCAGTGTGACAGGATTCTCACATGCATCGGGGATGTGGAAAAAAAAAATGTATGTCCTCTTCTGTCAGTTGTTAACACAAGTTGAGTATTTATACACGTTCTCTCTCATCAGCATAAATGCTCAATTTGGTTGTCCCAGGTTGCTCTTTTACTCTGCTGTGAGTTATTCATGGGGAGAAGATGGTGAATTTTTTTGTTCAGTATTTCTGGGGAAGTTGGTGATAAGAGATCTCTTTGGATTGTGCTACTGTAAAATACCGTGTCATTCTGTGTTTGTGCAGAAGTCTTGTTCATGGCTTTTCTCCATTGTCTGTGACCAAGTGAAACGTGAATAAGGAGGATTCATAATTCATGTTTTAGTGAAAAACAAAATGTTATTCAGCTCTGTGTTCCTAAACTGAGTTAGCAATCCATTTCTGTGTAGTGCTGCATTGATGGCAATTTGGAATGGAGAGAGAGGTGAGAGAAGCAAAAAGACTTCTGTATTGGGATTGTTTTGTAGCTGAATTGATGTATTCTGAAGATGTAAGAGTAAGTTATCTACAAGAACTCTCTTGGTGTCTGGGAGAATAGTGAAGTTCATAAAGTTGCATCATGAAAGCAGAGACTCCTGCCTTGGCAGTCTCACTCTAGCCTGTGCAAAATACTGCCTATGATGAATTGGCATAGTTATAGCATGCAGATATGCATTCTCTGGGAAACAATTGGCTTGCTTGAATATATGAATAGACAGGCTGGCAAACAATCAGCTATTCTCCCTATTATACATGAAGTTGAAGCTATTGTTGAGCTGCATTTATGGATCCCTCCAGTGTTTCTTCCCCAATTCTTCTGTTGCAGTGATTACCAATGAATCCCAGTGGGTGACAGGGGGAGTTGAACCGGTGCAAGGACAGACATATTCTCCATTGACTGGGAACTATGTGTTTATTTTTGAAGTTGTTTTCTGTCTGGTTGAAGCAGGCTTTTCTCTACTGGCAGCACCAGTAGAGAAACCACCATGTCAATAACAGGCATTCAAATGGATTCAGATTAGCCAAGTATTAGGGGTTAGTTATTCAAAGAGAAAGGTTGATGTGGACTTTTTAATGTCACAGTTACACTGATTAGGTAAAAGTGCTCACAAAGCCCTTTAATGATGATGTGTTTGTTAAAAAGTCAGCCTTATTTAAGCCTTGGAGCTTTTTTTTATACATGCTTCATTAAATCCACTTGTAGTTAACTAAGGTGGCATAAGCACATAGTGAAGGGTATAGCTGGTCCTGGTCCACAAGTTTGTGTCTTTAGGGAGGAGCTGCTGGACCTCCTGTGCTTGTCTAACAATGTGCTTTGAAAAATCCAGCAAGGAGTACTTTCTTCAAAGCCAATAATAGTCAGGCAACTTCGACAGGAGTTTCCTTAAACTCCCCTCTCCATCTGCTGACATGTTGCACACAGTTTAACTTGCACGTTGCAGAAGCACCTGCTATAGCAGACAGTGAAAAGTCATTATCATCTGCCAGTTGTAGTGTGCTGTTCCATCCTGCATCCTGCTCACACTTCCTAATGGGCTGTGTCACGGTGGGCTGCCTGTCACGCTGTGCACAGGCAAAGCTGCTGTGTCTTGCCAGGAATTACAGGGTTCAATGGATGATATTGGAAACCTGTTACAACAAGCCTTGTGTCTGCTGCTGGCAGGAGAGGACAATGAAGATTTTTGTAGTAAAATAAATTACTATTAAGGAATCTCATTTTTCAGGAAGTAGTTTGGATGCTCTGTGATGTGGGCCCTGGCTGCTTTGCCAAGTGCTTTTGCATTTACTTAGTACCTGTTTGGAGAATGGGAAAAGCAAACAGTAGCAACTTGTTCTGATGTTTGGAGCAGGGCTTTGGTCTGTCTTCTCGCTGTGTACCCACGCATTCTGAAGCAGAACAATTCACTTGCTGTGGTGTTTGTGCAATAGTTTTTCTTCCAGAGTTCCTCAGAGTCTGAAAGTGTGTGTAAGTCAATTTCAAGAGGCAAAGAAGGTGCAAAATGTTTTAAGTTGTGTGTGTGGTGTTTCAGAACCATCTTTACAGATAAATTCAGAAGGTGGCTCCAAATGGTCTCTGTCAAAGACAGTGTTTTCTGTCAAACGTTGGTTGGAATTTTTTAAGATTTATGGAAAGAGCAGACTTCTGCAGGAACCATACTGGGACAGCTCTTCATAACCTTTTGAAATTACTTCTTTTATTAGCTTTTGAGTTTCTCCTGCTGGGATTGTAATGGGTTAAACAATTTTAAAGCACTCCATTTTTATTTTTTTTTTAACGTAATTGAGAACTCTTAATAGGCAATTAGTAAAAGAGGCTGCTGATATCTTTTGCTCTGAACACTTGAGGAAAAAAAAATGAAAGAAAATGAGTTTCTTGCATCTTGAATACTGGCAAGATGGCTGGCACTTGGCCTGGGACAGCTGTCTCAGAGCTTTGAGTACAGCTGGTTTAATTTATGTGGGATAGTTTTGTTTACCTGCTAACTTCTATGTGGGCGAAAGATGTAGAGGGAAGCTGATACATTTGAGAACTGGATTGGAGGAGTGTCATTTTGGTGAGAGTTGAAGTTGCGCTGTTGTCAGGAATATGAGACCCACATGTGGTATTTGCCACCTGGGGCCACGGTTTCTGTGGCATCAAGTCTGGGGACCTGGAAGGGAGAATATCTGAATTCCTTCTCAAGCTGTGCTATTCAGTTTCCCTCTTCAAGGAAAGCAGGGGTTTTGCAGGTGGTGTGGAGGAACTAAATATCTAAGCATTGAACTAAAATGAAGGTTAGACAAGATGTGGTGTTCTTCCAGACCGTGGATGATGAAAACTACTTGTGGTCTCTTAAGTTACAAATTGCTGTAGGCATCTGAGATGCATCTCCTTCCTCCTAGAGTTGGGAACCATAAAGCTCAGAAGTAGTTAGCATCACTAAGGCTCTCCCTTACTGGAAGAGTATGTTATCTTAAGGAGGATTTTCTTTGTGCAGAACAAATGACATATATATTTTCTGTGATTTTATTCAGGGTCACTGCCTAGTGATTATAAGGAAGGATGTCACTGGGTCATGCAGTGTTCTCCTTTTTTTCTGTTGCAGTTATAACTTTATTGTGCTGATGATAGTTACTGAATATCATGGATTTTTTTTCAGTGAGATAATATATTTTTTTAATTTGATCATTGGTGTTAAATCTGACAAGAATATTATAACCAGAGGAACAGGAAAGCCAGCCACTAACTGCATTCAGATGAACATGTAAATCCTCAGCATAAATCCACATCAGACCCTGTCATAACAGTATCTATCTGTACCAGTGGAGAGAATGAGCTAATCTCCAGAGCCAAAGATCATAATTCTGAGCAAATCTTTCAAATTCTTGTATCAAATATCACCTAGTGGCTACTTTCGGGGAATAAGACCTCTCTGGGCATAAATGTGACATAACTTTACCTCTGAAAATAATTAATGCTCACACACATTGAGGCCAACTAATAAATTAGATTCAATATAGGATTTGCTTTCAGAACTGCACAGTTCATTGCTGACTGTTGTTTGGTCATATATATCTCCAGACCATGTTGCCGGCCTTTTTTTCTTTTTCCCCTATTATCACTGCTTTCTCTGGAATCTTGAGAAAGGAAAAAATATTTTAAGTGGTGTTTCCCAAGGATAATCATACTTTGGAGAAACTAAATGAACTTGGCTATGGTTTCTACTCTGCAAAATCTCAGAGGAATGATTAGCATGTAGTGAAATTTCCCTTGTGATTTTTTTTCTTCATAAACTGTTCTCTTATCTCTTCCTTTATGATAAAACTCTGAACAGCCCTTAGCACTGCCCTTTCTCAGTATCAGAGGCACAGATACTGTTTTTATGTGCTTGCCATTCCTGGTGAAGTACTGTGAGCTTCGCAAAACAGGGTGATGGGCTGGTCTGGAAAACTGAAGAAGTGAACAGACTCAGAAGAGACTGATTGCCAAGGGAAAAGTGACAGGGGAGTCCTTGAGGAAAATATGCTTCCGCAGAAAGATGAAATGCCAGCACACCGGCTCTGTTCTGCTCTGCATCATCCATCCAATTGTGGACCAAAGCAGCTGACAGCTTAGCTCCTGAGAAGACTTAATGTTTCTCTAATCTGATACAGCAAGACCATCCACCCAGAGGCTGTTAATATAGTTTGAGCTCTAGCCAAGATTTGTGCCAAGACCTTGATGTCCTTTTAATCATAAACATTTAAAGGAGTTGTAAGAACTTGCTGAATCTGTCTACTGTAGGGTTTATCCACTTGAATATTCATTTTGGAACACAAGTACTAAGGGACAGGGTTTGCCTGTGTCCTGTTATGCTACTCTGCAAGGCTCAGACCCGAACTTTTTGTTGAAGAGACAGAGTAAGAGAGAATAGGCATCCAGTGCCTTGTAATGCTTAAATATGTTAGACTGTTGCTGGGGTTTCTTTCACGTCCTGTGTCAGATTGTGACCTGGCTCTAATGTGACATGGAAAATCCTGAAACGTTTTATGGGCTTATTAATAATGATTTTATTAATGCAAACCACAAAGAAGACCATTGCTATGTTTGTATTGAGCTTAAAACTTAGGTCCAGTGGATGCTATGTATTATCATGAAGTAGTTGATCAGTTTTCCAGGATGGAATGAGGAAAGACTCAAACACATGAAAATTAAGTGACAGTATAATATTTTTATGGGTATTTTAGGGAAATTTTATATACATTAGTATATCACATAATTTTGTCGTATATACCTTTGTATTTGACTGTGATAAACTTAAGCTTGCTATTTAAGGAATCACTTAACAATCAAATGAAAACATATTGACTATGTCTTTGCTTTTTAAAATCAATTTCTAGAGTCCTGTGTAGGAATGAACATAATCAAAATGCTTCCTTAAAGAATTGATACAGGTTATTCTGTCTGCATACAAAGGAAAAGCTTTTCTTCCTGCACTTAAGGTAGACCAAAATATATGTCTTAAAATTGAGAACTGAAATTTGAAGGTGGAACATAAAGCCATTTTTCCAATGCAAGGCTTCAGGAGCATGTTCACAGTTCTGTGCAATAATCATCATGCAAAAGATCCTTCTCTAATTATTGCAAGTTGCAACTCTTCAGGAGTGCTTACAATTTCTGAGAAGTCAATGCTTCTTATTTCATTAGAAGGTCACTGAATGATATTATGAAAGAAAGTACAAGTAATCACTAATATAAATAATCACACGAAAAATTCTGTCCATAGTCCCTTCTCTGCAGTGTTTCTTCAAAAATAATTTCTGTTTATTTTTCTTTACTGATTTAAAAATAATAGGATAGTAGAATATAGAAATAATCATCCCTTGGGGGGCCTGTCTCGACTATTTATGCATTCAAGACTCATAAAATGAAATATGTTCTCTAATTGTGAAATTCATTTTGCAGATGAGGAAAATTGACTGAAAACGCTCCTTGTCTTTCAAAGTAATAACTTATGTTTATCATAATACATTACACTCTCAAGGATATGAATTGGGCAGTTTAAAGTAAATATGTATATACTGATTTTCTGTTTATTTGCAGTTAGAAAGATGTATCTGAAAAGTTTTGGAATTGCCACTTCTAACTATGATATTTTAAAAGCTTAAGGCGTTTGATTTACCTGCATTTTAATATTTTAAATATTTCTAAGTCAGCTTTACTAATGTCTTTCAGCTATCTACTGATAAACATTAATGCAAATCATATCAGTGCTTCCAGGACTTAAATATTAGTAGCCACAGAGGGGGAAAAGGTTTACTTCTCAGCCAAGGCTAGAATTGTTTTCTCATTTGAAAGGGGAACTAATATATTGTTGGCAGTACAAAAAATTCTGTCTTACTGCAATGTGCATTTTTTTTTCTCTTGTGGAGAGGGGTTCTGTTTAATTTGCTGTCTCAGTTAAGTGATGTGTATGAATAACTGTGGATGATACTGTGGTATACTTTAGCTCTTTCTGTGGCAACTACCTATGGTTTTTTTGTCTGTGTACATTTCTTTCCAAGTTTTTTTTTTTTTTCATTTGCTACAGTTTTGTTCTCCGAAGCATTGTTTGAGTTATTTTTATGTTCTTCATTTGCACACTGTCTTGTATGTGACAGCCCACCCTGAACAACTGAGAAATTGTATAAATTACCAGAAGCACTATGGCAGTAATAGCAATCTTCAGTGATCCTTATACTTTCTATAATGAGTGGAAAATACACTTTCGTAATTCCTCTTCTTCCTTTTGAAGATAGTAGGCTTATCTGACTAAATGTTGCTTTTGCAGTCACTGTGACAGTCATAATTTGTGCAGTAGTATAAGTCAGCCAATTTCAAATATAAATGAAGCTTAAACTGAACTTTTAAATTGTGCTGTTTGCTTTACATTGTTTATGCGCACTGGGGATGATATTTCCCAGGTATTTCAGTGCTTGATAAATACACGACATTGTAACTTTTTTCCCCAGTGGCAAAGCCTGAAGAATTCAGCATGAATTTCAGACTGTTGTCTGTAGACAGTAAGCATTGTGTTGGTGGTTGTTTTTTCAAAAGCCAAAAAAATCCTGATTGCTTCAATGTCTGTGAGTGGTTGTGCATTGTTTCTGGAGTTACAGTTTCAGTTTATCAATGAAATCTCTCTTACTTTCAGACTCTCCATCCTCAAGCAATAGGCATGAGGATTTTTTAAAAGATAGTTGTGGTGGGTTGACCTTCTCTGGCTGCCAGACCATCCACACAGCCACTCTCTCACTCCCCTCCCTGCCCCTCAACAAAACAGGGCACAAAAAAAGATGAAAAAACTCATAGGCTGAGATAAGGGCAGGGAGATTGCCTATCAGTTACTGTCATGGATGAAACAAACTTAACTTGGGGCAAATTAGTTTGATTTATTGCCAGTTAAAACTACGAGTAAGATGGTAGAAGTGAAGACAAAAAATATAGAGCACCTTCGCTCCCCAGTTTATCCTCAGCTTCACACCTGACCCCGCTACCTTCCCTGGTCCCAAGTGACAGGGTGAGGAGTGAGGGGTTGCGGTCTGCCACTCCTTCCTCCTCCTCACACCTTCTCCTCTGCTCCAGAGAGGGCCATCCATGCTGCAGTTCCTGCCAGGAAAACCAGCCCCCTGGGTCCCTCCATGACTGCATGGGAGTCTCAGCCCAGGGTCTGGAGCGCCTCCTTTCTCCTCCTCGTGCCTAGGCCTCAGTATCAGTGACTAGTGCTTTTTCCCTCACTGACCAACAGCAAATTACTCAAATGTGCTTTGCCAGAGGTGGGACCAGCTGTATTGGGCATGGGGCAGCCCCTCATCTCTCTTCACAGAGGCCCCTGCAGCCCTGCTGCCAGCACTGGGGCACAGACACCCAGGACAGTAGTTGGTGCTTCATTTTTTATTCCCTTCCTTTCTTTTTCTTCCCCATTGTGATTTCTCCTGTGACTCTGCCCCGGAGCATGTCCTCGGCTCTGAGGTAGTCAGCTTTTCTTTCCAGTGCTGTCTTCTGGCACCACATCCTCCTCCTTGTGACCGCAGGTCAGACTGTTGCACAGGGTGCTACAAAGCCTGTCTCAACTTTCTTCACTCACAGGATGTGAGACTAGCAGATTTACAAACATATTTTGATGCCTTCTTGTATGCTGGACCCGACATGCAGTGTTCTAGCAGCCTGACTCTCTAACGTGAGCCATCATTAGCTGTAGTGACGTGCAATTCAGTGTAGGATATGTGAAAGAAAGGACAATGCTGTTTTTGTGAAATGGCTTCAAGTATTTTAGCTAGTTATAATTTTTGAGATGTTAATTGCTCTTAATATTATCTACTTGTCTATAAAACTTTACTAAAAATTATGTACTACTAAAAATTGAGATGCTCAGAAAATACAGATTGTGGGCTTCAGAGCTGTGCCACTTCCAGCTTTCCACAAATGTGTATCATACATTATGCATCTGGGGATGCTAAGGCTTGCAGATTAAATGCAAAGCAAGTATGTAGCCAGGGTAGCTGCTATCCTTAATTAAACTTGATCTGCTTAGTACTTTCATCTTAATAAAGTTAGGAGCTTTTTGGTATTCTCCTGTAATCTAACAAAGCATCAATATTTTCAGTGACAAATGGGTGTTGATTACCTGGTGAAGATTGATTACAGGCTTTAAATTTGCTGGACTGAAGCTTATGTTCATGTCCCCCCTCTAATAATCATTCAATTTACTCAAATCTACTCTAATTTTAGGCCTACGCTACCAATGTTTCCACTTCCTGGTGACAGTTAAGTCCTCATTGATATTAGTTAAACCATTTGGACAATGTGGTGCAACAAACTTGATGGATGGCTTTAATTTGATATTCTTAGACTGTCTTTGATGTTGCTCGTGCACCAGTGAAAACTTGCTACAGAATTAAATTAGCACTGCATCTGCTTTTGTGTTTGTACTCCAAAAGCCAGAGGGCATGTAAGACTGCATTAAAAAAGTAAACACAAACGTCTTTCTACAGAGGTATTGGGGAACAGGGACAGATCTGAAACTCTTGATTGGAGTGACAATGCTAAGAGCCAAGATCTGTTTTTTCTCTTGTAGCTGCATTAATTGTCTCTTTTGCTAGGAGTTAAGAATATTATATTTCTGTACATATACGTGTTTATATTACTGAAAATGCAAGCAATATTTTGACAGAAATGTTTCCTTTTTATTCAGGGAGTTCTGAAATGTCCCATATTACAAGAAAATGATGAAACAAAAGTAGGGGAAAGTATTTGCACGTAATTAAATTTTTTTCTTCTCATGTTGATTTTATCTTTCATAGTAGCAACTTGAACTTAATCAATCTCAAAGTCTGAATTCTTCTTAAACAATGTCAATATTGATTTGAAAGAATATATCAACTTTTCTTTCACATTACCACTTCTGAAAGCAAGGATTATATTCCTGTGTAGGCAAACATTGCAGGATAGCTACATCTGTTAGGGCTTTTTGGCCCAGTCCAAGTTCAATGATAAGTTTTAGCAATTTATTTTAAGAAAACCTCACTTTCTAAAAACGTTGGTTTCAGTTACAGCAGTTTGGCATTGATTGTTTACTTAAGACTTCAGAACAGGCTTTTTCTAGAACAGACTTTTCTAACACCTTGCTGACTGGGGTTGTTTTTGTTTTTGCACAGTCTTGTCTGGTGAGAGGTACAATTAAAGGGCAGTGGACAGGCTTGCTTATCTACTACAGCTAACAGGGGTAATGGGCCAAGGGACAGTGCAAAGGGTAATGGGATGAAGCTGGAACACAAAGCTCCATTTAAATGTAAGAAAAAAAATATTTTACTGTCGTGGTAATTATTAATCACCTCACCTACCACCTTTGTTAACGTCTAAACCCCGAGGTGCATAATAAAAAAAATAAAAATATTTTCTCTAGGATCTATTAGGAAGAATTTTCCCAGGAAAATATCTTAATTAACCTACCCAGTTTGGTAAAATTCCACTCAGCAACTAATTGAAGATGAAAATATTTGTCAGTATTTAACACAGAAATGAACAAACCTGTTTCCAGCCTCTAATGTTGAAGCACTTGAATTCTGTTTTTAAGTAAAGATTAGAGTAACAGTAGAGGTGCATACTTGGTAGATAAAGATGCTGTTTGTTGCTCTGGAAGAAAAATCAAACTGAATAAAACCAATTACTACCTAATCTTAAGTCTGCTTAGATCAATGGCCGCCTTTCTGATGACTTGAATGGGCTTTGGATAAAGTCCTAGTGCACAAATTATAGATACTGTAGCTGTCATTTTATTCACAAAATACACTGAGCTTAGAGACGGTTCAATTTTCCACTAGCATATGCCCTTTCAAGATAGTTCCTCAAATAGTAACATATTCACTGACCTAAGTCCAGACGATTTTACTCTGCAAAGGCCACAAGATCTTGATGGACCTATTGGCATCTCAACCAATTCTGTTTGCTTGGTTTATATGGCTGAACTCCAGTCCGTTCAATAGCCTCAATAGATCTATATCAGTAGAGAAGGGAAAATGAGTTCGACACTATTGAGGTGAAGTAGTATTTACAAGATTCAATAACATTTTACCAAAGCTTAACCTTTCTTTTGGATGCTAAAGTATATAGGGATGAAAGTGTGTGCTGTCTGGGCTGCGTTTTTGTCAAACACTTTGTCTGTTACAGCCTACGTATGTCTGTAGGTTTAGTTAATTGTGTTCCTACATCTCTTAAGACTATTTTTTGTTAATATTCTAATCAGCAAGTTATTGAAATACTCACTTGGCACTTTAAAGTGCATGTGGTGTCCCATTGACAATGTTACAGGGGTTAGACTCTCACTGGAGCTGTAAAAAATAGACTTTTTTATTTCATTCTATTTCTCAGAAGGTTGCTTGTAGAAGAAAGTCATTGAATATATGTTGAGATATTTGCATTAGGGAAAATGTAATTCTCCTCCTCTTTTGCTTCTCTCTTCCCTCACCAGAGCTAAGCTATCTTAGTGCCAGGGCACACAGAAAGCTTCTAAGTGGTAGTTCAGCATCCGTGAAAATTAAATCCCTCTGACTTGGACACCTAAGGATTTTGAAAGAAAATTGCACAGGCTTGGCATTCAAATGCTTCCACTGTTCTTGCTGGTTTTAATTACTATGAACCAAACAATCCTCATCTTAAACTCACTTTCAGGAAGGAAGCCATAAAAGAAATACACATTTCATGGAAATATTCACAGCTGTAAGTTGAATAAGGTTTTTAAAGACAGGATGAGTCCAGATAGATTTAAACACTCAGAGTGTCTTTTGATACATGAATTCAAAAAAGGGAATAAAAAAAACCCAATTTTCCTAGTAGTGTGGGTATTTGGACAGATGTTTTTTAAATAGTATGTTCCAGCATTTCCTGTGAAATCTTAGAATAATGTTAAACTCAAGACTACTTGCTGGCCATTAGGCATGAAGTCCTGTCAGTAATTTCTGTGTGTTTTTTAGTTGCCAATTTTAGTTACATCTTTAGGTTGACAACATTCACACTCCAAATCTCCCACATTTTGGACAGAGAATACTCACCTGTACAGTCTAAGTGGAGAAAAAAACACACCTGCCCTCTGCAGTGATTGACTCTGTTTCTAGGTATTCTCTCATGACGTGCTTCTGCTTTTGTTGTTTTTTTGTGGGATTTCGGGGTTTTCATTACTGTTATTGGTAGCATATCTTGACAACTACCAATATCATCACAATTTATGTTAATATTTCTTCCTTTACTCCTTTTTTTTTGATTATTGAAAGTCTTATGGCTTTATTCTCCATGATATTTTAAAGCAAATAATGCTTTATATTCCACTACAGAACCGTAGAACTCTATTATCATAGGATACAATTATTATAGTATTCATAGAATACCAGGGATGTTTTGATCACAGACTTGCACTCCTTGGCCAATACAGATTGGGTGGTGTTGAGTATTGAAATACCACAAGGAGGAAGTCCTGAACAAACTCATGAATCACAAACATTTCTCACTGCGTTTGAAATTACTGGTAGGATTTGGAGAAAAATCTCAGACTATCCTGTTCAAGTGGTATTAAAGCAGGGCATTTGCTGTCATCAGTTAAAATCTGCAGCACCTCCATCTTGGAGAAAAGGTCAATACATTTCTTAAAAATGATTTTTTATCTGTTGGTTGTCCCAAACAAGGAGTTAAGTCTCTTGAGTAGGCAAGGAACTAAATTAAACCTGAACAGTATGTCACCACTCTCCCATCAGTCTTTGCATGAAATACTTGCACTGCACTTACCTACATGTACAATGTTAGCAGTCGCAATTAATAAGTGAATATTGCATTTATATTATGTGTGAATGTACCAAGTACTGGGTGCTCTGGCACTAAACCAGCAAAGCATTTGAACATCTGCTTAACTTCAGGGAAAAATGGGCTTAGTTTTTCTTTAACAAAACGAGCCTTTATGGTGCTGGTTTGAACTCTCCCCGTAAAACAGCAGGGAGGGGATATAGTTTTGTGAAATTTAAAGGCTAAAATCAGTGAACAAGGGTAGTCATCTTTAATGTAGACAGAGAGCCTTTATTTGTTAATGCTAGAGCTCTCAGTACCTTACAAGACTGAACCTATTGTGAGGATCACAAAAAAGAGAGTTGGAATGTCTACTATTTATGGTTTAAGTGATTTGGGCTGGGTACTGTGACTGGATTTATATTGCTTTCACGTGCTTTAGTTATACATTTATTAAAAATGTTTTATGAACTTGAAATAATGCACTCATTCCTGGCATGCAATGTGATTTGCCCTACTTAATCTATTTTGCTTCTCTTCCTTTCCCCCTATCTATTTTCAGATTGACTTTGTCCATTTTTTTTTCTAACTATTTTTAGAGATGAATGTCCTTTGTGGTGTATTTTTAATCATGCTGAGTTGCTATATTATGTTAAAGTCTTATTAACAGCTGACATGAACTGAGAATAGTTCATTGTACTGGGCAGTAGACTGCAATAACTTACGACTTCTTAAAATAACTTTGGCGTTTTTGATTCCTCATTTTTTCCTCCTGAGATGGGAATAAAAAAAGTAGGACTTTTAAATCCCTTCTGTTACATCATCATAAATCCTTTGCTTATCTGAAATGCATAATTAGCATGGCAGCATTTGTAGTACTTGTCTTAGTCCCTTCACTTCCATTTTTGAGTCAGCTGTACTTATAAGTTGAGCCTTTTGGGAATTTGGACAGTTACCTTGTGGATATGAGGTGCCCTGTAGCTGATGCGTCACTGAAACCTGTACTTAGAGAAATGCACAGGAGACCTAAGTGGGTTGCCCCTACTGCTAGGAGAGGTGATAAAAGATGACCCTTATGGGGTGGAACCAAGTGCTTCCCATAAACTGCTGACTGACCTCAGTCTATGTGGTGACAGCTGCATTCAGGAGTCTTACTACTACATTATGTCACTCCTGAATACTTCATGTTTTCTAGCACAAATGTCAGTGTGGAAGAAAATACTCCTAGCCTGTTTCATCACTGTATCCAGAGAAGAAATGTCTGTCTAGAAGAAAGCATCAAAGTTAACCCTCACTTGCATTCTGGATCTTTCCTAATGCATTATAGCATTTGTTAAAATGTATAAGTAATGGCTACTGCATGTTTTTCCTATGAGCTTATGACCATTTACAAGTGTATTTATATGGACTGGCCATGGATGTACTCACTCTAGAGAGTGGTCTGGCACTGCATCTATCCTTCACTTCAGACTTGCATCTTTAACAGCCTTTGTGCTGCTGGGAAAAGCTGAAGGCAGTAGCACATGGCAGACCTCACTCTGGCCAGTAATGTGGGTAACTCCTTAGGGGTGATGGTAGCAAATACTGATGGAATAAAGGTGTCACTGTTTTGTGAAACATCAGGGAAACACAGCACATTAAAAGCTAACCATAACTAGCTAATTGTAAAAATATTGGCTACTTTTACTTGAGCAGTGAAACAAGATTCTTGAAATGGACTCCTTAGGGTCCCTCACTAACCACACTGGGAACGAATTTTTTTCATGCAGGGCCGATTTCCGTGGCTGAAGAGACTTATGGTGGAGCTGCCAGAGCAGAGTAAATCTCCATCAGGTGCAAAGACAAAATAAAGGCCTTAGAGGTCTTTCAGTCAGTGCTGAAAGACCAGCCTGTCTGTCACATGTCAAGTGCCCTGGTATGTGGTCTGATATCTCAGGCTTAACAGACCAGCATTCTTATAGCTGTAGGTATTATCACTGAGCTTCCTTTCCATTCCCAGAGATTTTGAAAATAATGTGTCTAACAACAAAGATCAGGAGAAAAATGTCCTTTTTTATTTTTTTTTCATCCTGTTGCCATACCAGAGAAGCTGGTTTTATCTTGCTCTCTAGTTGTGCTATTAGCTTGGTCTAATCCCTTTCTGTTATCAAGCTGCCCTTCTGTGCAAAAAGATTGTCCTCTTGATTAGTTTTCCACTCAAGGAGAATTAGAGGAATGTGTGTGAAGGAAAATTGGGGGCTGTGAGAAGGGTTAAGAAATTGAGAAGTCAGTCTTCTCATCATCAGTCCCATATTGACAGGGAGGAGGAATGCTCTGCTCACTGAACCTTTGCACCAAACTTCACTTTTACTTTTGCTAAGACAAAATGTAAAGATTTTATAATCTTCTTATAAAATTTATCTGCCACACCACATGCTTACTTGTGGTGTGGTGAGATAAGTGCCATGTGTGAGGAAGGTGTGTAGAATTTGGATTTAGATTTTGGAGGACTGTGCTGGGATACGAGGTTGGACAGAATTCATTTGCATAAATGATTCATTATTTTTTTTTATTGCCTTGTAGTTTGAGTGAAGAAGTAAGAAGTTGATAGGGGTTGTGGCCTAGAGGCTCAATATTGGAAATCAGCTAGTGCAGAAAAAGTGTTTAAGTTGAACTACTTAAATATGATTTGCTGTTCTTATAAAAAAAAATCTAGTATGATTAATTTGCATTTTGTGATGAAAAAAGCTTAAATGGAGTTATCTACAAGTGTTTTTCATCTTCATTGTAACACTTTAATCTTCCACTACATTTTAAACACAGAATAAGTGGTGTTTCATTTTCCTTGGTATAGTCTTAGCTTTGAACTTACTTGTGATTTGATGCATTAGAAGTTTCAGGAAAGTTCATGGGTAAGCATAGCATTCCAGTTGAAGTTGGAAGCTCTTCCACATGTAGCCATCACTTTGCACGCAAGGACCTCAACAAGTTTCTCAGTCTGGGCCCCGATGTACTTGAAGTCCATACTCTGGGGCACTAGCTGGTTGCCACACTGGGGTTGCATGAGTATGTTCTGTACATTTTGGGCAATGGTTTCCCTAGACACTCCATTTTTTGGCACTTCTCTGGTGTTTCTAATCCAGGAGTTATGTGATAGAAGTCTGACTGCTTCAGTGATCCTGTCACTTGTCATCAGTTTTCATAATGCATTGCTTCTGTAAACGTGGCCAGAATCATCTAACGAAAGACCTATCAAATTGTTTCAGTACTGAATAGAGTAATTGGTGAAGTCACGTTCCTGAACTTCCTCTCCAAGCACTGCATATAAAACAGTTAACACGTCCCAGGAAAGTTATACGTGCAATGGGCTATGTGAACACAAGTTTGTTTGTAAAACCGTGTTCTCCATTTTTCTGTCTTCTGAGACTTCAGAGTGTGACTCTTCTACTGGGCAGTCCTGGGCAGTGGCGGGTCAGCGGTGGAGGTCTGGCTTCAGCTCTATTGGACACGGGAAGGTTCTGGCATCTTCTCACAGAAGCTATTCCTGTAGCCTTCCCCTACTACCAAAACTTTGCCACCCAAACACAAGACCTGAACACTAGTGACTTGCTGGTTTTTTTTGTGTAATCTCAATAGAAACAAGATTCAAGTGTTGGGACTGTGTAAGATCTGTGATGTACACCAACAAGTCTAGATTTGGCCTAAAACACTGAATCAATAAAGCAAGCTAAATATATCAGTGCAGCATAGTTTGTGTGTTATAATCCAACCACATTAGGCAAATTTAGGTGTAAGTGCTTGTTTTACTGCAGGCACTCTTACCTGAAAGTCAGTCTTTTTGAGCTCTCTGTTAGAGAGATAGACTTTTGTCCTTTTGAGGGAAGCTTGCTGTGCAACTGCTTGGTTAAGGTACCAATGTTCTCTTGCATTGATTCGTGGTTTGCCCCACTGATTACACCTATTCACTCAGCTTCAGATAAGTACGTGGTCTTCTACAGGTCAGCTCAGAATTAGGGTACAGATTAAGCCATTCAATTAGATCCATGTGGTTAGGCACACTGGTTAGCTTCAGCAGCTTTGTTGGCTTGCTTGGTCAATTTTCAGCACCATGAATGCAAAGCAGTTGGAGTCTGCTAGTGAATATCTTCTAACAATAAAAGTGCTGTGCTTTTTCAATATGTTTGCTTGAAAAATATATGAAGAACTTCCTTTGTTGTTTTAGCTTGTTCTTTCCCAGTAGCTCTTCCAAAGAGTATCGTCACTTTGCCAATCTGGAATAAAACAGCTGAGCTCTCTGCTTTCGACTCCACTATAGAAATGTACACAGAGTGCAGAGCTGTAGTGACTCAGTGCAACAAATGACAAAGCCAAATCCAGGAATGACCGCTGCAGGGTTCTTTAAGTGTCTTCTGATACCTGCTTCTGCATGTGAATTATTCACCAGCTTACCCTTATAAATAAAATACATGCCTCAGGAAATCCAGCTGGTATGTGCCCTTTTTATACTGCCTCCTCTCCTTTTTCTCTCTCTCTTTTGCCATTGTTAAGTCTACACTCAAGTTTCTTACATTTCCAGCCTAGGACAAGCTTTATGATTTAGCCATAACATTCCAGGGTAAATCTGTTATACCCAAGCCCATTCAGAAAGAAATACAACAGTGTTTATTCAGCTTTTCAGTAATTAACTATGTGTTTTCCGAGTAGGGATTTTCTTCACTCATTTGTTGTGTGTTAGAGAGCAGATTTTATACAAGCTGCTCCTGCTTTTTCACTGTAGTGGTAGGGGCACTCTCAGGAGATGTGAACCTTTTGGGGTTTGATGTGTTGTAAACTTACTCCCATCCTCAATGCACAATGTATTTTGGAAATATTTCTGTAATCTGTTAAAAAATACTATTAATTTTTCTAAAATGTTCTATGAAATATGATGTTGACTTAAATCAAACATTGTCATCCGCACCTGAAACCATAGCCCGCTAAAGTTAACTTCACATAGAAAGTACATCCCCGTATCTTCCCTCCTCTGCAATGTTAAAAAGACTTCTAAAGTAATTAGGGGCTGGAGAAGCTGTCCACACTTTTCATGTGTCTCTGACTTGAAATGTTTCTGGTCTGCCACTTGACCTTTATTTATTAGAGATCTGCCAAATTTGACTGAAATCCTTTGGTTGCTTGTTCATGTAAAAAATAATTAGAATTAGATAATGAAACTACTTCCCCCCCTACATTTTAAAGGATGTAGTTATAGAAGTGGAAAAAACAGTGTTAAACTCTTCATGAAACCTATAATTCTACTTTTTTTTATTCCCCAGCAAGAAGTATGACTGATTTATTTAATAAAACACTTGGTGGATTTTACAAATTTCATTATCAGTAGATTCTAAACAGATGCTGGCTCAGTTATTGTGTCTACTGCTGTATTCAGTGCGCTCCTCAGGAGTCAGATGTGGAGTTGCAACAGCCTGAAAATGGATGTAGCCCTTTGTTATGTTTTTGAGTCTTGATAAAAGATCTTGGGTCGTTCAAGTTGCAGGGGTGGGCCCTGTAAGTGTCATACTAATCATCATACTAACGACTTAATCAAAGGGTAATTCTGATAGACATGCTCCAATTCGAGATTGTACTGACGCTTCATTGTCTGATGTAATATCTGACAGAACATTTCTACAGAGCCTTTCATCTCAAAGATTGTGAAGTGCAGGGCAAAATCTAGAGTGTCAGGAGCAACTAGTGACTTAGCAAGAGACTAATGTCTTTCTCAAACATATTGCCAGAAAGTGGAAGTCCTTTTGGCAGTTATGTCCATGCAATTGCTCTTCTGGACTAGCTGAAGTATGCTAGGGTGTGGTAGCATCAGGAGCCTAAGGATCTGCAAGGGCATCCCTTCTTTCTGTCCCTTCTCTGGATAGCTTTGTTGATCATCTAAATCCTTGCTCAGGTTGGCCCGTGCAGGATTACAGCTGCCAGGTTCATTGAAGGACTTAAGTTGGTCATCTGCTGCGTGACTGCTCTGAGCGCAAAACAAAAGTGGAGAAGAAAGTCCAAAAGAAACTTCAAAGAAACTTTTCCTCATCCTTTGCTCAGTTTGAATTTACTTTAGAGATTTTTTTGTACTTTTGGTATTCTACAGAGTAAGGATTTAATAAAGGAATAATAATGAAGAAGCTTTTCATTATGAAGAGGTCAAATATCACTGCAATATATCTTTCACATATTGTCTAACAGTAGAAACCAGTGCAATGGCAGCATTTTCTAGTGGAAAAGAGAAACTTGAATGATCAGTGGTTTTGTTTTGTTTGGTTTTTTTTTTTCCTAAAATGGTTTCCTCCTCTTAGTATCCATAGAGAAAGCTTTTTCCGTCAAATATTACCAACAGCAAAAACATTAACTAGTGTATAGACAGATGGCAGGACGATAATTGTTTAGAGGGACAGATGGTAGTTTCTTGTACCCACTTTCTAGTTTCTGTGCTTTTAAAGCTCAGCAGTTGCATTGTGCAGCATTCATAGTGCCATAAAATACCAACCACTTTAAATAACTCTGAACTAGGCTTTCGAGTGATTTGTTTAAAAGGAGCCAGAGTCCTATTTAAAACATGATCAGCTGAGGATGCCTAGATATTTGACAAAGCAGATTGTAATTTAGAGAAATAGTGCCTAACTCGAAGCTTATATTCTCAGCAAATGCAGACCCCTTCTGCCTTTTTTATGTTGGAAATAGGAAGGCTGAAATTACAGAAGAAAAACGTTCCTTTAAAAAAAAAATTAAAATCTAACTTAGCACTAAGGAGAGGGCACCATAGAAATAAAAATAATATGTGAGTTGGAGTGAGCTGCCACAGATATTGTTTGTAGAGACATGCCTGGAATTCCAAGTTAGCTCCTCCCATGAATACAGCGGATACGATTAGATCCACAACATAAAGGATCTTCTATTTAAATGGCTTACAATGAAAAAGGAAATATTTAGTTGCCATTTGAATCTGCAGGTTACATGAAACACTGTTATCCTTCTCTATAAAAACTAAGAGATCTTTTCAGGAGTAATTTTGTGAACTGCATGGGGTTGCTTCAGGCTGAATCCTGCATGGTTTAACAAACCTGTTGCTTGATGAAATCTGGTGCACCTCTTCCTTCTCCCAACCACTCAGTTTCTTTGGTTTTTTTCTGCCTCTCATTCTTAGTAACCTGAGCAAAATGAAAGAAGAGATATCTGTTCAATGAGATTGCTTTCCAGTATGACTGAGGAAGCACTCATCTCACAGAGGATCAGGGTCTACATCATCAGATTATGTTTTTCTAGTGGTCCTCTCAGCCTCCACCCAGCTCTGCTGGAGGCTTTCATGTAGAGGTGAAATACGTGGATTCTTTGTCTTTGCTCTGACAGTTATAGTTTGTATCCTGTATGAAAGTTTTACTGATATAAGTATATGTAACTGGAAGACTACAAAGTTATGAATACAGTAATTTTCAATATAGCAATGGCCAAGGTGAGATGCCTGCTTTCCCAGGAACCATCACATGGCTTCAGGGGTGGTGCTCTGCTTGGGTGGGGAAAAAAGCTAAACCCCTGTACTTTCAGTGCATAACTTTAGGGTGCTATGCTCTAGCAAACTGTTCAGTCCAAGGTAGAGTTCTCTAAAGTGTTGATAGATATAAGCAGCTGAAATTATAATTTCAGGTTTTTTTATAAAAACTTTGTGCCTACATTTTTTGGTCATCAACCTGGAAAATAATTCTGTGGAGGATGTAGGTGGAAAAATACAAATTTTACATTAGTGTTCAGAAGAATGTAAGAAAACTGAACTTTCAAGTAGTGAACACAGACGTCTAGTCCTGAGACTAGTGGCTATCTATTACAGGAAACAAAAAAGAAGACACATAACACTAAATAAACTAGGCAGGCCAATTTATTAATTTATTTCTTAAATTTTGCCTATTCTCACAATGAACTGCATGTGAGCAATCTGGAATCTCAATTATTTGAAAAAGATATTTTGAAAATAATTGCAAATAAAGAGAGTGTGTGAAAAATGACAAGTGTTCTTGGACACTTCACAAACAGGAGGAGGCTATATTAATTAAGTAAATGATTCACTACATGTTAGCTCAATTTTCCTTCTGAGCTTACAGCCTGTTGGAGCTGAAAATCAGTTTTGTTGTTTTTTTAAATTAAACTTTGTTTGTCTTGTTTTCCATACTGTAGTTGTGTTGTTTGAATCACTAGTGGCAAAATAAATGTGGAGACAATAAGTGTTAAGAGACTTTCTTTAATGTTAAGCCTCTTAAGGAGCATCACTGTCTGCATGAACATGCTTGCAACACCCTACAACTGTTAAGAGACTCAATTATGTGTAATTTTCCTTTTAAAATTATGCCATTTTTATCAATGTGGATCTTGTGCATCTGAATGTTTGTGTACAGGATCTAACTAATTCCAAGTGTTGGTTTTCATTGTTTTGTTTTGTTTTTTTTTTAAGCAGGATTGTTGAATTTAATATCTGACATAACTTTGTTATCAATACTTGTGGGGGGGGGGGGTCAAACTTCCCCTTCCTGTGACTTCAGTGGACAGAGAGTGATGCCAGTGCTGGACACCGTCTCCAAATGCCACTTTGCAGTTAGTAGGCCAAGTCCAGAGTGGTTGCATACATCAACACAACTGGCAAGTTCAAGTTGAGAGTGCCTAGGCTGTCACGTAGCTGAGGATCTCCAGTGGTCTTGTCCTTCATTTCCACTGCTCCAGTTAGCTTAATGCTTTTCCTTAACTGCTTCTGAACTCTTTCCTGATAGCAGATATATAGCCAGTGTCATCTGGCAGATTTTTAGGCATCTCTGTTGTAAACATGTAAGTATTCATTTAATGCTTGAATTGCTTTACCATCCTCTGTGGCTGTATTTCTCATTCCTTTCTGAAATGATATTTCTTCATCCTTGGCTGAGTCTCCTTCTATGCTTTGAGAAAAAGCTTCTTGATATCTAACACTGCCAGCTATACTGAATTTCTTTCAGATTCTTTCCTGATTTCTGTGTCTTTTTTGTGAGCTTTTTCTTCTTGCTCTCCGTTGTCTTGATGCACTATTTTTTTAGTGTGTGTGTGGCACATTTACTTTAAATTTGGTTGGAACTTGCAGGTCTTCATAAAAGATTAAAAAGATTTATTGAAAAATTACAAATGGCTGGTTGTTCCTTCGGCCTTGTGGAGATCCAAGCTGAAAATACCTCAGCTGTCTCTGGGACGAAGGCTTCTTCCCACTGTATCTCCTCCAAATGACAATATAACCACCACTAACAGTCAAAAAGCATTTCTTTGGCAGTTGGCATTTTTGCCTTGCAGTGAAGTGGCAGAGCCATGTAACTGGCAGTAATTATCTGGGGAAGGTGGTAGATGGTACCCTTGAAGAGCTGTTGCTGTGATGGGGTTAGTCAGTGCTGTATCCTCGCCATATCTATCTGACCCACCACAGCTTTCTCCTGGTGCTGAAGATGAGATCTCAGCTATGGAGGCCCTTCCTTGATGAGTGTTTGATGTGCTCTTTTCAGTGGCCTTGCTGTAACCCTCACAGAAGTAGAATTATTCTTGTTTGTAAGCAAAACAGCAGTATTTCACAGCAGATTTGTGGAGGGGTTGTCACTGTGACTCTAAATCTTTATGAGGGAAGTTGTGAGATGAAATAAGACGATGAAAAGGTTTGAGAATTTCTATGAGTAGGAAAGCCTCGTCCTTTGAACTCGGTGATAAAAACCTTCGCAGAGGCTGAAGCTGAAAAACATGCATGGTTATCTCTTTATTCATAGCAATGCTGCTATCTATCAGGCTATTCAGAAATCTATAGTGCATATATAAAACTATTTCTAAGTTCTGCAAAAAAAAAAAAAATCTTCTGTTGCCCTACAAACTTCCCAATTCGCATCATTCTCCCTAAACCAGATACTTACAAGAAGGTGGTGATCTCTGTTGCCTTTCAAAAGTTAAACAAAGCACACTTCAAAAATAAGGACAGTTTGTCAGATTATCAGGAAAATATTTGCTACATCATGAGCCTTTGGATTTTATTCTCTCTTCCCCCCCGTAATCTATACTACTTTGGAACAAATGTTTGCATTAGTTGTGCCAACTTTGAATTAGCAATAGATGAATCTCTAGCGGCTTAAAAATTTGCTTAAGTAAACAACCAATGAATCACATGTTCCTCTAGGGTTTTTGGAAAGTAAACAACATTTTTTTTTTCCTGTATGATATCTATTTCAAAGATAATCTCTCTGCTTGAGGCTGGCAATAGACATAACTTTTCTAATGACAAAATAGAATTTTTTAGAATTCTAAAAACGGAGATTTCTACACTTAGAGAAATCGTGTTTTCAATGATTTGGAGGAAGACTGCCCTTTCTGCTAGCACGTGGCTTTACTTTGGACGGACTTGAATGTGGAATCAGGTTAACTGCAGAAATAGAACTAGTATTTGCTCAACTGTTGTGTGTGTTCAGTCTTGTGCTGTCCTCTTTGTACCTGCTGTAATTGATGGCGTGAATGATTATTCTTTCCTTCTATCAGGGAACCTCAAAAACTAAAACCAAGTGTGGAGTAGGGAACTGAAATCACTTGAGATTTTCTAGGTCTCATATGAATTTAATCTCCTCTGTGTGCCAGGTTGTAGGTTCTTTTCCTAGCATTGCATTAGTTACTTTGCTTGCCATTCGAATGTTTATTAGACAGACTATTTGCATCATTAATCTGCCTGTTTCGCATGTGTCATAAGAACTGGTGCCTTTTCTGCTGCATGTTGTGATGAAACAAGCGATGTTCAGGTGAATGAAAACTATCCCACTTCTGTTCTAGTGACAGTCATACATTGAGGCTTGGACTGAAAACCTCAACAGTAAATAATTATCAGTTACTTCACTACAATCAGTGTGATTTTGCTGTTTCCAGTTCAAGTTAAAGTGGAAGTGAACTCTGTTAGCTGTATGGACAATAATTGTTTTTGTGAAGAAATAGAATGCTTTAGCATTGATGTCAAAGTGTTATATGGAACCAATGATGCTGTCAATGTAAATACACTTTTACATTTACATTTTTCTCATTTGCATGTGTTTAATAATGAAAATAGAATGAAATATTATGAACAGACTGCAGTGTCTTCCTTGTCCAGGACAGCTCAGGTTAATAAGTCGAAGTTTGTGTGTTGCTAAAGACTTTTTAAAGAGCAATAAATTACTTAAAAGACCTTATTTTTTAAAATTTTGTGCATGGCTAAACATCTGACATTTTTTTAAGCTTTTACATAATTTTCAGGGAGGGTTACAACATTTAAGCCACTTGTGCTTTTCTGCTTCTTAGCCACTATGGAGTTTCATTTGATACAGATCCCAGTCACACGATCAGGTAAGAAAGCAAGTTAACTGAGTAGGTCAACTATATTGGTAAAGACTTGAGACCTGACACTTGGGTCTTATGTCAGCTATTAAACCAGTATGATATGCCAGGGATCAAATGCTTAATAGTCTTGGCACAGTAGAGTTCAACCAGCAAGCATTTAAACTTTTGCTGGTAAACAGAAGCCATAAGTAACTGAAAAAGGCTTATCATAAACTCAACAGTGCATTAACTTAAAACCTGAATTAAATTGTGGGTAAAAGTGAAAGTTTATAGTAGAAATTCACAAGATGACAACAACAGAAAAAGAAATCAATGGGAGAGAAAGGAAAGCTAAACAAATTGCAAACTGCATGTATAACAGCTAACACTGGAGACAGTGTTAAGTATAGAGGAGGTGGTTGAAACAACAACAGTCACCCAGAAGAGCATATTCTGGGCTAACCACCATGATGGAGATTGTGAAAGGAGATCTTGAAGGATGGACAGAGACATAGTGGGAGAACGCATCACTTCTAGGAGCATCCAGACTGGGGAGTGTGGACCTGAGGAGGAGCTCCAGACCTCTAAGTCTTGTTACCACATACTACTGCTTCTAGAGGAGGCTCCCCAGTGGGTAGACCAAGCCATCCTGAAGCGAGAAAGATTAGTGTGAGACTAGAAAGCAAAGTGAAAAGAGAGTGAATTTTGTTTGGAGAATTAGGGAAAGGATTTTCTGGATCAGCTACATGCTAGTGAATGCCTTTTTCAGTGGATAGACATGACAATGTCTCACACAGCTAGAGGTATCTGATAAACCACTATTACAGCACAATTTCCTCAGCAAATAGTCGTGATTGAATGGGGAAGGGTCCATTCATTCTCCTTCCCCTGTAACAGATTCAATGAGCCATAATTTTTGCATTATTCTTTCTTTACAGCTGGATGAAATTGTAGAAGACAGATAAAATGCTATAGTATGAGCAGATATAACTTCGGTCTCATTAATTCTCATCTTTCTAAATGTTTTCCTTTGCTCTGCATCAGCATTAATGTGATGTAAAAATATTGGAGCTTTTGACCAGCTTAGCTGCTGGTTAAATGTATCTTTTCAGTATTTTTATTTTACTCCAATCTCTTCTTTGGGTTAGGTAGTGTTAGGTATTAATGCGCGACTTTGCTAAGCCTTTGTTATGTGGGAAGGTGTAGTGCTGCCTGTACTATGAAACAGTGGGGAGTCTGGGCTCATTTGCTCACTCCTGTAAACGTTTTCTGCTCTTGATGAAGATGTAAAGGCACTCTTTGCTCTCTGCAAGAAGAGAAGAAAGACTTTTAGAGACTATATGTTTTGGAAATAGTTCAGAGGCAGCCCCTGGCGGCTGAGATCTCAGCCTTTGTTGAATGGGACTGAAACTGTTAGTATGTCTCTTCTGGCGTATACCTTCTTTAAATAACCCTGAGAATAGTCCCGTGAGTGGGAGGTGTCTAGCCTCATCTGTAGAATGAACTTTGAGTGTGAACTGTATGTAGAGCTGCTATGGTGGGACATGCAGCTACTGCTACCAAAGTGTGAAGTGTTACCAGAGCCTGAAGCCTGGGAGTTTCTACTGGAAAGTTTATGCTCTTCTTGCCAGACCAGAGTTTCACAAGGGCCAGAAGCATCTCTGTTGCCTCTGCCCAGCTTGAAAAGCCAGGCGGGTTGTTATAACTCTTCAGCTCTTGCTCAGGCTGATCTGGCTTTAGATCTTATTTAGTAGCTATTTAATTCCAGCCAACTTTTCCTGGCTAGGCATGGCAAGTGACAGTGAGTCACTGAATATTTTTTTTTTCTCCCCTGAATAAAACTCTCTTTCCAGTGGTTAATCAGTTCTCTGCCTCCCATTTGATGTTGGAATGTAACTTCAAGTGTCTCCTCTCTTGTTTAAGAGGAGACAAACTCATCACATAAACAATACACTGTTCTCTTTGCTTGAGTATATAACCATTAAAAGAAATATGACTAAGCTCTGGAGAGCATGGGCAGCAGCTTTACACATGCTTTGTGTATTTGTCTCTTTTGGTACTTGTTAAAAAAGGACATCAGTCCTCCACTAAGTACCACACCAGATGATTCTTAATCTTGAATGAGAATTGAAGGAACCATTATGAAGGGAAAATTCACATCATTTCAATATGCAAAGAAAACTATTTGCAGTCATGTAATGAAATCCTGATTTAGAATTGATATTAGTGAAGTTTTGCAGGGATGCACTTTGGTGACTCCCAAAAATGAATATGTGTGTTTTCCCGAATGTAAGGAATTAATAGCTGAAGGCAGAATAATCTAATTCAAGCTGATGCTAAATGATGAGTCATTCCCTATTCTTCTCTTTGCTTCAGAAGGTTAAGCTCTTTCTAGTGTCATTAAATCATTTTGACCCAAGTGTTGTATAAGTTTCAAGGAGATACTCAAAATCACCACCTTAAAAACTGTTATGTTCTGATGTTCTGTCTCTTTTTTATTTCAATTCTAACCATAACCACTTTATTTGGATATATTCTGACTTTGGGAAAAAAAAAAAAACATCCTCATGAAATGTTGTAGATTTCAGATTAGGTTCTGATATCAATTTCAACTTAGGAATGGCTAAGGTGAATCTCCTTGTGAAGAAGGGAGATTCCTTCTCCCTCTTGATTGTAAAGATAGCCTAAGATGACTAGCTTATACATAGCCCACAAATTTCCACATGCCTCTATTAGGTGAATCTTGCCCAAAGTGACTGACAAAGTTTGTCTAGAACATAGACTGAATGTAGAGTTTCCATGGAATAATCCAACATTTTGATGACATGCAAGATTCCCCTAATATCAAATTGAAGAAGAAATTATGGTTAAAACATATTTTGCTGAAAGCACTGTTAAGTTTATTTCAGTGAGCAGAAATACAGCTTTTTGCCTGGTAGAGTTCCTGTTCACCAGAGGGTCTGTGCTGTTTTCAGAATGATGATGCTTTTATTGCTCTTGGACTTGGGCACTCATTGTTGCACCTTTGCTGAACTCTACAAAAAGAAGCCCTGTGGTGACTGCATGGCCTGCAATCTCTTACTAAATCATGGAAAGCTTTCCCAGCTAGTGCATTATATTTAGTTTGCCTCAGGCATTCTGGCAATTGTAGAAGTATAAACTCAAGAAAAATTAGAGACTTGTTTGTACTCTTATTCAGAAAATCTGCTGGAGACTAGTGCTCTGGCACATAAATGGTGAGTAATAGCTTTATTACAGTGGTGGTGGTTTTGTGGTTTTGATTTGGTGGTTGAGTTGGGGTTTTTCTGAAAGATAAATATATTCTCTTTTTGTGAGCTACTGGGAAAGAAGTGTAACAAAATGTTTTTAGATCTGAAGACACCTGCAACAAACAGTGGAAGATCACTGACCATAATGGGTTTCTGCCAGTCAGTATATATTTACCAGAGTTCTGTATAATACATTTAAAGCTAGAAGTTCTCTTCCTTCTACCTCAGTGAGCCTAGGAAATAAATCAGTTAAGCAAACAAACATGTCCCTGCTGAGAAGTCTGTTCAGTGGCTGTCAGAAAGGACATTTTAATTTATTGGTTAGTGAGAAGCTGGCTGGCCCTAGCACACCAACAAAGTGTTCTCTGCTGCAGTTGCTCACCATACAAAGTATACTCAAATCATCTGCAGTGCTGCCGGTAGCGTTTTTATAGTTCTGGCTTCTGAGAGTAGTCAGTGCTGAGTAGTCTCTGTTTTGCTTTTTTTTTTTTTTTTCTTTGATGAAAGTGGAAAACTTCCTAGTTTATACGTCTGTGTGATTTATAATTCTGAAGACAAGATTGACCAGTGAAGCTACTGCAGAACTATGTTTAGTTATGGAATGTGGCATATTCTTTCTCATTATTTCTGTAAAATAAGCAATCCTGATTAGATCTAACATTTTGCCTCTGGATAACAGGAGATCAAAGAATCACACAGCTGTGTGCTAGATGATAGAGGCATGCTGTGACCTGTCAGCAGAGTATGCTCATGGCTGGCTGAGGGGATGCTGGAGGAGGGCTATGCTGCCCTGCATAGAGGAGAATCAACGGCATTCTAAGATGTGCTCTGCCATCATCTTCTCTCTCATCCTTATCTGCTTCACTTATGTGAAGCAGTAAATCCCTGGTTGTGTTTTCTTTGCCAAAAATGGAAAAAACTTACTGCAGTGTTAGTACTGTGTTGTGATGCAGTAGAGGAAACTACTAGTTTCATTGGATATTTTACTTCATCTCTATTTAGAGCTGCAGATTCTGCTTCCTTTATGATACTAAAAGGTTAAGAAGAATGCTAACGCTATGTCAGTGTTGAAAAACCTCTAAAGAGACACGATCCAATTAATGCAGACTTTCTAGTAACTGTAGCTTTATAAAATAGCACTGCTTTGAAAATACTGTTCTTTGTAAATGGAGACTGAAGGGTAGAAGTCCATGTAGCTATGCCTGTCTCCCTCTGCTGTCTGTCCCTCCATGTAGGATGAAATGATTATTGCTTTTTTAATGTTGAGTTTGTGCCAAAGACACTATTGGCCTTCTGCTTGGCTTTCCAAAGTGTACAAGGGGTGAGGGCATGCTGCTTGCATGCAAAAAACAACTCCTGAAACTTCTCAGGGAAGTTTTCGCATCTGCTGCTTGATCTCAAATTCAGAACAAATGGGTTTGGGGTCTTTCACGATTTTTGATGTTATGTTCTGATTTTGTCTAACCCCCCCTCTGGAGGTTCATAAGCTTCCAGGCCTTACTTCTCTGGACTATCAAACTTTGCTCTGTCTATTTGAGCCTTGCATGTGCTGTCTTCTATTTTGTTCAATGATCCTGCTTTTTCCTCTCTGCTATATGACCATCCTATTTTGTGCTGTTTCATAGTTCAGGTGTGGGATCTGATGAGCCCTTTCCCATTTCATTATCTTCCTGCCCCTTTTTATTTTCCCTGCAGATTTTTGCAGATTCACTTTGGTTAATTGTGCTTGTTTGGCAAGAGCTGCTGGCACAAGCTCTAATACAGCTTCTTGAAGAATCTTACATCTTTCAGTTCTCTGACTGCTTTGAGCTTTTAACTAGTTCATCACCCTCATCTCATAAGCAAAGAGCTAGCCATAAAGTACAAAAAATCCATGATTTTGAGTTACACATCTGTACACCTCCTGTATTATGAAAAGATTTGCTTGGTCTTTGCTAATGCTAAACCAGCTTTTGAATGGAGCCAGATATTTATTGACTATCCAAATCCTAGTGCTTACTTGCTGTATGAGCTTGCTCAGCATCTCTCTGTCTTAACATACATTTCTCAATAACAGTAAGCGTTGCTTCTTTTTATAGTATTTTATAAACAGGTGTATTCCATTAGTTTCCATCTCATCATATTTCCCCAGCTTTCTCATTTTGGCTTGTGAATTTTCTGTTGTTTGTTTTAAACAAAGAACTGCAAAGAGTCTCTTTCCAGGGTGAAAATCTGGAAGGTGAGGTCAGTCCTTCAAGGATTAAGCTCTTGTATACAAACATGGTTATGGAAGTACAGGTATTACCATTCGTTCTTGCAAAGAGCAGTGTAAGATGTAGAGGATTTGCTTGTACCTGGAAGGCTTTTTTAGCAAGTATTTTAAAACAAACAAAATCCACACTTGATATTTGCTTTCAATGCAAGCAGTAGCATTTTTTTGTGGACTGCAGTGAGGACCAGGCCTACTCCCACTGCTGTCAAAAATGCTGTAAACAAAACATTTTGGAGAACAACCTGCTATAATGAAAAAATGAGAGTTCCATAGTACTATATGTTGTATATGATTTTGGTCAAATGTCCATTTAAAAATTGTGGTAATTGCTTTCCCATTTTTTTTTTCTCCTCTCAAAATGCCATCAGGATTTCAGTTCTTGTGAAATATTACTGTCATGATATAAATGTTGTCCTTTCCTTTTTGATGTCGCTGAAAGACTCAGAAGTTTCGTCTTTAAAATAGCAAAAGGAGAATATAGTTGGGCCCTCTAAATTACATCTATATGGAGTGATTTCAACAGTTGGCTTGAATGTAGAAGAAAAGAGTTATACAGTTCAGAGACAGTCCTTAGTGGAGTGATTTGGTGTACTTTGTTATGCTACAGTGCTTAACTTTTTTATATGTGCTATAGAAAATTTAGTATTAACAGATTTCCATTCCTGGGGTTAGTAGTAGAACATAAGTAATTTTTTTGCCATTGTTCTTTGCATTCGTCTCTGTTCATGGTGAATATGAGATTGGTTGGACTAAACCTTTCATTTGAGCTGGAAGTTTTGTGATAGGTTGAAATGCAGGTAGATTTTGGCCCTATTACAACTTGACTCCACCCCACTTGCCTGGCAGGATAGCATGTTCTTAGTTTTCTATAAGTTATTGGCCACATGCATATGAGGAAAATATTCAGAATGCAAACCTAAAAAAAAAAAACCTTATTTTATCAACTGTGTTTAGCAGAAGTTTTCTGTGGCTCACTGCAAGGAGAATTGAATCACATCTAGTTCAAATTTGGAAAATAGGCTGTTGGATAATAGTGAGCCTTTACCTGTCAAATATCTGAGCTGAGCATAATTTGAATTACTGTCTAGCCAGTCTTAATGTCTAGAAGTTTGTCAGACGTTAAGGAATATATTTTAGAAATTAATCTCTCATGCTTGTCACTTAATACTGCTATCTTCCTAGACCTTCCTTTGCAAACACGAGGTTTATCTCAGTAATAGTAATATAGTGTAATTAAGTGGATGAGTTTATTAATTAGCATTATAAAACTTTTAAATTAAATGTAACATTGAAGGGCCTCCCAAAGTCTGCCCATGCTGGAGATTGTTGTGCTTTCATACATAATTCTAAACAGATAAGAGGATGTAAAAAGATTAACATAACTGTTGACTTTATTTCACTGCTTTACAGTCCTGTGATTTGAATCATCAGCTTTATCTACCTTAACAGGTGGATTTAATTATGAATTTCACCCTTTAGTTCTGAGTTTGGGAAGTTTGGGAAGGCAGTGCTCTATGGTCCAAATCCTCAGTCTTCATCAGACTCAATGTATGTTCCAAAATGTTCATTGCATTTCAGAGCACTCCATGTCTGTCTGTGGTGCTGAAGGAGCCTTCTGCTCTTCCTATGTTTTGTTTCACTTACAATCTCTTTTTCCCTGGACACTGTTTGCCATTTGACAATTTCTGTCTAACCAGGAATGGGTGGTGAAGCTCTTCTGTCTTATTTCCTAATCCATTAAAACAAGTTGTTTGCCCACAGGACCATCTGGACTGAACCTTCTCAGCTCCCTAACCTCCTAGGCTACTGCTGTGCTCTAGTTTTACATGACCATGCAAGAACATGGGCCATCAAATCACCTGCTGTTTAGGCTTGGCCTTAGGGCTGCCCTCAATCTAACTTACTCTACTTCTCTAGATCCCATTTGGCTATTTTCTCCCTTAGAGTTGTCTCAGCTTCACTGAGAAAATACAATTTCTACACAGAGAAGTGACATCAGGACAGCTGGGATCATTACTCGACACATAGTTAACAACCGTCCAGAATTTATGTGAGGCCTCAAGGGAAGAATTTGAAGTTTGATGAGATCCTGGAGTGATGGGCCTGTGCTATGTCCCCCCTCTCCATTTCGTTTCCTGCTTTGATTTAAATTTGATCAACAACTGTCCTGCAGGCACTTTTAACCTTACATTGTATTGGAAAAGTAGAAAAAAGGAGAGTATCTTGGGTTATCTGCCAGCATAATCCATTCTGTGGGGAGAAAACCTTAAACTCTCTTTTCTTGCTTTGTTTGAAGAATCATATTTTTTGTTAAATGTGACAACTATTCTTAGAAGTAATAGTTATTCATATGTGGTTATTGTGGGTATTGCATTTACCTGTGCCAAAAAGGTCTTGTTCACATCTGGAAAAGGTAGTGAAAGGAGAGTACATAACATTGCTGAAAATGACTTTGATCAGGAAAACGGTCTTAGTTATTGCCTGTCGATCACAGTGCTAGAAGTTGAAGACAAGTGTGTTGGCACAGCAAAGGTTCAGACCAGCAGTAGATCCAAGAGTATATCTGTACCAGACAGCACAGTTAGCATGCAGGCATCCAGCTGAATGTAAACTCGAGCTTGAATCGCTCTGCACAACCTCTCACTGCAGCCATCCCTTGGACTTGCAGCTTCTCTTGGTTTTGCAAATTGTGGTTGGGCTGTTGGGGGAGATATTGGTGGTGGTCGTTGTATGGATCTCAGCAACAAATGTTCCTGTGAGCAGCTGCCCACTTCTCCCTGAAGTACATTGCCTGCACAGTAAGAGCAGCTTGCATCAAGAACAAGGCAAGTACATAGGTTTTTCCTTCAATAGACAATGTTAAAAAACATTCATAGTGCTTTCTGGGAGGTGGTTTTAATATGTTCTCTTCTTCTTGCTGGACTTTGCTACTATTTTATGGCTGTGGAAAAAAGACATTTTGCCTGACCCATCAGTGTAGTAGCAATATGGAAAATGATTTAGAGTTCTAATATATATTGGAAATCTAGCCATGCAGTCTGTGCTGCAGGAAAGAAATCCAGACAATTATTCATGGAAGCTGATCTAAACTTAAAACCACAACTATTGATATTTTAAACCGGTGTTTCAAGAAAAAAGCAGTTAGAGCAATTCACACGTCCTATGTCTTCAGGCATCTTGACTTGAACAGCCCCTATGAGCAGTCCTTTTTCTGTGGCTATCTCTGTTCAAGGTTTGAATTCCCACAGGGAATGGATCTATGCAGCATGCCACAAGAAATAATTTCATGCACCACTGCAGTCTCTTGAAACTAATTTAACGTCCTGTTTTGTTGCAGTACTTCTTTGTGGTTACAGGCAGAGCTTAACAGTCCACCTCACACACTATCCACCTTCCTTTTTTTTTTTTTTGCTTTTGTTTTATTTGAAACTGTAGCATTTAACTGTTTATATTAGTAATGCTGCTAATTAATGAGGTCTAGTCTAAACAGGTAATCATCCTCTTTTTCCAGGTGGTTAATGTGGGCTCCTATTAGTGTCACCAAAGACTAACCAGGAGTAGGTGTTTACACACATGAAGTTGTCCTCTAGGATGCTCTAAAAGAAGTGCAAAATTATATATTTTCCAGTATCTAACAAAAGCCTGTCTTACATATGTTAGTCTTCAAATGGTGCAAAGTAATTCAAAGAGTCACTGTCCTTGTAATCTTAACAATTTCTGAGGCACTCTTAGTTTCCTTGTATTCTGTGAGCTAACTAAAAGTATCACCAGAAGCTATGTATCTATCTAAATTTAATCTTGTTACTCCAGTTTTAATTGAGTTGTTGCTAGCAAAGTTTTCTGGACCAAAAGTTTTTGTTTTCCCTTTGTCTCAAATGTTTATATCTTGGCTCTTATTGAACTCTCAGTTGGGGATTTTCAGACATGTCTACATCTGGAGTCTGCTGACTTCTATTCAAATGTGTGCTGCTAATCACTTCGGGATAGATTAAAAGGAATGTTTAAGTGAGACTTCAGCAGTAGGTGCTTAACTCTGAGTTTCTGAAAAACATTCAGCTAACACTAACCTTCGAGGCACATAAGGGGCTCAGTGTGAGCCAAAGCACCCTCTTTCCCTGGCATGTAGTGAGGGTCTTTCAACAGTGTTTTATTGCTGAAAACTTGTTTTCAAGGAGCGAGTTTTCTAAAGGGAGTGTTTGTGAGCTGGGCTCTCTGCATTGAAATACAATGGATTCTCCTACCTTTGGAAAATTAATGGCCTTAACTTTTACATGGATGATTAAATGTGATTCATCAAAAGCCCAGTGTGCTGGTTACCATAAGAAATTAGACCACTTAATGAGCAGTAGAAAATGATCTTGAAGCATCCTTCTGTAGACTGGGAAAGGTAACTGGGCTGTGGGATGCTGTGTAGGTATGTCTGTGGCAGGCATGGCTGACTGTGGCTCGGTGGTGGGCAGCTTGGGGGGAGTCTGGCTGTGCCTCTCTGGGTCTCTGGACTCCCAAGGTTGCCTTGGACTCATGGATGCTGACTAGGCCAGTTTAAAACCACAAAATTTCCTACAGACCAGAATTTACCATATGTTAATATAATCCAAGGTGATATATAAAGTTTCAGAGTGATAGAAGCTTGTGAGGAGAGGGTTATTTTGCTCTAAAACATTTAAATCACTACTAATACACTTAATTTTGCTGGAGATCAATAATATGAGCTGGAAAACATGGTGAGAAGAAAGTGTCTTGTTTGTTAATCTGTGTGTTAAGTGTTTTCAAACCTGTGTGGTCACCTTCCATCTCGATTAGTTTGTTCAGTGGTAGGACTAGGGGTAAGGGACAAAAGCTGGAACACAAAAAGTTCCACTTAAACACAAGGAAAAACTTATTTACTGTTCAGATGAGGGAGCCCTGGCACAAGCTGCCCAGGGAGGGTTTGGAGTCTCCTTCTCTAGAAGTTTTTAAAACCTATCTGGATGCATTCCAGTGTGACCTGATCTAAGTGGACCTGCTTGAGCAGGGGGGTTGGACTAGATGATCTTTAGAGGTCTCTTCCAACCCTTACCATTCTGTGAGTCTGTGTAATTTAATAAATTTTGTACTATTGGTGTATGGCTCAGCTGTATTCTTAGTTTAGATTTTAATTTATGGAAAAAATGAAAGGATGTAACTTGCTTAAAGAGTCAGCAAATTATTATCATCAGTTCATCTTTATGTGTAATGAGAAACATTTTCTTACTCAAAGGAGCTGTTACCAGATCAGTAATTTTGTCCATCACTAGAGGGCTCAGATCACTTTCAGAACATTGTGCATCTGAGCCAACTTTGGTGTTTAAGTAGTCTTTCATCTTTGTGTAACGTGTATGTCTACGTATGGAGAGGGAGAGGCGTGTTTCAATTCTTCATGTGCTGAGGCATTACTACTCTTCTAACTTGCCTTTGTCATGCTATTAGGATGTTCTGTGCAAGCATCTAAGGTCATGGCTGTGTTCTGCCCTGTGGCATTTCTGTGTTCATATGTATTTTTTATTTGTATCTCTTCAATTTTTAGGATTTTTTTTGAGGTGTATATTTGAAAAGACATTTAAAAACTAGTAGATGTATAAATAGATCAGAACATTTAAGTCTGTACAGTTTGTACAGTTCAGTCAAAATTAGGAATTTTTAGGAAGCATTTATTTACTGAGAGGGTGGTCAAACACTAGAATAGGATTCCTAGAGAGGGGGTTGATGCCCCAAACCTGTCAGTGTTTAAGAAGCATTTGGACAATGCCCTTAATAACATACTTAACTTTTGGTCAGCCCTGAATTGGTCAGACAGTTGGACTAGGTGATTGATGAACTCTCCAACTGAAATAGTCTATTCTAAAATGTGAGATGCCACTCTGGTACATAATAGAGTCATCCAGTATTGACTAGATAGGTTTCTCGAGCTCCTATTAAGATTGGAATTGTGACATGAGTGGATAAACCTTTCATTTGACCCTCCAAAGATGCTCTTTATGACTCTAGACCCTGCACAGGTAAGCAACAGTACTGCAGTATTGCTGTCAAGGTTTTTTTTGCACTGAGTATAATGCATGCATTCACCAGAACACTTTCAATCTTGTGAGAATGTTTTATTTGGTCTGATCCTGGATTAGTTTTGTCTTTGGAATATTTGTGAAGCAGAGAACTAATGATTGCACCCTGGGTAGGCTTATGGCTATTTCAAAGAATGTCAGAGGTCTATGTTTCTTTTATTAATGGTGCAGGCATCCCTGCAGTGAGAAATTTAAGGAATCCAAGAGGAGACATCTTTCTCACAGCTTTCTACTCTACTGTTGTTGGAGTGTTGTGTTTAGACACCTGCACTCAAAGTTAACATCACACCTGCACCTGCAACATGTGTCAGGGGAATCTTAGAGGTTAAAATGAGTTGCTAGTAGACTAAGAGGGAGAGAGGAGAGTAAGAGGTGACTGAAACTAGCTCAGCTTTCATGTAGACAGCTAAAGACACCTTATGCTTGAAATAGGAACAGGAGAGAAAGCTCAGAAGTGTCACAAATATGGCTCAAGTTCTTTCACTGAAGAGGTCATCTTTCTTTGAGCTCTAGTGTTGAAAAAGAGATGTCTGACAGAAATTCCTTAGGCAGATTCTTTGTATGAATTCTTAGATTGTCGCTATGATAATCATGAAGTAATGGATGCAGTTCAGCTCAGGGCAGCATGGGAGTCTGGGTGACAGCTTCAGACTATTCAGGCTTTGTTGAACTATGATGAGTCTATATGTAAGCTTTCCTTGTGGGAGTTTCCATTGAATCTGTAGGCTTACATAGCTCTTAACTCTAGAAAAACAAATTCCTGAAGAAGCCTAAAATCTTGATGGTATCTTCACTTTCAAGCCTCTCATGTTCTTAGGTGTTGAATGTAAAAGCAGTAAAATGAATCAGTTCTTGTTATAAATATCTTTACTGTGTCATATAACCTGAGTAACAATTACATGTGTTGTAAATGATACCAAGATATTCTGTTATGTTGCTGAATTAAATCTGTAGTTTAGTTTTTTCCTGTCTGAATTCCTAAGTTTCATATGTGGAGTATTGTTGAACCTGAGCCAAAGGGTTTTTTTATTTCTCAGAATATTCACATTGGCAAGAAAACATGTAGTATTTGGAGTACATCTTGGAGGAAAATTAAGATATGTTGTTAATCAGAAAGACAAACTTGTTTACTTTGTTAGGCAGGAAGTAGGCCAAAAGCTTGGTTCTGCTTTGAAGTTCATCAAGGTAGGAAAACTCAAGGCTGAATTCAGTTTCTGGCTAAACTTTTTTTCTCAGCATGTATTCCCAAGCTGCACTTTTTTGAATATATGTATGAAGCTCCTGCCTCAGCAAAGATCAATTCTCTTCCTTTTTCTTCACTAAGCAGCTATCTGGACAGATGTGGTCAGCTTTTGTAAATGGAAACTTGATCTTATTTATTACACTCTTGGGAAAGTGTCCATTACATTTGATGACCAAAATGCAAGCAGTGTTCTCTTATGCCAGTGATGAAGTTGGTCTGAGGAATGTTTCCAAGTTTGGAATGACTGCCAGCAGCGGCTGCACTATCAAGAGAACAGAAAAATCAACACATTATTTATTTATCATTGACCTTGATTTGTTGTGAACATTTAAATAGCTAAAGTGCAGCCACTTTGAGCTTGTGTTTAGCTACATGACGTGTGCCAATGAGGCTGTTGAAGAGACTTATTCTGACAGTGTGGAATTCCCAAAGTATGTAATGCATTCCCAGGTAAAATTGCGAAGAAGTATCTGCCCTGGAGTTTGGAGGTGCATGTTTTTCATTGCTGTATTCATCTTGTATTCTGTCTGTTGGAGAAATTGAGATGACCGTTTCACTGTGCTAAATAAGCAAGTAGTTGTTGTTTATCCTATATGCTGAACCTGGAAAAAAACTCTATGAAAGATGACTTTCCCCAGTGACAGCTGGCCAGTACTTTGCTGTGAATTAGTTTAGAGTTACAACCTGCTTTGGGGGAATATTACTCTACACTTACAGACCATGTAGTTGTTCTTGGTGCTTCCTAGAACACTTAGTGATGCAGTGTCATTAATCCATTTGCTTTGCTAAGCTCAGTAAGTGGATTATAAGTTTTTTTTTCTGTCACTGTAGACCTTGATAGCTTTGCAAACTGTTTTTCATCTTGTTTTCGATGAGAGATTTTGGAGAGCTAAACAAAAGTACAGATATCTGTATTTTTATCTAAGTCATTCAAGAAAACTTTCTGTGCTTTGAAGAGTCAGAGAAGCTATGTGTTCAATTATTTTTCCATCACTCCATAGTTGTTAGATAGGCATGAGACGTCAATGATGTTGTAGCTTCATCCCCTGGAACTGATGACTTCTGTTCTAGATGAGGATGAGACACTCATTGTAGGTTTTAGCCTGAACAGTTTTTAACTCTGTTGTGATGCTTTTATGCTCTTTCAGTTAAAGCCACCATAAGACTTTTGGTGGGGTTTTTTTTTTTGTTATTTTTTTGTTTTGTTTTGTTTTTATCTGTTTGGCAGTCTTAAAATTTGCCTTGTTTTCTGCAGAAATGAAGATGACTACTTTTTTTTCTGAAATTGTGCTTTTTACTAAACTGGCAGTAAAGCAGGAAAGATATTGTTGAGTGATTTTTACATTATAGTGCACAGCAAATAGTACATAGAGACACTAGTTCATTTCTCTTCTGTTAGGACTAGATTTTAGATGTTAACTAGTTGGGAATAGTCCTTCCTTGCACCCTCCTACCAGTTGTTATCCATAGCAGGAACAGCACTCAAAATGTTTTTGGAAAATGTATCACTCAGGTGCTGATTCACACTATTGCCTAAGCTATCAACATGTTTTTGTTGGTATTTTTGTAACTTCTGTAAAGTTACTAGTATACCATCTATCTGTAGTTGAGAGCCTTGTTTTGTATTTCTGAATATAATCACCCTGTGCTGATTTGAAGAAATTATACCAGAGTGTTCAGACAAGAGTCAAAGTTGGGCAGAGACTTCTGAATACATATAAATTTCTTTTGTTGAAGCAAAGAGTGGAGGAGTGGATCTCTGACTCAGCTCCCCTTTCTCTCTGCTGACAAACTGTGAGCTTGCAGCTGGGAAAATGCTATGGGAGGAAAGAAATGAAGACTAAAGTCATTGTGTCTATGGAGCCATGCCAGAATCTGTGAGGAAAATCTGCCCAAGACAATGTGTAAGAATTACCCAAAAAAGTGAGAGGAGAATAAGGATTGAGAAAAGGTGACATTTAAAGAGTATCAGCATGGTCACGTATGACAGAAGAATTGGACAGGGCTATGGGAACAGACTTCAGTAAGATGAAGTTGTTTGTCTTGGTTAGAATAAATTAAGGCAAGTACCATGTGAAGGATAGAAATAGTAAGCAAGAAGTATATTAGACAGGAATTGAAATGGAAGACCAAAGTATAGTTGAAGGTCACGCACTTGAAAATTATAGAATCATAGATTGGTAGGGGTTGGAAGGGACCTTTAGAGATCATCTAGTCCAACCTCTCTGCAGAATCAGATCAACTTAGATCAGGTCACATAGGAACGTGTCCAGGCGGGTCTTGAAGACCTCCAAGGAAGTAGAGTTCACAGCCCCCACGCAGCCTGTCAATTCTAGGGCTAATTAGTTATAAGATGGACCTCACAGCTGACCCAGGAGGTAACACCTCAGTGAATAATGTATTGGAGAAGGGGAAGAAGTTGCTGGGTCTGCAGCAGAAGGTGCTAAACTGCAGCAGCAACAGAGTGAGAATGTGAGAACATCTCCACAGACACCAAGGTCAGTGGAGAAGGAGGGGGAGGAGGCTGCTTAGACCCTGAAAGAAAGACTCCCCTGTGCCCCATGGTGAGGCAGCTGTGCCCCTGCAGCCCATGGAGGCCACCGGGGAGCACAGACCCGCTCAAAGCCTGTGGAGGAGCCCATGTTGGAGCGGGTGGATGCCTGAAGGAGGCTGTGACTCCATGGGAAGCTCACCCTGGAGCAAGTTCCTGGCAGGACCTGGGAGCTTGTGAGGAGAGAGGAGCCCACGCCAGAGCAGGTTTGCTCTCAGGACTTGTGATCCTGTGAGGGACTCAGGCTGGAGCCGTCGGTGCTTGAGGGACTGTTCTCCTGGTGTGTGACCCATGTTGGGGCACGGTGTGAGGAGCTGCCCCCATGGCAAGCCCCACGCTGGAGCAGTTCGTAACTGCCCATGGGAAGGACCCACGCTGGAGAAGTTCATGAGGGACTGTCTCCTGTGGGGAGGGATCCCACAGTGTAGCAGTGGGAAGCATGAGGAGGCCTTACCTCCCTCTGTAATGAACTAACCGCAGCCCCAATCCTCCCATCCCCTGTGCTTCTAGAGGGGAAGGGAAGGAGAGTCCTGGGATGAGGGAGGAGTGGGGGGAAATGTTTTAAGATTCAGTTTTATTTCTCATCTTATTGTTACTTTGATAAATCAAACCTTTTATTTTCTCTCCAAGTTGAGTCTGTTTTGGCTGTGACAGTAATTGCTGAGTGATCTCTCTGTCCTTATCTTGACAGACAAACTGCTCATTATTTTTCGCTCTCTCTCTCCTGTCCAGTTTAGGAGGGGGAGTGATTTTATGACCCGGTGGACACCTGACTAAATCACCACAACCACATTCCCCACTCCTTCCCCAAAACTGCACTTCTTGTAATGCTTCTTGTGTTACATTGTTTTGAAGTGACTTTTACTGACACAATGGATTGTCTCAATGATTTGCCTTCTCTTGGCCTTATTTGATGAATAAACAAAACTTCAGTTCTGCTGTCATTGGATCAAGAAGGCAGAGGTGGAGAGATGTGCTGATGACATTTTTATACTCGGTAGACTTTGTCCTTTATAATGATGCATCAGTATTGTGCCCCAGTCTGCTCTGAAGAGACGTACAGAAACAAGTGCCAGGAACAAGGCAGGATGTCATAGAACATAAGAATGCAAGTTATGCATTTTTTCTGTTTTGTGTTTGGTGGTGCTTTTACATGAAACATAAGGGCAATATTTTGTGTTTAAGACAGCATTTCTCCTACAACAGTTGCCTGCTAGTGAAGTTGCTGCCGCCTTTTCTCTGCTGCCATTTCTTTTTCTCCTAGTGTTCATTGTTATATTCCCACTTCAGCCTCTTTCTGCTGTTGACAGCAGAGAGTGGCAATGAGTTCTTGCTTCTGTTTCTACTTTCTAGTACTACATATATTTTTTCTTTTTTAAATACTAGAATGAATGAGAAGGGATTTTTGTTGGCTTTGACTTGCTCTCTCTTGTTCCTTAAGCTATCTGTAGCTGCTCAGAGTTTGCTTGCAAATTCAGCCTGTGATCCTGTTAGCATCTGGATGTTACTTCCACTCAGCTGAAAAGTTTTCAGTAGGGTTGTGATCGCTTCTGCTTATTTTCAGCACAGTCTAATTAAATGCCTTGCATTGACTGAGGGGACAATAACCACAAGTTACCACAACATTGCAAATAATAGTGTGAATAGGCTTTTAGTCTCTTCTCCCACCCTAGAGGTGACTAAAATTCCAAAGAAAGTAGCATTTTGGTATGATGCTTTGACTTTTAGCTGAACAATGTTGTTTTGATATCATTTTTTTTTTAAATTTTTGTTATTTATAGTTTTTTCCTCAGTACAGGAACAGGAATAACAGAATTTACATATCTATCTATCTATCTATCTATAAAGATGTCATTATATGGATTCAGAAACTTTGCTTAGAAGAGCTGCAGTTTGCTCCTAGACTGATTTCTCTGTGGTATTTGATTCCATGCTGTATACCACAAGGTATTCAGAGACATGTGAGATGCAGTTGTGTCAAGAAGTATTTATCACTGAGAAGTGAGAGCATTGGGCACCAAGTGGCATTTTTTAGCTATCCAATTTTGCGTTTCACACTGATGTATCTCAAACCTAATCCCAAGTATGGACTGTTACTTCTAGCTATAAGTGGGATTTAATAATGACATATTCAACACAGACTTCTGTTGAGGTAGAATTAGACTACTTTTGGTATTCATTGGCAATCTCCATAGCCATGGCAGTGTGATTTGATCGCCTCCCAAAAACAAGTGCAAAGATATTACCTCTTTTCTAACACAAGAAGACTGAGTTTGTTTAATGAACCATTTATACCACCTTCTGAAGCACTTTTGTTTTTCTTAATCATCTAACATTCAAAATTATATATTTATCTAGGTTGTGCAATCCAGTGAAGCTTGGAGCTGTGCGTGGGGATGTTTCCCTGAAGGAGTTGCCAATGAAATATATTCAGCTGAGCTGACTGCAGCACTTCTTACTAGAGCATACCTGTCAAGAGGATGAATGAATAGCATGGTAAGGATGCAGTGTGTCTTTAGTTTCAGGAAGAAAACAGCCCTCTGTTTGTAGTCAATCTAGAATTGAAAGTGTCAGCTACAGAGTACACTATGTTAATCCATGGTTTCACAATTGCAGTACATTCTGATTAGTATTGCTTTGGAACAGACTTCCAAAGCAAATCCCAGGGCACTTCTGTTATCTTAAAATGAAAGCCTTAAGAACATAAGACTGAGCTGCTTACTCTGAGCTGTACTGTATAAACTTGAGAGTGTCCTGTTTGCTTGAAAAGGAATTAATTTGCATGACAAAAGAGTATCTATGTCTAACAAATATCTTTTTTCCAAGTTTTTTTCCAAGTTTTTTCCAAGTTACAAAATCCTCAGGTCAAGCTATGCTTGATGCTATTTGTGCTCAAAAATGCTTCCTAGGCTAGTAAAGGTAGCAGAACTGTCTAAAAAATGGATGTGGATTGGTATCATGTTTCAACATAGTTCAATTTAGCTAAACTGAATGTCCATTGTGATGCAGAATTGTGTGTGCTGCTGAATTCATTTCAACTGAATAATGAATATGTGCTGTTACTGATTACATTAATATGTAATTATTACCACGAGAGTCTAATCCCTCAAAACTATTGGTCATTTGGTGTATATTCATTTAGCTACAAATGCTTTTCATTTTCCATTTGTATTTTATCATTTAATTGCTTTACTCTATTCAGCATCACCCTTTTTTGATCTCTTGTTAATCATTATTTGGAATGAGAATTAGCCCTTAAGCAAACAGTGCCCCAAATCTGTCTTGCTTCTTTGTGTGTAGTGATGACCTTGTGTTGGACAGGAAAAAAAACCCAATTAGCTATCAATGTAGATTTATAATAACAGTTCTTTTAATTATATTTGAAAATTATAGTTGAAAAAATCTTAATGTTTATTCCGATTATAAATAAAAAAATTATCTTTTTTTGTTAGACTTCTGTCTTTAGAATGTCCTAATCTTATGAAACCTAGTGGAAACCTTTCCTTAAATATAAAATAAATAAAGTCTGTATTTCTCTTTTTTTAAATAATATGTAGGCACTTATAATTTTTTAAAGGAAATCAAGTTTGTATGCATAACTTTTCAAACTGGGAACCAGTGTCCAAGGCAGTGATACATCTGGAAACTTTGACTCTGAAATCATGCGGCAAAGAACAGTATCCTCCCTCAAGCTATTTGAATTGGTCTGTAGAGTGGCAACAGGAATAAAGAGACAGGGATCAGGGAGCTGTCTGTGATCCACTTGGGAAACTGGGGTAGTTCTGCAATTCCATCCTGGCTTGTGTATTTGTTTTCCTTCCAGAAAAGTCTTTAATGTGAAGGTGAGGAGGGATCAGGGTTGTCCAGTGTCCTTTGGGAATCTGTGGAGCAGATACATCTAGAGATTGGGTTTACAGGTACCACAATTACCATAACCCTCTGCAATGTTATGACAACACCCATTGATTGCTTGGTGCCCACTTCAGAGAGGTGATCCTGTTCCTCTTAGTTGGCAGAAAGGCATTTTCCTCACTGCACTGAATTGGATTTGTAAGCCTTTAATGTTTACATGTTTTGTCATAAAATTAATGAGCATCCACCTCCTTAAAAATCTTGCTAAAGTTTGACTTTGGCAGGTTGCCTCCCGAAGTCTTGACAACACTTTGGGTACTGATGATCTGATCAGAGTGTCTTCTCATTCCCTCCTCCTTCCCCATCTGTTTGTATCCACCTCTTGTGTTATAAAAATAAACTGTTTGGGGTAGGAATTGAATTTTTTTCTGTTTTAGCTTGGTGTAATGCTGTCTGGTGCACAGCTTCTCTGTGGTATGAGTTTGTACCTGCTTGTCGGCACTACACCATCTCCTCTATCCAAACAAGTTGCTTGAACAGTAGCCTGCATGGTGCAACATGTGTGACACACAATAATGCAAATCACTGTCATGCTTTCCTGTATATAACCTGCATATCAGACCATCCGTTTGTACTAATAACTTTGGAAACTTGCTTAAAATCAGAGATTGAAGCAGGAGAACTATTGAGGAAGTGAACAAAGGTATGGGAGATCAGAGGCTGTGGAACTTGTAGGGAAAACTGAGATATGGCACCTCCTCTTTGGTATAATCTGCACTGCTCCTGAATCATGAAAGGGGAGAGTGACGGTAAGGTTATATACTATAAATGTGAAAATGTGGCTGTATTTTAAGAAGTTTAAAGATGCTTCATATAATGCTGCTCTTTGTCTACTGATTTCCTATGGGCTGTGATGATGCAAGGAACAAAGGAAGGAAACTGGGGGCTCAAACAGCTTACCCTAGCAAATTGTTTACTTGTATGCCTTTAAATGTGTTGAAGTTAGGATCCATTACACAGTGCTTTAGGGGTTATAGACATCATTTAAAAATGAGTCCCGTCAACAAGAAATAGTATAGCTAAATGCAAGTAAGATAAAATACAAAATCAGTATTTCTTTGGAAGTCATTTGTTAGGGATTTTTCTGTAAGCAATTTTACAGCAAATTGCATAGTCATGTCTCTTCAGTGGGCTTTGAGAAATTGGGGAGATTGTGGTTGTTTAGGAATATAAAAGATTTCTTGCAGTTATTGTATAGCTCTGGTGAGCAATCATTAATTATCTTAAAAATAACAGGGGATGGATAACATAATAAACTGCCCCTGGGATGTATTTCTCTTATCAGCCAGCAGATATAAGTAAAAGGCAGAAATGGTGCTTCTAGCTAGTTTTGTTTAAAACAGCAGGAATGAAGAAAGAATTTTCAGGATGTAAAATGCATTAAATCATGGCAAGAAAAATCCTTTCATCTCAAATATGGCTGCTGACTGTCAATAACTGAGATTAATGCTACAGGAAACAAAGCAGAAATGTTAAATATAATGACATTTAAAGAAGACCAATAACCAGTTTATTAAAGGAAAGTGGATTGAACTCTGTGAGGTTGGCAAATGGAGTTTCAGAAGAATTTTGAGATACTTTTGCCTCATCTAAATCATTATAAGAGTAAATTGAAATGTATTATGTAAAGGAAATCTGTTCTCTCTTTGTATTATCTGCTCTAAGGGATATGCATGCTCCTAATTTTTAAAAGGAACTTGAATGGTCCTGATTGTGAGCCTGAAATTCTGCATCCAAAAAATTGCCACTTTAAAAACTTTCCTAACTGATGTGAATACACTGAAACAGAGGCTGCCTTAGCAATGCACATTCCATTAAGAAGGAAATTGAGGTGGGTTTCTTCAGCTTTCTTTTCTGTCCCACAACTTTCTCCTGTTCCCAAATTTAATTGCAGCTCCTGACAATGCTTGCTGCTGCTGCCGCTCACAGGGAAGTGCAGAGCCAGACTGGCAAGGACAGCTCTGTGCTGGCAGTCAGGGAGAGTGTGTAATCATTTAGTTCAGCCACTATTTCAGTTAGTGATGTAACATTAGCCTGGATGTGTCTCCTCTCCAGTGAACTGAATTCTTACATGTTCTGCAAAGAATTATTTTAGGACTTCTAAGCCTCTTGTCTTGGGAAATCTGGCCAAAAATGTCTCATGGTACAGTCACCTTGGTGGAAGGAAGAAGGCTCAACTCCCTTCTTACTGATGGGGGTGGCGATGGGAGTGTAGCTAGAAGGAGTTTCACCTCAAAGAGCTTGGTTGGTAGAGATGTCAATTAGAGGCTATGGATGAGGATCTCTGTAATTCAGGTTGCTCACTATTTAAGTGTATCTTACACTATAAATTTCTATGGAGCCCTAAGGATGTAAGGGTTCGTCTGTGTAGAGAATGTGGCTATAGAAGGACCTTTGGTCTAAGACTGCATTGTGCTTGTGAACTGGATACCTCTAATGATCTTATGGGGCACAATGCCATTTACACTTGCTTCCTACTATTACCTTCCCCTTAGTCCCTGAATGTTACATTTACTCTATTAGTGTTATCTGATTCTGTCACTCAGCTGAAGTCCTATGTATTCTCTATTGGGGCATGTCAGTCTCTCTTTGATGTGCACCTGTTTCTTTTAAGGAATTTATTCCAAGGCTAGATGATCCTTGTGATCATCTTGCTGTCCTGTATAACACAGACTATACAGCTTCCTTGAAATAATTCACTAAGAAGGAGGCATCTCTCTCTAATGTTCATTTAATTGAGTGTAGTAAATTTCTTTTAGTCCGTCAATATTTTTGAAGAAGACCTATCCTAATCTATGATTAACTGAGAGCAATAAACACAGTTTGGATTTGAAAGTTAAAACTAATATTCAAGTATGCTTTTGAAATTGATTAGTAGAAGTAGCTCAATTCTCTGGCGATTTCTAGTCTTTAAACACAAGTCTTAGAGGGATACTTTCCCTTTTTTTTTTTCCTTTCCAGTTCCTTAATGGCTCATATTGGTATAAGCAGGATGTCTTTAGTGTGAAGCTCCTGCGTGGCTGTGGGTATGTCTGTCCGCAGCACAGAGCTGTGTGTGCAGGGTGCCCCACCAGACTTCATGTCAGCCCTGTGCTCTCTTCCTGGCAGTTTTGGGTTTCCAGTTAATCATGGGAGCTGTCTTCCTGATGTTTAGAGTGCGAAATGAGTTTTGCCACTATAGTATCTTGTTGAGACTTACTTGCATCTGATGGTATGAAAGCTGTTTCGTCTTATGAACAGTGTGAAATTTTGCTCATGTAAGAGACGAGAAGCGGAATGTGTTCAGATGTGAGTGGGGCCAAGGACTATTAATGCATAATGGAACATGGCCCTTGAAGATACTCGTTTACAAGCAGCTTTTGTGGTGATGTAGTAATTACTCCTCTAATAGAAAAAAAATTCTGCAGGCGTTTAACAGCAGCTGAAGAAACAGCAGCAACAGAAGGGGTCAAATAGAAATGACATAAAGGCTTGGTAGCAAACAGGGGCAGTAGCTGGGGAAGTACTATTGACCTTTATATCTGAAGGATTTAGATGACAGTTTCTCTGGAGTAGGCAATATAGGGAGTCTTTTGTTTAGTAGCTATCATTTTTCTGTAGTGATAACGAATCTCTGAAACTCTAATAGAAATTATAATTAACCACAATAAAAGCTTCTGTGAAGAAATTATTTTAGCCTAATACAGAATGGTAGAAGAGTTTACATGTCTCTGCTCTTTGGAAGCTCTGTGACCTGCTCTGTGGGACCAGAGGCTTAACCATATTCAGGGATTTGGTGGAACTGTTTGACCTTGCTTCAAGACCCCTTTGTTAATTAAAAATTAAGAATTGCTTTGTGTCATGGAGTAGCCTAGGTCTAACGATACTCTTACAGCATGTGTGTCTGCTTGTTACTCTCCTCTACATAACTGCGAGTTTAGACGTGAAATAAACAGTGCTGGAGATGTCTGATTAGATTTTGTGGGGATAGGGGCTCTGTGGCTTTGCTGTTTGAATAGCTTGTGAGCATGACTCAAGCTAGAATTGGATCCAGTTACATGAGCTGAGCGAATGCATTCTTTATTTTATAAAACTGGCGTTCAGAAAACCTATGTAACCTGCTTTGGCAGGAGAGTTGGACTAGATGATCTCTAAAGGTCCCTTCTAACCCCCACCATTCTATGATTCTAAGAGTGACATTAGAAGCACCAGATGACACTGGCTCTGAAAGTCAGGATGATATGTCTGTAGCATGTGGTTGATGAACTGAATTTTCCTGGTCCTGGTACATATTAAGCATGGATTGATGCTGTACAGTCAGTGTCGCACTTTGCTTTTTCCTGCATGGTAGAGTCAGTGATCAGACACAAAAATCAATATAGGGCTGTTTGTGGGGTTTTTTTTATTTCTAGGCTTGGGTCCTTAGTTTTTGATATGCCAGAAACTGATGTTTCACGTGACACAGATGGGTCTTTGTTACTATTTGGAAGATGATTTTATCGACTCAGCGTTTACAAACATGAACACGAAGCTCACTGGCTTCTGTTAATCAGCATTCTGTGTACATCTGGACTCCTGACTTTTTCCACAGATAAGACAACATGTTTCTAATACTATTTGTACTACCGTGGTCATATTGACTTAAGTGCCGATCCTTACCAATTTGAGTACGATACTATGTGGATATAGAGGAAGGAATGTTTCACCGAGCAGATTATAAGAAACTGAAGAGAGAAGGTAGTTTTCCAGATGACTTGATCCTGCTATGTATGTCACTAAAAAATAACAGAAAGCTTCTAAGCAAATGGATACAAGGTTCTGGATGGCATATCCTAAATAAACTGTCCAGAGTGATGTTCTGTTGAGAATGAAGCCATCTGTGAGGAGTGAAAATACAGCAAATTCTTAGTAGGGATCTGAGATTCTTTTGACTGTGAGATAGTGTTGTCAAAGCTGATTAAAAGGAAGTGGCTGAATTTTGGCTTGCTCTGTCAATAGGTACATTCTGTATAATTGCAATGAATGTAGGGATTTTAGGATAAATGAAGCTGGGCTCCAATCTATGGAAATGGGCTTTCCAGCTCTTGTGTACACAGAGGTATGGAGGTTGCAGTTCCAAGGGGCTTGCTTAGCCTGGTGCAATGCACACACATGTGTTGTGCTTACCCTTGCACTATATCTGACTTGTTCCATTTTGGGCAAGTAATTCCGATGTGCTGGTGGCACAGGATGAGTGTGGAGGTGGAGAGAAGCTGAATAAAACTCAGACAGGATATGCTAGTTAGGCATTCTGCTGCTGCACCAAATTTGGGCTTGTATAATGTGACACTGGATAAAGAGGTTAAGCTTTTTGGTGGAGGAGTAAGTTGGCAGAATATCCAAGACTATGGCTGACTGCATTTTGTGAAGCCCTGTATAGTATCTCTCTGTGCTTTGTGTTACAGCCATAAATTAAGATTTGCAATAATATTTCACCTGTTCTTTCAGGGAAGGAATACTTTCTCAGCAGTGATGGTGAGAGAATACAGAACTGCTGCTCCTTGTTGGATGAAATGTCACAGGAATGGTTTTCCTTGCTGCATTTCACTCCAAAGCAAAATGACTTCATTCAAAAGACTTTCCCCTTCCTGAACCTTAATAGTTTTAATTTTCTTCTCTATTGACTTCTCAACTTCAGGTGCTTTGCACCCCCCTCCTTTTTTTTTTTTTTTTAAGTGAAAGAATAATAATATTTAGAAACTGTGCTATTGTAGATTTGAAAACATGAGAAAATATTACAGAAGATAAAAGTTATTAAAAATTCAGTTAAAAGTTAATATCTTCAAATTAGATACTTTTGTTCTGCAGGAGACTTTTGGGGACATTATCTGTGGTGTTCTCAGGGCTTGAAAGATTACTTTTCAGTAATCTCTGTTGGGAGATTAGTAGGTGAATGCATATTTTTCTATAATCATATGAGGCGAGTTTTGAATAGTGGCTTTAGACTGTTCTGAGTCACTCACAGCTTAAATTAACTTCTGTTGGTTTGATGGTTGTTTTTCTGTCTTTTCTCCAAAATGGTTGAGAACACCATAAGGCTAGCTAGCAGGAATTTTCTGTTGTCTATTGAACCTCACTTACAAGGATTAATGAAGAGGAAATGGAAGCTGCTGTTGTAGGAACTGAGTGAATCTTATGGCCTTTATTGCAAACTATTTGTTGATTTAGTAGAAATTGTGTTTCACTCGCAGGGTAATTCATCAGTATCAGACACCAGTGGTACTGTATGTGCTGAAATCAATTTTGTGTGAGGTTTAGAGTGCACTAGAAGTCTTATGCTTTAAAATAGCTTTCTGGGGATGACAGAGAAGCCTAAACTGAAGGCTTAGGCTTCAGTTAAGACGTGTCAAGCTTTATCAATTAAAGCTATTTAAAAAACTCCAAACAACTCTGCATTTGACCATTTTTATTCATGTTAGCAATAAATATTTCCATTTTCTGAAAAACTTCTGGTGGAAATTTTTATAATGTTGAGCTTCTTGGACAGTAAGTTGGTAAATGAAAAATATCAGAACTACTATTAACTGGAAACAGTTTGTGTACTGGTATGTGATGTATGAGTGCAACGGACCATGATGGTCAGGACACTCATCACAGGAGAAGTTTTACCTGGCTGGTACTGAGAGATGGTAGATTATCAGTGCTGTGCTCCTCTTCCCTCACATTTCTGGAAAAACTATGGGAAAGCATCTATGCAGCCACCAGCAGCAACTGGATGTGGCTGGGTGACTGTCACTGGGCATGCCACAAATGGGCATAAAATATGGAATAAGGCAATAAACAGAAAAGGTGAGATGGTGGTGATGATGAGACATGGGAGAGTGTGAATATATCCAACAGTGAAGAAAACTACCTGCAACTTTATCTTCTGATAACATTTGTGTATATGATAGGTCTCATTAAGCTTGGCTGGATTGTAGATAAGAAGAGGCTCATGATGAGAGTTTGATTAGCTTTGTCTCACAGGTCTGTAATTCTTCAGTTTCTGGAACCTGCCTTTCCACTCCCCGTGTCGTGTCGTGTCCCCCCTTCCCCCACCCCCAGATCTTCCTGTGTATGTATGTTAAGAAGAAATTTAAGAACTATTAGTGAAAAATAAATCAATTCTATGCTAAATTGGGCCAGCATATACAGATTTCCTTTATTTTGTAATTGGTCAAGCGGAGCCATTCACAGACAAAACTCCTTAAAGCTGAATGCCTAGGGCACAAAAATTACCCACAGTTGGAAGCTAATTATATCATGTAGTAAGGCAAAGTAATATTTGTGCTAAAAAAAGTATTGATTAAACTCTTTGCAATGTACTGTTGGATTCCTTATGTTTAGGTTCTCACTAAAGGTTCACTGAGACACATCAGTTTTCCATTAACCACACAGTCATTCCTGTTGCGAGTTTCTCTAGTCAGATATTGTACAATGTGTCTACTTCAGAGCTTATAAAAAAGCCTTGGTGTTAAATCTCACTTGTAGTAATATTAGAGAATGTTATTAATGCTTTTGTTTCCAGAGCAAAAGCATGTCCAGCCTAACCCTGGGGAAACTTGCTTGGAAAATGACACATTTCTTTTTCTTCAAGCTTACCATTTATTTGCATGTAGATTCCTTGAAGTTTTAAGCATGAGCTGCATTTATAGATCTTCACTCTAAAAGTTCTCCCCTGGGCTCCCATGAAAATTTGACGTTGCTGTAGCATGCTCTATTTTCTTGCATGTACATATTATATGTGTATTTCTGACAGGTTGATTGGCACCAGCTAAACCTATATAAATATTTTGAAAGTATAAACAATGAACTCACTTTTTTATAAATTATGAATGTATCTTCCATGTATGCCACCTGTTCTAATTTGTACATAGGGAATATGTACATTTAATTGGAAGATAAGATTGCAGTACTTGTTTTACTGTAGCTGGTTCCCCCAATAATGTTGAAGAAGTTGCAGTGGCTCTGTAGCAAATATCAAGTATGCTTCCAAACAGGTGGCTGAGGTACAGCGAGTGCTGAAGGCACAGGATGCTGATAGGTTCACTGGCTTTGTCAGTTATAAGTAACTATGTGCCATGCTTGTGAAGTCTTGTCACTTGATTAGAAGGACAGTGTGATTTGGAATATCAAAACAGATGCAACTGGGAGTATCAGATCCTGGTGATGGTCTGTGACTTTTACTGAGGCCATTGGAGGCTGTATTAGGCTGATTGTTACTCCTGGAGTAACCTGTGAAACTGTATGTGCAATTCGATTGATCTTATTTTTTGCCAGCTCTAACTTGAGGGAGGAATGACTGCAGTCTTTTGGTGTTCCTGGTGATTAAAATGTACCATGAATGTAAACGATTGTTCTGGTAAGATCTAAGATTTTTATTCCAGACCTGCTCTTTTTTTTTTTTTCCTACAAGAGAAAAATTAACCTCATTCTGTCCATAAATTTGTATTCAGAAAGAATCTCCTGATTTATAGCTGTTCACAGAAGTCAACCTTTTTCTAATACCCTCCACTAAACTGAATCTCGATATTTTTCCCTTTGTGATCATACCTGTGGCATGCAATATACTGAAGCAGCACTGGGAAACCACAAGGTCCACTTCAACTGCAGCCCAGATGTTGTTGGTAGCTTTCAGTGCGGCTGCTTTCCCAGCAGACAGAGCTTGCACCCATAAAGTAACTGTGTTGTCAGAACCTGAAATGGAGACCAAAATGAACTGAGGAGATGGAGAGCCTTGTTTATAGTATGTCACAGTTTATTGCTTATTTATTGTGTGAGTCTTTAAAGATGGGCTAATGGAGAAGAGGAACTAATCCCATGGGTGTTGAATCTCTTCTGATAGTGAGAAACATAAGCATAAAATTGCAGCAAAGAGGGACAGCCGCTGAAGAATTTTGCCAAGAGTAAGCTTTTTTTCTCCTACTGTGCAAAACAACTAGAAAATTTCCATTATAAACATGCTCTTCAGCCAAGTTAATAGCTTTATATCAGGGACTGACTTGCCTGAATAGCCTTCCTTAGAAGACAGAGAAAGAGAGAAAACGTTGTATGCTGTAAACTTCACTTTTGACTTATGTTTCATATTTCTTGCTCTTTGTCATATCGATAAGGAGATAGATGGAAATGTCATATGGAAAAAATGGAGTAGGTAAACATAGGACTGAATGTAGTCCAGGAAAGATACCTTTTTTTTTAATTTATCAGTAGGTTAATACCCCAGTTTTAGAGAATACTTAACTGATATGACAATAATGTTCTTAATATCTTAATTATTCTTAATATAACATTTTTATGAGTGTTATTCCAGATCCCAGTGTTTCTTCCTGGGTGGTTAACGGTAAGGATTCCTGAAATCCCTTAATCTGTTGCCAGTAATCTCTCTTGAACACATTGCTTCTGTCTACTATTAAAGGATTGAAGAGAACTGGTATCAGGAGGAAGTTCTTAGATTTAGTTTTTTGAAGTTTATCCTTCCAAAATCAGACTTCATCCATCATTTGGGCACTGGTAGTCAAAAGGAAAGTCTATAACGAGAGAGTGCAAAGGAAACTAGGAAAAGAAACTATTGACACTTCTTGTTTGTTTTTGAAACTCTATGTGGTCTGGCCATATGCTTGTTACTGTTCCTGATTCTGTTCCTCTGTTCCCTTTAAATGTTTTTGGTTTGTAAAAGAACTGAGTTATGTTGTCATTGCCAGCAGAGTAAGTGCAGGCTGTGAAGAACAGAAAGGGAGAGAAAGCTTTGAGCAAAACCAGTGGGACAGCTGGGCCACTGCAGAAGCAAACTGTCTTGGTTTGATGTTACTTACTGTGATACTGTGCTTTGCTTTTTTTTTTTTTTTTTTCCTATAAAACAACTGGCAGTAAATCCAAGAGCTAAGGAAGGTTCTAGTCTCAAGTACAAAAAACCCTCACCATTCTGAGAAGGCATCATAATCTGATCTGAATCCATTGTATGATGAGTAGATCTCATTCATAAATTTTTGGCTGATGCCACCTCAATAAAACTGCATTTGTAGATTGAATTAGAGTTCTGAAATGGCAGCAAGAGTAAATTTGTTTTTCTCCCTGTGAACTTGTATCAGTGAATTCATACACCAGGTTGTTTGAAAGTTGCTTATGCGTATCAAGACTTTCGGTTCTTGATCTTCAGAATGTGTCATATATATCCTTGTTTCAGAATTTTTTCCAAACTTTGGGGTTTAAAAATGTATTTAATTTATTGTCATTGAGCTATGCTCTTCCTAAACTGGATCTAGCTCTGCAGTCTGAAGTAAGAGCCTCGCTCTCTTTTTCCCTTGAGCATTAAGCCTCAATAAGTGTTAGACTATAATATTGGCAACTAGAATACAGAGGAACTTGCATTATCATCAACTGTCATTCTGATCTGACAATACTGTATTATATTCTCAATAGATCCTTTTGTGAGCAAACAATGAGTGGTATAAATGACTGTGCTGGTCTCACATAGGGAATTTAACTTGTCAGTTAGAGAAGAATAAGGCAAAAATTGGATACATGGCCAAAATATTTAGCATAATACTGTTTGTGCTCCTCCTCTCTGCAGAAGGAAGAAGAAAGTTAAGGGAACAGAGAGGCATATATTTAACAGATGGAAGAGGCTGCCTGATTGTACTACCTCTGTCAGCACTGTTGTCTTGTGATAAATGAAGTGCCTTGCATTTGCTGCACAGCTGTGGATACTGAAGGAGAAACTGGAAATGCATGTTGTTCAATAGAAAAGCAAAGATTATTTGTATGAGCTCTTCAGTCGTCAGTTGACTCCAATATGTGTGGTGGCAGGGCTGCTGGGTAAATGATTGGGGTTACATTCTTCTGGAGTACACCCTCTTACAGGCTCTGACCTTCCTCGGCTCGTTGCCTAGAAAGCTCTGTATTTCAGCAGAATAGAGCCTCATGAAAGATACATTGCCAGGCCCAAAGGATTTTGGCCTTATTCAATATAGTCTTAGCAGAAACATAACCAATTTACTTACAGGATTCAGTTCCTTTAGAGTGGCTTAGAAATGGTCTGCATTGTGTGACAATTTGTTGTACTTTGAAAAAAAGTAGAGTATCTTTCAGTCAACTTGAAATATGGAAAAAAAACTTTAGCATGCAATTATCACTAGTAGCATGACTGTAATTCTGTTCAGTAGAAAATCTCCAGAGATACAGTAATTTACCTGTTATATCACTTATTATGTCTTTCTTATAACTGACCTTTATGAATTGATGTTAGGTACATGGTGCTTCAAACTTGCTCACCACTAGAATATACTACATACACAGATTTTGGAAGTTTATCTACTGTAGTATAATGTTATATAAAATAAGACTGATCTTTTCCACTGGAAACTTGTTATCGATCTTGTGACCTCAAATGAAGCAGAATGTAGATAATAGCTGTAAGCAAAACAGTAGCATCCGTGCATTAAAATGCTTGACTAGTTTACAGGTGCTTCGGAGGGATGCTTTAATTACAGGAGAATTGTTTCAGAATGATCTTATATGTGATAGAATAGTGCTTGGAGGTGTAGCACAGATCAGAGCTTTTCTGGTGTAGCTGCAATGCAGACTCAGTAAAAATTTTAAGAGCCAAGAGAAACATGAGTGATAAAAAGGAACTAGGGAAAACTATTTTACAAGTGAGGAAGCTGTGGCATGTTGGCCAAGTCGCTGATTGCACCTGAGCTGGATTCTTAATTCGACACTTCCACAATTACATAATAGTTTCTCTTGAGGTAGAAGTATTTTTTGAAGAACAGGCTTTAAAACACTCTTTGTAAGAAGAGATTCTTTTTTTTTTAAGATGTCTCTCTTTTATCATAACTAGCTAGTCTGGAATGAAAAAAACCTCAACATTCTGTAATAGAAATACCTTGTTTCTTACTCTGCAGTTCACTCTGTCCAGAAATGTTCTTGGGGATGGTGCTGTGCATACATGGATCATTAACTACACATTCGAGGTGCCCTGACCTAATGCACTTTCATAGAACTAAATGAAATAGAAATCACAAAATAACTAACTTTACAGATCTTCTCACCTCGGTCATTTTGTACTTGTACTGGTGAAATTATACACTGCAGCAGATGAGAACTTCTTTAGGTAAGAGAAAATTTAACATCATGCCAGCAAAATAACTGCTTTTGAAAGTAAAGGAAACCAGGAAGACTATATTGAAAGTGAATCACATTAGACATAGGTTCATAGAATGGCAGGTGTTGGAAGGGACCTTTAGAGATCATCTAGTCCAACCCCCCTGCAGAAACAGGTTCACCTAGATCAGATCACATAGGAACATGTCCAAGTGGGTCTTGAAGACCTCCAAGGAAGGAGACTCCACAGTCCCTCTGGGCAGCCTGGGCCAGGGCTCCCTCACCCTCACAGTGAAATAGATTTTTCTTATAAGAGGAGCTTTTTGTGTTGCAGCTTCATCCCATTACCCCTTGACCTATTGCTAGCTGCAATAGACAAAAGGGATGCCTCAACCTCCTGACACCGACCCTTTAGATATTTGTAAATGTTGATGATCCCACTGAATGGCAGCACAGCCTTCTGGGAATCAGCCAGTCCTCCCAGTTTGGTTAAATCAGTGAACTTGCTGAGGGTACACTCTGTTCCCTCATCCAGGTAGTTGACGAAGATGTTAAGCAAGACTGGCTCCAGACTTGATCCCTGAGGAACACCACTGGCCACAGGCCTTCAACTCAATTCTGTGCCATTGATCACCTCCCTCTGGACTCTCTCATTCAGCCAGCTCTCCATACAGCTCACTATCCACTCATCCAAGCCACACTGCTTGAGCTTTCTGATGAGGATGTTATGGGAGACAGTGTCAAAAGCCTTGCTTGTGTAATGCATTTAGAGTTTGATATATCCTCTGCAAATAAAAATAATGCAGATAACATCCCTGGGACCTCTGTGTCTGAAAAGCCTAGGTCAAAAAACCAGAAACTACAGTGATGATTGGGTTTAAATAGAAACAGACTCTTTGATTGAAGCACTGCAGTCAGGATTACATACATCTCTGGGCATTTCATATTGCCTGTTTAGTGGGGAAAAAGTGAATATACTTCAAACATCTTCTTACTTGTCTACTTTATCTGTACCACAGCACTGGAAAGCAGGGCTGACTTCCTCCCCCATCTCTGACTGCAACAAACAAAAATGTCATGCAGATTTTGTACTCAAGCCAACATGTGCAAATCCTGGAGTTAGAAATATCACTAGTGGTTGGCAATACAGACAAGTGAAGCCAATTTCCAATACAGAATCTCACCATTCCATTAAGAACTGCATGTTGTAATAAGACATGAAACCACAGGCTAGTTTACCACAGGCTTAAGCACCAGCAATATGTCTATATTCTGATAATTTGGGATTTAGGGGCAATTGGTTTAGAGCATTATTCATGTCATGGGTAAGTATGCAAATGTGAAAGTTAAAATAAAGTCAGGCAGCAGGTAACACACCTTCAGCAGGTTTGAGAATACGCTTTTGCACCACAGCATCTTTTGTACCGTTCATTGTTGCTGTCATGTGGGCCTTCAGGGCTGTTAACCTTAACCTTGGCTTTTGAAATATCTTTTTTTGAAGACAAGCTCTGAGTTAATGAATGATGGGGCCTGTTTTGGACCACATTAAAAATGCTGGTCTTTATTTAAATGTATTGGTGAATGTGGGCTCTCCAGCTATGTTGACTTTGTCTTATTTTCTTCTTTAAAGACAACTTTTTTTCCTTACAAATTTCAGTACGAACATGTGATTGGTTCCTCAACTGACATAACTCATCACTCCACTGACTTTTGTGGAACTCTGGCAGAAGAAGGTAGCAAAGTGCATGGCTGGGTCAGCCACTGTGCTGGGAAGGAAACAGGGAAGGTGTCACAAGGAGGCTGCCAGTGATTGATTTCCAGGCAGCCTGAATGATCTGGGATCACGTTGACCTATTTTGGTATTAAAAAAAATAGTACTAGGAGAAAATCTTGATTCAAAAGGAGGGAATTGCAATAACCTGGGAAACCAAAGGTGTTCTGTCACTGTGTACATCTCTATTAACTTGACTATGGACTGCCTCATACAGAACTGACCTGGCACTCATGTTTCTGCTCACGCCAAAGGCATATGCTTCCCTGAATAGCAGATGGAGGAAAAGGGTTTTTAGTCTGGCCCTACTTATTCTGATAAGAGCTTTTATTTTTAAAATCTTAATTCCCAGAAGATCTTTTCCTGGGAATCAAGTAATTAAGTAAATCTTTATTTGCACTCTACTCTTATAAATACTGCTTAGTAAGGTGGAGCATTAACTCTAGATGTCAGAAAGTGTGCAGAAAAATCTGATAGCTTAAAAAATTAGAAGTAGATTTGTTTATTTTCCTTTCATGCTGGTTCTGCAAACCTGGGCCTTGAGATTGTCAGTGTCTCAGATGATTCTGATAAAGTGTTTTAACAAAGCAGTAACTATTGAACTTTGTAAGTAGAGCCAGTTGTTGGAGAGGAAATTGGAGATGACTATAGTTAAAATAGTTAATAAGTGAAAGTTTGGATAAGCACTCTCATCAACCTTGCTGTGACAGCTTGACACGTTAGTCCAACTCACACTTCTCCAACTTTCTATGCCACCTCTTTGCCAGAAGTGCCCAAGCTACCTTGGAATAAGTGGGGGGAAAAAAAAAAGAGCAAATGCTCACTACTTGTTCCTGGGGAAAATGGAATGTGTTGGCTTACAAACATCATTTGAAGGATGTCAACTGAGCACTGACTTTGACCTTGATGGACAGCATGCATTGGAACCTCCCTCCCGGAGTGTGTCGCAGGCTGAGAAGCGCTGATATAGAGCTGGCAGGAGGCAGATGGCAGAGGGAGGTTGGCAGAGCTTTGAGCTACCACAGCTGCTCAGTAGGTGAATGTGTGTCACACTCTGCTTTAAGAAGTTTTCATTTCCTTTCGAAAATGGTGCGGTAAAGAAATCTGGTGTACTTGGTTTTGCTGGCATTTTTGAGAGGGAGTAGCTTTGGGTCTCATTTACCATATGGAAAGTGTTTAGTCTGTTCTTAACTATAATTATTCATTTATATAGTCTTGGCTCTTTAATCTCCTGCCCTTCTTGCCAGGTAAAGTAGAGGACTTTTATTTATGGGAAGTTTTGTTTATAAAATTAATATTCTTGCAGAGAATTCATTTTTAAGGCCAGGAAGTAAAGTTTTCAGGGTTCTTGCATTTTCTTATAATATTGCCTGTGCTACATTACCTTGAACAACTGATAGTGCTATATAGTAGATTTCTTATTTAAAAATATGACCACTGCAAGTGATCTTTATTTGTTTTTCTATAAAGAAATACATGCTTTTATTGTGTTGAGACAGACCGACTGATGAAATTTGTGCCTTCGTGCTTAGTTTTGAAACACCATTTAGTAGCTGTTATCTCTTTTATTTTTTGCAACATTTTTAAATAAATCTGACAGTAAAATTAGGCTTTATTTTCCTTAAGATGAGTGGGCCATGCATCCTCATTGCATCTGGAGGAGATTTAAGCTAGTTTATCAGTTGGTGCCTCTGAATCAATGATTCAATAGTCAACTGTCACTTTAGAAACCAAAATTTGTTGGTCATGTAGTGAAACAATGTCACAGCTTTCTTTTATTAATAGTGCTTTACAATTGTTTAGCACTTTTCACTTAAGAGCCTCAAACCATTTTAATGAAGTAGAAATAAAAAATATCTCCTTCCTTTTCTTGCAAATGGGAAAAAAAAAATGAACAGTTACAGTGTTTAACAGCCAGGGTAGAGAACATGAATGTGAATGTGCACAGAACCATTCCCAGCCCTGCAGCCGACTGGTATGGAGTGTTGTGTGTCCACATTACCAAACTCTCACACACGGCAACATCAGGAGCTCTACTGAAAACTGTTTCTCGTGAGTTAGCTTGGATTGGGGGCAGAGGTGAATAGTAAGATTTCAAGGAATGTAATACAACATTAGCATGACAGATACTGTTATTCTTGTTGCCCTTTTCCTCTGGGGCACTTGACTCCATGCCATTGTGCTGTCAATGGGAGAAGTGCAGTGACTTGAGCTCAACACTGTGGGGTTCTTGCATCAGCTTGGGCAGTGGCTGTTGTGTGGAACACACTCATAATACAGTGTCTTAAATGTTCCCCAGCTGTGGGGAAAGAGATGGCTAACAGAGCTGTGGTCTTGCACCTCCTGAGGGTCTGGCCCAGGTTCTGTAATTGCAGAATTTTCCTTTACAACTGAGCTGAACAATAAAGTAGAGAAAAATGAGAACCATAATTGTAAGCCATTTCTCATGGGCCATATGAGAGCCCACGAGAGACCAAAATTTCTATTAGGAAGGCATGATTTGTGACATTTCATAATGCTATTTTCATCTATTTTGAAAATGATCAAAAAATGAATTTTCCTGTGGGGAACACACACAAATTCATTTTATAAAGATAGTCTCTCTTATTTTTTAATTTTTTTTTAAGAGGGAGAGAACGTGAGCTTTGTAGATCACCATAAATCATAGTGACTGGTGATAACAAAATATTTGTTAGGATGAAACTCTGTTATATTTGATTGGACATTAATCATCTTTTCTATGTGCTGTGGATATGGTTTCTGTGTAAATTGTTCACCAGAAAATACATAGTTCATATAGAAAATTAAGTGACAGTTTAGATGGTAATATATTCCCTTTGAAGCAATAAAGATTGATGAGTCTTTTCATTATGACTACTGGGATCTGAATGAGAAATATTTTGAGAATTGACAAATAGCAGAGGTTAGGGCTGCAGTCAGTGATAAGTTGCAATCTGTGTGTTTGCACTGAAATTTTCAGTATGTATGGCATGGATCGATCCTGATCTTAGACATTTACTAAAGATTTTCTCCTGTTGCGTACAACAGCAAAACAACACTGACTGTAGTAGGAATAACTTGGACTTATCCTCAATTGTTGGGATGTACTCAGAGTGAGACCTGACATTTTTGTAATTTTCTGTGAATTAAACCTGTCACATTGGACAGTGACACTTGCTCAGTGAGCAAGCGAGAAAATAGCAAGTGAGGTGAGGAACAGGAGCCAGTAATATTTTGCTTTGGAGACTAGATGGCCTTTAGAACACCTTTCCCCTGCCAGAGTCTTGCCATTTCTCTCATGTGATGCTCAGGTCTAAATAGTATGTGCTCTTTTATTTCATGGAAATTTAGTAAGTCATGTTCTATCATTGCCTGAACACTTCTTAAAATCTACCACCCTTTATGGATCTTTGCAAAATACCGATAGTGTTCTACATTACCCAGCACCTTGCACTGCAAACACTTCTGCTGTGGCAGGGCCTATTAGTGCTGGCTTGCCCAAAACTATGCTGAATGGCAAGAATGGAGGAGCGACACAGCCTGCATTACCCTAGGCACATATCTCTTCTTCCTCCTTCTTTGATGCTAGTTTAGCCAGTAAAATCAGTTCTTGCCATATTTCAAGGCTATGTCCCTCTCCACAAACCTGTTTTGTGTTGGTCTGTTCTTTCCAGAGCCTTTCTAGAGCAGTCATTTTCTCTTTACGAGGAAGTATGATTTTTTTTTTTCTATAACTTTTCTTTTTCTCTGTCTCTTCCCATCTCCTCCTTTGGTAGCTTCTGTTTTTTATTTTTGTTAGTTTAAATATATTACACAAACATATGTGCAATATATTAGTGTACTGTCATTTAGAGATTGGTGTTAATTTGTGAAGCTTTGTACTTCCTCATACATTTGCTTGATTGTGGTCCAGTTTTCCTCTCTAATTGATTTATTTGAAAGTGAATATCATGTTGTTTCCTTGCATACCTTAAATATATGGCCAGTAAATAGTTTCCCTATGGTTGCTTATGACAAAGAGCTCCTAAATTACATTAGTAATGAGCTCTGCAATGTGATAAACAAGAAGATATCTATAAAAGTCTCAGGAGAGGAGATCCAAAAGTATTTCTTCCTCTTCCTTAAGTTAGTGCTGGCTAATTTTTGTAGGCAACATGTTGGTAACACATGCTGGCTGCTTTGCTTCCGATAGAGCATTTAATGTGTTTAGGGTAGGACTCGTTCTTGATTAGAGAAAGCAAGGATAAGTTGTCCACATTCCCAAAGTAATACCTTAGGCAATAAGTTGTGGTATCAGATTTGTGAAAGGAAGGAACTTCAGTTCTGAGAAGCAGGGCTTTTTGTTCCTTATGTTACATGCTCCAATCCATGATAGAAAATGTCACTGAACTGTGAAAACCTGAGGTTTTGGAGTGATTGAAGATTTTTTTTCTTCCAGTTGTTAATGCTTTACAATTTGAGATTGCTGCTGCTTTGCCATTCATAGCTTCCTCAGTGTTTAAGATTCTTTTCATTATTTTCCTTCTGTTTGATTTTCTTTAAAATTGTATACATTATTAAAAAAAAAAAAGAGAGAGAGGAAAGAAAAGCAGCAGAAATTGTATTAGTCCCAAGATATAAATGTAAATTTCTTGAGACTACTGTTCATAGTTCTTCATAAATTATACACAGGAACTCTTTGTGAATGGGTAGAACAGCTCTGATTAAGCATGCAACAAATGCAGAAGACTCGGCGTGGAAGTCATTTACATTACTTTGAGGAGTCACTGAGCTCCAACAGCCATGTTTCACAAGCAAAAGGAAGGCCAAGAGAAACCGTTAGACTGCAAAGCAGCATCTCAGATTCTTACTCAAGAAGTGATGTAAGGTCAGAGGAAACCCTTCAGGAATCATAATAACTTCTTGCTCCAAGTTTTTATTGACCTGCATCGAAAACAGTTTTCACCCTAGTTAAACGAGATTTCAAAAAAAACCCCAGAAGGTCAGGGCACCAGAAAGTTAACTTTAAGTCATTGTTAAGTTAGACTGAGGAAAGCTCTGAGAGCTTAAGTTCAGACAGAAGAAATTCATTCCCCTACAGAAGGCCTACAAGTGCATTTTATTTTGTCTGGTGGTAGATTCAGTTTTGACCTCTGGTTGCAACAAGCTTTACACTATTCCAGTGCCAAGAATCACTCTTTTTTTCTTCAGAAGAATTTGCAATATTTAGAGACTTTTGTACTGTTTTCCATTGCCTCTCTAGCTACTACTTCTCATTAAATCACTTTTGTTATTTTCCAACTATCAGAAGAGCTGCTACTTTAATACAGAACATCAGCAGCAGGTATATATTCTTGAGGTTTACCTTAGGCCTGACAATAGTTAAATGAAGAGCCATAGCAGCTTGCTTTAGCCAAGGAGTATAGAAGGTTTTTATAAGATGAAGACATCACTGTTGCAAAGGCTGATGCTCTAAGAATCAATAGACTGGATCAAGTCCAAGGACAGTTAATATCCAAAAACTTTAAAAGGAGAAGTTAAGAAAAGTAGGGGGAAAATGTGAAGTCACCTTGAGAGCAGAGAAGAAATTATTAGGCACGAAGCTGTGTGGAGGGGGTACCTTGATAAGACAATAAACCATTATGGGGACTGGACTATGCTAGTGGAGGTTAAAAATAAATCTTAATTGAAGTGATTTACTGCTTCTTGTTTGATATGTAGTTGTGATTCCAAGTATGGTGAGTTGGTTGATGACAGAAAGTGGTCTCTTAACCGGGTGGCTGCAGTTGGAGAAGAAGGCTGATGGGGTGAGATCAAAGCTTGCCACTTGCTCCAAACCCAGGGCTCTTCTCCATTTGTTTCTCTGGGGGGCTTCTCATGCAGGTCTCATGGGGCAGGGGTAGAGCCTCCACTTGTGGATAGATTTTGTTGTTTGGCATTTTGAAATCTATAGTTGCCTGCAACACTGAAATGGTTTTGTGTTTTCCAGTTCCTAATAGATACATTTTGTGGGATTCCTCCTCTTCCCCAGAGCAACTGGGTCAATACTAATTGCATGCTTTATTTCTATTACTTTTTTTTCCCCTCCATACACACATCAAATGGCTCTTCATAACTTTCATTTTGCAAATCACACTGGCTTGGTGCACTTTTTTGACCTTTTCAATATTCTGTAATTAGATTGGCTACAATTCCTCGTTTCTTCCTATTTACAGTCTCACTAGCCTCTGGGAAAGGGCTGGAATTCCTATTTGCTCAAAATATACAATACTGCAAAGGTCAAAGCAGCATAGTATAAAACTGCATTTCACTGAGTGTATTAATGATTTGAAGGAAGGCTGTGGGAACATGGAATGTTCTACTTATAATTCTGCAGATAGGGTATTGTCATGCAGATTTCCTGGATTTTCTTCAAAATATGTCACCTTAATGCATAAAATTTCTTAGCTAACCTACAGCATAATTTGGTATTGCAATATATTGTATTCTGAGGTCATCCATTAGAAGATTTGTCAATAATTTTGAGTGCTTTAAATTCCTCTTGACCTGAACAGTCTTGCAAATGACTGTGATTTTTTAAAGTTAGAGGCTTATGGTGTATTACATTGAAAATCAGTGTCGGATGGGTTTTTTTTTTTAGGCTGTTTTATTTATAGACTTTGTTGACTAAGTCTGATGTATTAAAATAGTGTCAGTCACTATAGCATCATGATAACGAACTCAGAGCCCTATGGTACAAGACAATTATTTGGTTGATGTGTGTTTCTTTTTCTTTTTTTTTGTTTTTTTTTTCCATTTTACTGTTATGAAGTAGTACAAAATTCTATGGACCATATCTGGTTTCTAAATGTGTGCCCTTGAGCTACCTTCTGGTTGTGGTCGACACAAGGTCTTAATAGATATTTGTTCTGATTGCTGTCTGTGACATCTCAGTTTCCTTTTTTTTTTCCTCTTTTGTAACTGTAGTTTTGAACAGTTATGTTGTTTATGTGAAGTTTCTTCAAAACCTGAAACATCAATAAAATGAAATTCTCCTCACTTAAGTCAAAAAACCCCCCAAAACCTCATGTCATCTGTTTTCAACAGGCCTGTGCACTATTTATGCTATGATATTAGGAGACTTATGATGCATATTCTTCATCATCCCTCCTCTACAGAGATGAAGTTTTATGTGTGTTTCTGAGATGATAGTCCTGGAGATGAAGGCATGTAATGCTTTCTGGAGTGGAAACATTCAAGTTGGCTTGATGCCATTCGAACTGTCAATAGAGATTGCCTGTTGATTGTTCATTCAAAACTGTTGAGAAATACTGAGGTGGAGACTCTGTAATATGTGAATAATATTTGATCAGTAGTTAAATTTCAAATATGAAGCAATTCTACTTTGGGGACAGTGGTTGGTGTCTGAATGTGGTCTTTATATTGGTTTTCAAAGTACCTGTACTTCCTAGTGCTACTCTAGTAGGTGATGTAACGAGATGTTTGCTATTTAGAATGAAGAAGAAAGCAGAAAACAATTTAATGTTCATAAAGTGGCCTCCGACCTATCCATGATGCATGAGATGTTTTTATTTAATGTGTGAGAACTTATAGCAGTGAGCGCTACAGAAATTCTAAATATGAGTAGCTAATCTGCACTTACAGTGAGCTTCTAAAAGAATCCTCATGCACATTTATTGCTATTTTGTAGCAATGCTAGTCTGTCAAAGCATTTTTGTCCTAAAGCTTAATTTATATAATAGTTCTGCTTTCTTCTGTATTTCAAGTATTAATATAATTGCCTCTGGGTACATGGAATAGGTTTGTAGTGGACAGTTACACTCAATTACAATGTTGTTTATTAAAAGGTATGTACTGTGCCAGGGATAGAAGGGACTATTGTAATTAACTTTTATAAGCTGCAGTTGCACAAAGTTGTGCGTTATGACCTTCCTCATGAGTAATATTACTTTCTGTGGGAATGCAGTCAGAAAGTGGCTTAGAAAGACTATTTAGCTATGTTGTCCAAGTGTCCTGGATCTTTTAAGGACAGTTTGGGTTGGTGTATGATTTGCCATATAGTAAGCTTGTGCAAGCACTCAGTTGATCAGAAATGTTCCATAGCTTTTAATCAACTTGAAGAGGCTTAAGATCATGCTTGGTACTTCAGGCAGTGTTGATACAAACATTGCTCTTCAATTGCCTGTGGAAGGTACCTCAGCTATAACACCCTCAGCTCCTACATGGGGGCAAAGAGGACAGCATCCAGTCCCCTGGCTTGCTCCAGACCTCTTACCTGCCCAGCAACGGAGACAAGGCTTGAAGGTCAGGTCCTCTGAATCACCACCTTTCACCTCCTTTTTGCAGTCAATATACCAGGAGAACATTTTGTTGCAGAATTAAAATGCTGCTTCTTTCTTCACTGGAAGACAAATGAGGTAATGATTCTGAATTGGTAGAGCAGGGATTTATAATCGAGTCTTTCCCATTGCTTACGTCCACCCTAACTTTTGGTTTTGGAACTTTTTGTTCTGGCTGTAAGACACCTGAATCTCCTTCCTTTTGAAAAACTTTGAGTAGAAATCCTTACCTGAACTAGAAAAACCTTTTCTGGTATTTTCATTGAATATGTGTTTTTCCAGGAGTGGAAAAAAAAAAAGTCCAGAATAGCAATTGGGTCCCAGTGAATGGATATTTCCTGCCAACAGAAAATGTTTATTTGGAAATGGAGACCAACATCCTGTGCTGCTTTGAATATACTACTATTTATAAGTCTACACCTCTTTTGAGTTGGGAGCTTATTCTTTTGCTCCAAGAGTTTAAATCCTCAAAACTCTATTTGAAGTTTGTGATCAGCCCTCTCTGTGGAGAGAAAAAAAAAAAATAGTGTGTTGGAGGAGAGCTTTCAAATTAAGTTGATGTTATGCAGACTTCTGGTGAACAGCATTGCTTCACCCCCGGAAACCATCCACGGTTCCCTTTTGATAATATATAGTCGAATCTAAATGGAGTTCTCTCTGACCGTGCTCACATCCTTAATGTGTGCGCTTTCCATGAACTCCCTGGTGATGTTTTTGCTTGCACAACTCCTTTCAGAATTTGAATTCTAAGCATTTCTGAATTTTAAACAGTGTCCTACATTTTATAGCATTTTTAGATACTATTTGTTAATTGGATTTCACTAATTTATGGCAAGCTAAAGCATTGTATCTCTCAAGTATATTATCCTGTCTGTCCTGGGCAAGGAGATTTTAATTTATAATCTATGTGAAATGCAAAATGTTTAGAAAGTAATCACCAGCTTCATCAAGGGAGCAGCTATAATTTCTTTTTTTTAAAGCAACATAGCATAATAAAGCCAATATTTTAAAGAGGTTTTTTGTTGTTTTTTTTTTTTTTTTTTTTCTAAAATTGGAATGATGGCTTTCTGAGAGTCTTTTTTCTTTTGAGGAGATCCTTCTCCATTTCTGCCTTTAGTTTGTCATGCAGCTTCTAGGTGTGTCAAACTGGGATTAATAAAAAAACCCCAAACAAACAAGTTGGGCATTTGGTTTGTTGGATTTTTTGAAACAAATGTTAGGTAATATTTGTAATTATATAGGTCATTAGAATTTATGACTTAACAGGGTTCCTTCTGGGGATTTGAGGTTTGTGTATAACCATCACTTCATTTCCTTCTGGATGTATTCAGAATCTGTCAGTATTGAAAGGTTCTCATGAATCTTATTCTTCGCGTGTTATAGAGTAAATCACACATTACAATGCATGATAGGTGAATGCATATTCAATTCTGTGCTCCCCTAATAGGGTAATCTCATTGCAGAAATCTCCATCGATACTGCTCTGCTACTGCAGTACTGCAAGTCAGATATTAATTAAAACTCGTTGTATAATGTTTGTACTTCAAAGGTTAAACACACTTCTGTACGCCACAGTCTTTAAGAGCTACTTTTTTTCCAAAGTGTGAAATTAGAGCTCCTCCAATTTTTAAGTCATTAATTAATTTCTGTGGGCAGTGTCACCTCTCTTCTTCTAGGAAAGGCCAGCCTGGAAGATTACTGAGCAGGCTTGGCTGCAACACAAAAAGTTAAGGTTTCTGATGCAATTCTCAGAAAATTCTTCCTCTATTTAAACATGATCCTTTAGATAATAAAATACATTTCTGCAGTACTTGCTTCCTAATAAAAGTCCTAGATTGTGTAATATAGCTTATTGCCTTGTTAAGGTATGGAGTGTCTTTGTCTTTAAAACAACATGAATCAAAATCTCCATATAAAAACCTAATTTGCTTGTTTTTCCTGTGGTGTCTTATTGTGACTGGGGGAGAGGAGAGTGGAGCGCACATGCTACAACATATAGAAGGAAATGGGAATGAAAAAAGAAAAATAGGCTTTTATACTCTGAGAAAACAGAGACTTGAGAGAAGAACTGTGAGGAACAAAGACATTTAACATACTTCCAAGTATCTCAACATAGTTTCTAATACCCACAGTTCAGTTAAAGACTGTTTTTGGAGCCGATAAAACATTAAATGTAAATTAAAATTAAATTCCATATTAGAGTGACCAAGGCTAGGAGACAAGGGCTGGCTTTGGCAACAGTAGAAGGGATTTTAACTTATTTGTTTGGTTTTGGTTTTGAACTGTGAGGTAGACAGGGGATACTTTTAAAATGAGGTTATTTGTATTGGGAATAATGCAGATTTTAAAAATAATCTACAAATGGTTTAATATACACCTTCTCAAAGGAAACTGCCTTGATAAGTAAGTAGTAAGGACTTGTAGACTTGCTTTGAAAGTCGATGGGCTGATCAGATATAAGAATCTGATGACAGACAGATAGAAATTGAGTGAGGAGGCCCAAGAAAGCTTCAGCCTCTCGCTTTTTCCTCTGTTGCCAGTAGAAGGGTTTTGCTTGGGATTTTCATTGTGTCATTTGATCTATGCATGTGCAAAATATATGCTTGATCCTTACATATGATCTGTATCTTTTGGTTAATCTCTGCTCTAAGCCTTCACTGTATTTGTAGTAAATCTATTGATTTTAGTGTATTAGAGCTCTATTAAAGAAAATCAATCAAGCATGGAGTTTAAAATGGATATCCACTTGGCTAAAGTTAAGCTTCTGCTTATGCTTTGTTGATATGGAGTTTATTTCCTTTCTATATCCATGTGGTAATAGATATACAAGAACTGAATTGGTTGAGAAATTATTTCATGAATAGATAGCTGTGATGGAAACAGATTTGTTTTTCTTCCCTAGCTCTGTCATAGTCAACCTATTAAAAATGTTATCCAGATCCTATTTCTGCTTTATTTCTATTCTCATTAATGCAATTTTACTTGAAGAGCTTACTTCCACAGATTTCCATTAATTTGCTTTAGTAGGTTAATGATAAAATATATTTTACTATCAAGTGGAATCTATTTGTTTGAGTGGCAATATCTCCTACCAGCTAGGTTGTCATTAAATCCTGATTCTGTGTATTTTATAAGATACAGGATTTAAAAGACTGATGTAATCCACTTCTTGAAATGTAATAAAAAACTACATTTGGACATAAAACTGATAGTGCAACTTAACCTTTCAAACAGAAAAGACATGGGAAGCTTGGGAAAAATGAATTCTTTGTGGAGAAGGAGAAATCCTTTATCAGAAACCCATGAGATTTTGAGTTGACAGAAGTGCAGCTCAAATAGATTTCCTTTTCTTATTCTTTTCAATCAGAGTATGATGGTTTTCTAATTAATAACTGTCTGTCTCTTATAGTGATGATCACAAGTATTTACAAAACAGATAAAATATACTTAAATTTGTGCTAAAGCCACTGACACCAATGACCGAAATATGAAGATATCAATTAGCAATATGTAGATGGAAGAAGAGAGAAAGGCTGGGCCAGCAAAGCTGTTATTTTTCCATGTATAATCTTAAACTTCCAAGCTATACTTCCCTTATAGGGAAAAGTACTAAACGATGCATAACATCCACTGCCACCATGCTCCAGCCTTGAAGGAGCCCACTGGAGGCTTGGGAAGCGATGTGATGTTTTTGAGAGGAGCAGGCTAGAGTTGAGGGTTGGTGGACAGCAAGATCAAAACAGACTGACATCTGGTTCCTGGCTACTTCTCCTGTGGCACCTCGACCTGCTGTGAGGCGGTCTGACAGGTGAAGGGTTTCAGTAATGGTAGGACTGATTTTGTATTTCTTTTCTCGTGTCTCTTTGTAGCTGAGAGAGCATTGCAAGAATAACAGCTCTTGTCTGTTGTGTTAGCGGCTACAGCCACAGCACGCTCACCTGGCTCCAGGCCCCACGGGAATACTCCCTTTTGGTTCCCTTGGAAACACAGCATTTTGTTACTATGTACTGATGAGATGTGCCATGTAGAATTGTATAGCAAGTTAAAGCAGGAGGGAAATAATCCCTCACCAATATAATTTTAAATAAAAACGATGAAAAGACCATTCAGGCTTGCTGCCCAATTACTTCTTGTAACCATTTGGCTGCGGTGCCATGTCAGCTCCAATCCAAGTTTTTCTTTCAGCCTTGGAATAGAGCTGGGACAAATAGTCACTATGTGATAATACATCATGCAAGTGTGTAATCACTAAAGAGTATGAGGTAAATACACTGTAACCTCAGGTTTCTAATGATATAGAAGAGAAGAGTCAGCAAAACATTTAGTGCAATTTTCTTTAAACTTGACAAAGCTGATAGTTATCAGGAATTTTCTTCTGACACAAGACTGCAACTCGTGAGCTGGTTGGTCTTTTTGGTTTGTGAGTTTTTGTTTTATTTGTTTTTTTTTCTGTATGCGATGCTCTTTTATGAAGGTTATTGCAGAGCTGGTGTTTCACAGCTGTATTCACGCCATTTATGGAAAGCAGATTTTCAGTGCTGTTCTGGGTATAGCTAAGCACAGAGTTGCTAAATTACAGTATTTTGGTGCTGTAAGTTTAACAACTAAAAAACAATAACAAACTTTCAGGAATCAGCATAAGACCAGGGCACATAAAGGGGCAATTAAAAAAAAAAAATTAATTTGACTGAAGAAAAAAAGGAAGTAAAACAATTCCTTTCCCTAAATGAGACACACAACTGGCTTTTCCAACAGGCACAGCTTTCCAAGCAATGGTCCATAAGTTGATCAAGGACTGTGGTTTAGGTGAAATATCTTCTGATAAGACTGGCTTCAGAGAATTACAGCCATTGTACTCTTTTAGTTTTCAGAAAGACAATTCCATTTGCTTTCATCTTATAGATAAATGAGGTATGTATAATCTCTAAACACAGTACACAGGGACACAGAAACCTTAGATGACTTGTAACATAGCACAGTATGTGTTCTGGTTTGGAAATTGTGGATTACTAGATAGAAGTATTCTGCAACAGAGGAGTCTCAATTCTTAATAATGTTGCCTCTAAGTACCAAGAAAACTTTTGTTGAATGCATAAATACCTAATACAATTACACTGATTTTCTGGAAAGGACTTTGCATTCATGAAAATGGACTTCCTAAGGGAAAGAGAGCTGATTCACATCAGTTCTTGTTGAAATTGTAAGCTAAAATAAAATGTGGTGTTTGACTAGTTAACCTTTAATTACTAGAGTGATATGTATTCATTGAGTCTTTCTTGCAGAATTGGTAGGATATTTTTTTCCATTCTGATGAATTACTTGTGAGATAAAATTTACAGCATCTGTTCTTTGAATGGTTTTTTTTTTTGGAAGAAAGCTAAAATATAAGACTTTATATGTTCTAAAATTGTTTAAATAATTCCATAAATTTTACTACCATTTAGGATACTCTTAAAAATGGAGGGAAATGCATAGCCAGGGTATAACTTTATGTATTATGAATAAATGTTTTTCTTAGCAACTTTCAAGAACGATTCAACAGTAAAAGTAGGATAGTATTTGGAAGGCTTAATTGATGATGATCTACACATTTGTAGGAGTGTTTCAGCAGTATTTATTCATTTTGATAAAATAAGCTGTTCTTAAAAGTCCTGTTCTCTTTTTCCTCATTGAGAAAAAAGCAAACGTCCTCAATCGTTTGAAGTTATAACTTCTTGTTTGTTTTCATGCTCATTGAATGCTATGATGTAAAGAACTACTATGTACCATTATGTTGAGTTCTGGCACATAAATGAGCTCTTTTCTTACTTTTCTGGCTTTAAGCAGTCTGGATTGTGAAATATATAGAGTAAGTTTGTCTGAGGTACTCAGGCATATCCAGAAGCAGATAAATACCTAATTCTAGTTGGTAGATGTCATTGTGAGGGGAAAAAAAGAGCATTTCTAAACCAAAAAAAACACCCAACCCAAATCCAAAACACTTGCCTTTATTCTCAGTGCATACGAATCACTGCTATTTGACTATTTTTTCCAAATTGCTGTCTAGTGAGGAAGCAGAGGATAGCAGTAATGAGGTTAAAAGAACCAAGACTGGCTTTGTGGAAGAAAATAAATAGATTCTAAATGTGAATAGCACAGATGCAAAAGTCACTCTGTGGTCAATGTCTGTTACATCTTTAAGAAAACAAATCTATAGTAGTCTAAGTCTTTTCTTTCCATCTTCAGTCAGTGACCTTTTCTTTACCAACCAAAGTTGCTGGATGAGATTTCAAGAGACACACAGAAATTTATTTTATAAATAAAATCTCCAATCAACTTATGAGGCTTAAGAGGAGCACAAGACATTCATCACATTCATCCTTTGTCTCTGAGTCCTGGCAGAGGAATTTATGTTCAGTAGTGTTTCATACAGCTGAACAGAGCAGAGCATTATCTTCATATTTTGTCATGTCATCTTCTTTATGAGATCCACTATCTAGAAAAACTTAAAACCAGTGGAAAGTAACAGCAAAATCCTTGAAAAAAATCATCTGGCAACACATACTGAATTTTCTGTAAGTTTCTTTAGTAACTGCCAATATCATGCTTATTTTGTGTTTATACGTGCATTTCGTGTTCAAGAAGGATATATTTCTATTTATCTGCAAAATGTATAAATGTATGACTTCAATGCTCATCAAATACAACATACAATATGGCTACTGTTTATATATAATTTCCTTATACATCTGAAAATGAAGGACATTGAGGAATTGTTTTGTCTCGTACAACAAAGAGTATTTGTCAAGCTCTCACTCTTAATAAAAAACAGTTACTTTTTTTTATACCTATGGGAAGGAGGAGGAAGAGCTTTGAAGGCATTTGAGGAATTGTGACATAGTATGCCTATAGACCAATCTCCTGCCAACCATAAAATCAGACTGGGTTATTCAGGGTTTTATCCAGCTGGACCTTGAAAATTGCCAAGGATAGAGACAGCACAGCCTCCCTGAGCCCTGTTCTACTCCTTGACTGTCCTCACAGAGAACAAGTCTTCCCTTGAATACTTTGAGTATTTTCCTGGGGTTTGTTTTGGTTGGTTTTTTTACTTCTCAATCCCATACTTGTTCTTTCACCATGCCACCTCTGTGAAGATGCTTGTAGGGATCAGGAGGCTGCTGTTATTTCACTCAAGTCACATTTTCTAAAACTAAAAAATTAGCACTTTTGCAAGACTCACATGTCCTTGGTGGCTGGATGTAAGCATAATTTTTAAGAATAAAGAGGAACCTCGGTAGAGGTATAAGACTGCATTTAATCATTTGCAAAGCAACTAATTCATATAAAGTTCTGTCCATTTCATTGATTTTAACACCTGACACTGTCGGTGTTGCAGAGTAATGGGCGATTCCTGGCTTCAGAAATGACCATTCACTGTTACCTACAAGCTATTCGTTGTTTTCCATAGGTGACACACACAATGCTAACCTTCAATAGCAAGTCAAAGTTGTAAACTCTATGGAAAGATAACAGTAATTCTAATTAATGAAAGAGTAATTAATTTAAATTATCTGTAAATATGAAAAGCCAATAGCTTTGCAGAATTCTTTATTTTTTGTGAAATTCCTGCAGGAACTGGGAGTATTGTTATAGAGATGTTATGATAGCAGTAAGTTTTCACCATGTTAAGAAATAGGATGAAACTAAAAACCTAAAAAGATGTTTTTAAGAAAGAAAATGCTAGTCTGCAAGTATAAATAGTTTGACTGGCTGAAATAGAGGGTTAGTTGCATGTGAAACATATGTGTTGGTCCCTTAAGCCTTTTTGTGAAATCACATGGAAGCAGGTAAAGCTCAATAACTAAACGTTTCAAAATGCCAGAACTTTTCTGTATTTAGAAATGTCCAAAATAAAATTCAGAGTTAGATCTGGTTGTTCTCTGTTGGTTTGAGGTGAACTAGGTGTACGAATGCTTTATTCTGATTAAATGAGATCATAATCAAATTGGAAAAGCTTCCTAAATTATTAATTTATATTTCAGAGGGAGGAAGGCTGAACTGTAAAACCTTGAAGTGTCACTTGTAATGTGACTTATTTTATGGTGTTATTATTCCTGGAAAGGTGGATTCAAGGCAAAAGTTAGTCATTTGTTGATGCAACAGAATGTTACTCTCCTATGCAACATGAACTTCCTCAATAACTCTAGTGAACCAAAACCTCCTCTATATTAAATGTTCAAAATTTGAATGAAACAATTGTCTTTGATCAGCAACAGTGAATGAGTACAGGGAGTTTTCAGGAATAAGCTCTCTCTTTCCAAATCACCTCTAATTAACTTTATAGCTTGAACTAAGTTTTGTCTTTCTTTGTCTGGAAACTGCTGCAAACTTCCATAATCTTCTGTGCACCTAGATCAAAAGGGATATATTGTGTATGGGACAGGGGACTACTAGTGGATGAAAGCACTGGAAGTGAATAATTTTAGGTCAGATCTAATTGAATTTCCCGATGTAACATTGTTAGCTTTGATTAAGGTTTCTCTGACAAAAAAAACCTTGAGACATTGCCAGTAAGACATGTATAATCTATTGTGATTCTTTCCATCACAGTATTCTTCACAGGAAATACTTTTTCTTTATGTTCACAGGTGTGGTGCTTTGCATGCCTGAACTATAATGAGTCTGGGAAACAGAGGGAGTGTGTGCAGTGGAGAGGTGTTGCATGTGCATTGCAGGATGAATATGAAAGACTTCAGTTCTGATTTTTTTCTTTTGTTAGCAATTTAGATGCATCATTTATGGGTCTGGTCTTTTATTCTGTTCTGATGTATTTCTCAACAACTTCAGAGGATGTAGCTATGTTGATGTATCACTTGCTGGCAAAATTCACATTACTCCATATCGTCTGGTCAAGAATTCCCAGCACTTCTCTCTTCCACAAAGGGATTGCGTCATGTGTATGTTTAAGCTGTACAGCTCAGCTTCTTTAAATTCATCATCAGTTGAGAAGAGACTCAACATTACTTTGAACGTTTTGAGTAGATTCAAAGGCCATTTGAAAAAACGTGGTGCTTGTAGCTATGCCATCTTGGGGAGAGACAGCTGGCTTTCTAACAAATTCAGTGCTTAAGTCCTTTCTAGCATCCTACTATTGTTCTCCCTCTACCATATGATAAATTAAGTTTTGGGCAACACAAGATGCTTTTTTCATTGATGCTTTCCTTTTGGGCTGGAGCTGCTGATGGAGAGAATACTGAAGGGTAGAATATGCTGTCTGCAGAGCTGGAGCAATGATGGTAGAGCTTCATAGTCAGTCTGAAAACAGGTTATGATGTAGTTCTAAAGGGATGGTTAGTAAAGAGCAATCTCATTTAATCAAGTTTGAAAATGCCACAAGGTGATTTAATTTCCATGTTTGATTACAAAAGCTTAAACATGTCTCTAAACTTTTTGGAAGTCGATGATTGTCTGCAGTTCATAATGACATATATAAAAATGTTTTACTGAGTGTTGGAGACATTTTAAGGCTTTTCCCAAGAAGAAAACCAAATAACTGTTTACCATAATGAGAGTATTTTTTATTTGAAAACATTACCAGTCATTTTCTTTCTAGTCCTGGAATGCTTGATGCAAGCAATGAAATCCTCATCTTGTGTTTTGTCAGCCTGCAGTACTTTGCAATGCAGCGTGCTGTGGGTGATCATATAATTTGAAGTGTAAATTGTGAAAGAAAAATGCATTAGCTTACCTGAGTTTCCTGCTGTTGTTGAAATAAGCAACAGAGCTCTGCATGTCACAGTTCATTTACATAATAGAGGAACAGAAAATATCTAGATTTTATTTTATTCTACTCACATTAACTTTAGTGACACAACTTTGATTAATTTTACTGAAAAGAGGCTGGATTTTCTATGGTCTATGATTTCTTAGTTCTCTACTTCTGAATAAAATACTTAGTATCAGAAAGAGCTGATATGCCAGGTGAAATAAAATGCTTCATCTTGAGATGGTTGCTAGTTATTATGGAAGTGTATAGGTTAAAAATGACCTAATTCCTTTCATTTCTCAATTTTCAATTCCCTCTCATCCAAACCTCTTGCATTTTAGACTTTCCCCAACTGGAATTTTTGATCATGACAAAACATCCTCAGTAATCCAAAGTGTGAAACAAACAGCTTTACACACAAAAGAAAGCTATTCTCTGCAACAGAGCAGGAGGTGGGAACTGTGGAGGGTGATATTTTTTTGAGAGCCATTGCTGAAAGCTTCAAATTTGAGAGAAAAGATAGAGAACTGTAAATATGTTGCTGATGACCACCTCATTGCCTCCAAGAAACAGAAAACTTAGGTCAAATGCAAGTACTTTTAGCTCAGATGCCAGATTTTTGCAAGACTAGGCTCTTAATTTGTATGTTCCCTTTGCTTTCACTGTGATTCGCTGCAGCTTGTAAAGATCTTGGACAGTGACATTAAATCATTTGTTCTGGATGAAATCTTTTTTAGTTCTAGTGCTGGTCATCATGTACAGTCCTCTCTAGAGACTGAAGAGGCTCCCAGGTTAGATGTCTGTGCGTAGGCTCTGTACTTTGAATTGCAGTCTAAAAAGAGCCTGCTTCTTCTTACCTTCAATAAAGCTGTCTGTGTTACCAAAAAATAAACAGAAAAGATGACTGGTAGAAGCTAAGAGTAAATTCTAATGTACCTCTAACATTAATAATTCACCGCACCAGTCATAATTCAAAACTTAGTGAGAATTTTTTTGCTTTATATTGTATCACAAACTAGTCAGAAAGAAAACTGAGCCTGGTTTTTCTCCATAGACATGTACTTACCTTGGTCTTCAGCTCAGTTTATTCAGCCTTTCAATTTTAATGCTTCATTTAGTTTCCATGCTTAAATTGAACATAATAAATTGTGGTATTTCTTGTAGCTATATTCTGAAGTTAGCAAAAGGAAGTAGAGCTAACTCTTCTATCAGAAGCAATGTCATTTCCTGTGCTTGCTCACTATATTCATGATTTTATACATCTATGCCATATTCCCACTCTTTTCTTTTTGCAGGATGATTAAATAGTATTCAGTAAGAAAGTTATATTTTGGATGATCACTGCTTTCATTCTCTGCACTTATTTCTGCTTGCTTCATTTTAAATTAGGGCAATTGGAAGTGTTTGGAGCCTTCAAGATATGGTCACACTGTAGATTGATTAAACTGCATCATGGTTCTGTTGTGCTTTTTACTTCTGTCCTAATAATTCCTAATGTTTGCTTTCTTTTTAAGCTGTTTTTGTGAACTGAGCTGTTGCTTTCATAAAATTATCTTTTCAAACACTAACAATTTGTTCCCTAAGTGATGATAATTTTATATGGAAAATTAGGTTTGAGTTTGATGCCTCCCTCCACTGTCATGTTATTTGAGTCTAAAAGATAAATATGAAGGCTACCACACAAACAAACATGCTTGCCTGTAATCAACAAATCTTCATGTCTGGATCCATAGCAAACTTTGTTTAGCTCTCATTCTCACAATCTTTCCATGCCCCCTTCCTTCCATATTGAGGAAAATCACAAAGATCAGTGTCTGGTTAATTGCATTTTGGTTTTATTACAAATAGATTGTCCGGTTTGTTTAAGACTACAGAATTCATCATTTTACTCCTAATGACAATGCTGCTATAGACCCTGTTTTCATTATGGGGTAAAGTTATCTGTGTAGATTGCATAGGCTTCCTGTAGGATTTTAACATTGCTTTGTTGGGGAAAAAAATCTGCTGCTTTTCTCCCCTAAGTTTCTTGTTTACTGTTCTCCACAGAGATCTGTATCCCATCTTTCAAATGAGAATCAAGTTTTTGAACTCTCCCCTCGTCTAAGTGTTTGGGTACTCAGATGTAGGTCAGGTACTGCAAATAAACAAGATGCTGAGTCTCTGCACTGGATCTGCAGCTCCTAATCACTTCTCCCTTCCCTCTGCATGACCGGCTTGAATTCACCGTTTTTCTACATGTAGCTTATCCAGCCTCTGAAAAATAAATGAAATACAAATCTCTTAAGACTTTCTCTTTTGAGAAGGCACCATTTTTAAAATGGCCATAAAATTACCAAAGAATCGCTTTCTTCTAATGTACTGTGACTAATGAACTGCAATAGGTTTCCTTATTATATCACTGCTATTTTTTGCCTTTGAAATGCTGAAACTTCAATCACTGTGATTATAGGTAACAAGACAAGCTGACACTTAAACTGTTGAAATGTGTGTTTTATTATAACTTCTACGAGTGCATTTAGAAATTGTCATTTTTGTTTTCATGACTTTCTAAGGTTTTGAAATTGTATTACATAGGAAAGCAAATAGCTCAGATCAGAGTACATTCAGATGTGGACCTCTGGGATTTCAATGTATAGCTTTTACAATATCGATAGGAATAGAGACATGAGAAGAAAACCAAACTCCTGTTTTTAGAAAGCTATTTCAGAATGTATGCTGTCTTCTATATTGGGTGATTTTTTTCAGTGGTCAGTACCACTTCTTTTTGAGTCTTGCTATAATACACTAAATCTCACAATGGACCTTCACTGCTAGTGATGGGAATAAACTTCTGGAGAGAGGCCAGTGGAGTTGGTACAAAGATGATAAAGGGACTGAAGCACTTGTGTTACCAGGAAAGGCTGTGGGATCTGGGGCTGTTTAGTCTGGAGAAAAGAAGGCTGAGAGAGGACCTTACCAACAGTTATACCTGAAGGGTGGGTATCAAGAGGATGGGGCCAGTCTTTTTTCTGTAATGCCCAGTGACAGGACAAGGGGTAATAATGGACATAATCTGGAACACAAAAAGTTCCACTTGACCACGAAGAGAACTTTGCTATTCAGGTGAGGGAGCCCTGACACAGGCTGCTCACAGAGATTGTGGAGTCTCTTTTTCTGGGGGTTCCCAAACCTACCTGGACACATTCCCGTGCCCTCTGATTGAGGGGAACCTGCTTTAAGCAGGGCTTGGGCTGTATGATCTCTAGAGGTCCATTCCAGCCCTGACCATTTTGTGATTCTACATATATTATATATAAACTTGTTGCCAACACAAGAAACGTGGAATTAACCATCAGAAATCAGCTCAAATATGGTACGTCATAAAATTTAAATGCTCTTTTATTATTGCTCAACCACCCTCTTTGACCTCTCTGATGTTGC
>WBNH01003427.1:0-43063 GCA_013401255.1 Urocolius indicus | reverse complement strand
TGCCTTAAGTTTCTTGCTTCAGAACCCCCAGCATGTAAAAATCTAGGCTATACATTAAATATCAACAAAGATGCCATAATATAAAAACTCAATTTTCCTTCCTATTCTTAAACCAGCCATACAGTTCCAGTGTGTCTTTTTCCATGATAATTTAGATAGCCATCAGTAGCTAGGATGAGAAAAATATATCATTGTAATGAACAGGGTTTTTGAGTCACCTGAAGTTAGAAAGCATCACATACCAACTGTCTTTGTTAGCAGTGAGTATTATTATGGGTGCTAAATAAGGCTTGTGACTCTCCTTCCAGGCAGTTCAGTGTCTCACAGTGCTTGAACTCAAAGGATTTCACTGCTAGCGATGGACTATGTTGCACTCTTGTTTCCAAAAGAAGCTGGCTGTCAATTTGTTAGCCATCGGTCTTAAAATCATACGCGCACCCTGTGTCACAGTACTTCAGAAAGCTGAGCTATCTGAAAACTACGATGTGGTTTTTGGTCACAAATAGGTTATCTAAGACATTACAAGTTAAAAGGCAGACTGAGTAAAACTGTGACACAGGAAGTCATGGGCAAAAAGTGTACCTGGAGATGAGGAGGAAGAAAAATTTTCAGGTTAAGTCAGTGAGTACACAGTCACACAGATAGCCACTGTTGCTGTGTACTGTGGGCTTGGAAAATCTGGATCACTCTGCCAGCTAATCATGCAGAGTTTAAAAACACAAATAGAACTTTTTTTACAGATGCACATTGGTCCTAGAAAAGAAGTTTTTGAACCAAGAGTCTGTTTCAATGAAAGGGCAGAAGACAACCTGGATGCATTTAACGTTGAGCTTCTCTTGATAAAGGAAGGTACTGAGAAGAGAAAAGCAGGGGAAAAGTTGTTTTAGCATTCAGATTTTTAGCTCAAGTATATTGCTGTTAATGGCCATTAAGATATAAACTATGTAAATGTCATTTAAATGGCCAATGCTGAGCTCACAAAGTCCCTCAGAAAATAGAAAAAAAAAAAAAAAATTACGTGGTGGTTATTTTTAGAAGAAGAGAAACAAAAGATTGGTTTTCATTCATTTTGTAATGCAGCCTCATTGTACAAGCAGGAAAGACCATTTATAGTGGTTTGTTGTGATGGTATAACTTCAAGTGCTGTAAAACAGTAGCCAGTCTGAAAAAACATCAAAGCAAGGTGAAAAATCCAGCTACCCTTCCAGTATACCTCCAAAGGAAGCCTTGAAAAAAAAAACCCTCACATTTTGCGTATTTTTATCCCTTGTATCTCTAGTTTTCATTTTATTTACATATTATACAGTGCCTCTTATTTTGCTTTCACTTTATCCTAATGTTCTTAAATGCATTTGCTTCATGGTTAGATGAAAGGCTGGAACAAATTTCCTACTGCTGTTTCTTGTCAGTGTCTGTAGTTTGGAGTCAGCAAAACCTTCCTCATTCCAGTAGCGTTGACTGATTCAATTTCCATGCATCTTTTTTCCATGTCTGAACTGTATCACCAATATGCAGAAGGTCAGCTCACTAAAGCAAAGAATATTAACAGTGAGTTTTGAATCTTTTTTTTTGCTTCTTGCATCTAAATGACAAAATTGCTGTTGATGCATCACTTTATGGTCACATCGAATAATGCTTTCTCTGAATTACATCTAACCTGAAGGCTACTCTTTTCTGTCAGCAAGTATTAAACAATCAGTGATAGCTTGGTCTGCTCACCTTTCCTTCCCCAAAGGGAAGTTCACATTAAAAGCATCCTTATTAGTATCTCCACATAAAAAAAACCTATATGAGTATCCCAACAGAGCTTGAACTAATTCTTGCTGATCACTGATATTCATATGAAGTTTGTGAACAGGAGGCAACAAATCCAAATGGAAATTTTGTGCTATGTAAAAACCACTCACAGTTGGAAAAGGAAGCTTCTCTCAACAAAAGCCATGAATTGTCAAAGAGTAGAGAGAGTGTTTAACACTTTATTTAAGCCTAGAAGCAGTCCTTTTCTTGAAGAAAAAAAAAAAAATTGAAAGGAGTGTGATGCAGTTGAGATGCAATGAACAAGTTGCAATAGGGAGTTTTCTGTGGCATTCTACAGATCTTTGTAAATCCATTAAATGAAAAGTAGAAAGCAGTCTAATCTACCCCTTCTGAAATGTCTTGAAAGATTTTTGCTACATCTTTTCTTAACTGTTCTATAGAAAACTGGATATAAAGGTGCCATACTAACAACACCAAAAAAAACCCCTTCCTACAAGTTTTATACAGGAATATTTCAAAGAGCTAATCCTATTATCAGACCCAGAAAAGCTCTGCAGTACAACTTTAATGTTTTGAAATGTAAATTGAGTCATTGAATCATTTAACTTTGCCTGATTATTATTAATATTATAATAAGTGACTTAGGAATATTGAGAATTAGATTTCTTTACACCTCTTTTAGAATAGCTGTTACTCTCTCAGAATAGCCATGTATTAATTTAAATATCTTTAATTATCACCTGTAAAAAGTGGACTTCCCTGAGCATTACAGAATCACAGAATCATTATGGTGGAAAAGACCTTTAAGATCAATGAGTCCAACCTTTCACCTCACAGGCCTATCACTAACTAACTATCATAACGCTCAGCACCTCATCTGTTTTTTTAATATCTCTAGGTATGGTGACTCCACCACTTCCTTGGGCAACAGACTTTCTTTATTTAACAATTGTGAAATAATTGTAGCTATTGGATTGTTTTGCAATGAAAAAAGTGGTTCATATTTGTACTGCAAGTAGTTCATTTAAGAAGAAAACACTTGTATTATGAGAATCCCTGTTAATTTGTCTCATGTCTCTATAGATTTTTGGTCTCTTCAGTCATTTTCATTTACTTCTTTAGCAAAAATACATGTCTCAGTGGCTTAAAACATTTTTTTCTTCACTTCCTACATGGTAGCTTCTGTCCTTTCATTTTATCATTTCATTTTTCTTGTCCTGCGTATTATTTTAGACTGAAAAAAGAACACATCTTTGCAATGAGTTAATTCTTCTTTCACTAGCAACTAATATCACCCTGTGCTCACTCCAGCCTTCATGTTTAAAGACAATGAATCTGCTTCACTTCTGTTCTATAAATAGAAATGCTAAATCTTAATTATCTTTCCAAGTTGCTATGTCTGTATCTAGCCATGCATATGAATGTTACTGATCAGCATATATGTACTGCTGAATTTTACTTTTAATCCTACATTGCATCCTCCAGGATACAAGAAAACATCTGAAATAACGAACTTGTATTTAGATGGACACATGTCAACTGCTGAGACCCGTCTTACTGATCTTGGTTTGCTTTATTCCAGAATTTCTGAAATATAATGCCACACTGGAGCTATGCAAGCTTATATTTTGCTTTTATGCCTGCACTATTCAGGCTGGATTTTCAAAGATAACATGCAAGTGTCAGGCATGAAATTTTACAATCCTCCTGTATTCCTTTCTTCATGAATTTGTAGCAGGCTATGAAAGCTGAGCAGCTTAAAAGGATTTTATATTTTAGCCAAGCTTTCTTCTTGTGTGTAAGTCTTTACAAATACGTCCTTAAATTTTCAGCTGAAAACTGTTTATAAGAAAGCTAGCTATGTTTTTTTTTCCTCTATAGCAATATAACTTCTTTCTTTTAAAAAATATTCCTTAGAGAGGAATTTTTGAAAACAAAGGCTAGAGAAATTGGTGCTACATCAAGATAAATTAATCAGTCTAATAGTACCTAAGCCAGTCTAATATTACATTGATATTACATTCATTACATTCTGATTTAATTATAAACAAGACCAGCTACTATTTTGACTGAAAATCTTCCAGAATGCCTTTGTAGTAAAGAAGATACATACTGAAAAGTTTCTTTGAAGTTTTGATTCATATGGCAAAGTGGAACATTGGGTCAGGGAAATTCACTTGCAGTTGATGTACCCTATTTAAAAAGGGGATGTAGAGAAGCATTAGCTTATTTTACATCTTTTTAGCCTGTGGAATTTGTGCAAGCAGCCATACATGAAAAATCTGCCACAATTTGACTAGTCAAGAAAATACATTAGCATATTGCTCTGAAGAATAAAAGGTGTTCTTGGGTTCCCTGCACATTTCAAGGCATTCTTACTGTTTCTGAAGTAGGCTAAGTCATGCCATGCCATTGTGCTTGAGTTGTAAAGTGCACTTCGTACCCATCTGAGAAAAATGTTTACGTCCTTGATTCTGCAAAGGGATACATGTTGCACTGAGCGTGCAGAAACCTTAGGCTGATGTTTAAGCAACATATGGACAATGGGCAGCCTGGGGCCCAGAGGTTTAAAATAACATGCTATGGTGAATTTCATCAGTAATGTAGTTTCTACTTTAACAGATTTTATGATACGTTATGCCTGTTTATATTAGCTATAGATGAGAACTTTACTATAGGAATTCTGATCCTCTCTACTTAATCCTTCACCAGCTTCTGCCTTCAAAGCTTCTGTTCTCCTGGAAAAGAAGTACTTGTTACTTCATACTTGTCATTACTTCCAATAAAATATTCTTTTTTCAGTCTTCCCTGCAGTAGTTTCCTTGCCAATGAGTTCTGTACACCCACCTTTGCCTGAACCGGTGCTCCGTTTTTATCCTGCTGGCACCAGCTTCTGCAGAACTTGAGGACAGATGGTATATTTTATCTGGTGTTTTCGTGTGTTCTCAGAAACATTTATGGGACTCTTTCAAGTTAACAAAATGGTGATTATTAATATTACATCAGTTTTGCCTCCTCTCCAGACAGAGAATACCGCAAAAGCTGCTTTTTTTGTTTTGGTGCCATTGGAATCAAGCGATTACAGAAAAAATCAAAATGACATGTTGAAGATTATTTAGATTTTCACCTTTTTTTAATTTCCTTCATTTCTTGGCTTGTATTCCCTCTCCAGGCAGATTTCTCATTTTAATCGGATTGTTCTACCCATCCCTATTATGGTCTGTGGTTTGCATTGTGTCTCTTAACAGCACCTCCTTCCAGAAGGGGAGGACTGGGAACCAGATTTCTGAAAATGAAAAATCTGAACAATAAGCAGCTAATGTATTTGGCCTGGGTGCTTCCAAAGAGCCCCAGGGAAGCTGGCTGCTGCATAGGTCCAGCACAAGTCAAATACATCATTTACGTCCCAGAATAAGGTTCCCAGGAAAGCTGAAGTCTCTCCTTCTTATCTTGTGACAGAGGGCATTATTTTTGCACAGATCTCTTTTGCCTGACGTGAAAGGAGGGAAAACTGCTTGCTGCAGTCAGAAAAACTGTTCTGCTGTTAAACAGAAAACAAGCCATTTACTTTTTCTGGCATTATTACCTTTTCCTCTGAGGAACTGGCAGTCAGCAGGGAAGCCATGCTGCCCTCAGTTTGCTACTATTAACAAAGTCAAGGGCAGAGATGGTTCAGAGCCTCCAGACAGACAGCTCTTTACCCTTAGAGGCCAGATGAATTGTTAAAGCAGAGTCTAGCTTAAGGATGGCAAATTGTATTCTTCCTGCACAGCATATGTTTAGGGATTCATTTTTCCTTTTTCTATCAGTTTTTCTTCTTCTATCTATGACCTCAAGCGGCTGTTCCTTTGTCTTGAACCACCATTTGGCTATGTACTGGCTCTCTTTTTAGCACCTGCTTTGATCTCCCACAGTAGAGTGCCAGCAAATCTGACAAAGGCAGAGATTTGCCTTTTCATCTGCTCACTAGATTGTTAGTCAAGAGCAGCAGAGAAACATTGTGCAACCTGTCAATGCAATTTTTGAAGCCATATTCTAAATTGCACCAAGGTTTTGCTCACTGGAGCAGAAGTCCTCCAAGAACGAACTCTCTGGGGCTGTTCCCCTATTATATGTCAGAGCAAGATACTGCTAAGGCTTCCCACACAAGTGTTGCAGGGTATGAAATTAGCCTGCTGATCTTAGAAGAGCAGCTTAAAATAAAGCAGTTGTTGCCAGCTTGATGAAGTTCCACTCCATTTAACTTATCATAAAATATCAGTTTTCATATTTGACCCTCTCTTTGTAAGAAGAAATGACTTACTGAGGGTCACCTCGTGCTTTTGTAGTCTGTACTCATGGAAGGCCTCACTCAGCATCTCCTGCCAAATTGAACAAGGCAGTGAGTCAGCCGCTCCTGTATATTAATATTTTTTAACATAACATCTGCCCCTCTTTATTTTCAGTCTGTGATCAAAATTCCCTCATTCTGAGTAAAAGCTGAGTAAGGACCTTGGGGTATAGCCTGTGGGTGCTTGGAGACTGCTAGCATCAGGCGAGGAATGAGTTGCTCCGAGATTAGCTCGTTCCCTGGTATTTCCTCCTGTCAGAGCCACAGATGTGCTTCATTTCATTAGGTGTAGCTGTGGGCATACTGCCATCCAGCTCTGCTGCTGACTTTATCCCACTACTGCTGAAGGCCAAATAATCATAATCATTTCTAGTTGATAGCACAGTGTATTTCCCCAGGGAATGCTATTCAAATTAAATCAGTCATACCAACAATAATTTTATAATTGTATAAAGGGAGTCCTCTACTCCAGTTGTTTGGGGTTTTTTAAGAAAGTGCATTCTATCAAATGGTTATTACTCTTTCCAAAGTGTTTTATCATCACAAATCTTGATCTTCTTTACCTTTTATGTGAAAAAAAAAATCATTATTGTCACAATTAGCATACTTAAGAGCAATCAAAGTAAAAATAAAACAAATGTAAACTTCAGAATTTATTTAGGATGTAGGCACTGGCTGCCATATGATGATTTTCTGTTGGTGATGGCACTAAGAGCACTGAGTAGCCTAATTTTGAAAGCACTGCTCATTTCTGAAAGCTGGAATAGTTATTCCAGTCACACTCAATGGAGAAAAAAATAATCTCTTGTGAAACTACCGTAACTGATATTTATTGGTCAGTCTCAAACTCTCCAGCTCCAAGTTCAGCAAGTAGTTCTATCCTGAAGGCCCTGAGTGGCTTCCTGGTGTTACTTAGATGCTTCCAGTAGCAGATGTGTGTAAGCACTTGAGCAAAGCAGACCCGCGGCTGTGATCTGGTGTAGCACGCTGGATTGTGAGTGAGTACAGCTGATCTCTTTGCAAGTGGATTACTCCAGCATAATGTAGCTCCTGTCTTTTTGTATTAATGCTCCAATTTTCTACAGCAGAGAAGCAAAGAAACCCTTATTTCTCTTAGTGCAAGGAAATCACTGAACACTTTATGATGCTCTGAGATTGATAAGGAGAGGTGGTGTAGGAGCAGGATGAGATCTCTTTTTTTGTGCTAGATCGAGCTGATTGCAAAAGAACTAGAGCTAAAATTGCTCCACCTTTTTAGAATGGGATGATTTATATCTTCTTTATGAACAGGAGATAAAATGTTCTACTTCTTACACTCTCCACAGAAATAAAATGGAACTAAAAATATGTCCTAATGCAGACAAGTTTAAAATAGAGCTCGGAGCAGACAAGTATTCATGAGCAAATGACTTAATGATTTCTGACTGATTGGGCATATACCGAAATATTAAACATAACCTCTCCTGTGTGTAGTTTTATTCCATTGCTAGGCAATAAGTCGCAGAGAGTGGTGGGAACTGTGAAATCTGTCATTGGATGAGGTTGAATCAGTCTTTGAGGCATAACTTCAGTAGCATGCAGGTGAACTTTGGGAGTATGACACGTCACTCATTTTCCTGTACTCTCAACTACTGATTCCTGGAAGATGGTCATAAAAGTTTTCACAAGGCCATAAGATGTAAGACAAGTGAACTCTGAATGGTCAAAATTTAGGTCCATATCTGATTTTTAATCAGAATTTTATGTTTCTGTTAACAAGGGTGTTTCCTTTCTTCTGTTATTGTTCTTGACGTTATTGTCAAGGGCTAGTTAGAAAAATCAAGTTTAGATTTCTGATCGGTAGGAAAGCAATGACATTTTTGTTCTAACTGTGACAGTAGCTTTTCTTATAGTAGTTGTTTTTCATCTGTCTTGAGAAAATCATTTAAATCTCACATGAACAATTCTACTGTCAGAGAGAGATAAAACTGATTTAATGTTTTTGCCATGATAATATCCTGTTCTCAGTTTGGCAGGTCCTGAGAAATAAAAGACTGGGTTATATTGTAATCAGTCATTGATTTATAGTATGTTTTGTTGGCCAAAGTTCTGCAACCAGAATTCCAGAATTAAGCTTGCCATTCCGCTTCAGCTAGCAAGCAGTACTTCAGGTCATTTCAACTTTGCTGTTTGGCAATGTATATCTTTTGCTTTTCATCAAAAGAGAAAAATCTTTGCTTTTCTGTCATTAATCCCCAGATCCTCTCAGAGTGAAATAAAATTGCACCTACACTGAAAGTAAGTCCAGTTCCCAGCAATTGATTCCTCAAATTGTACATTGTTAATTCTCATCTATTAGTCTCCTTCCATCATAAACCATATTAATGTAGCATATTGATGTAATTAGTCTTTTAGCACCTACAGAGACTATGCAGCATGCTATGCCTCATCATTGAATAAAGGTTACAGGGAAAGTTGTAGCAGAGAACGTGTGTACTGTGTATATATGATCTTATATTCCACTTTGTGCAATATGTTTTGGCCCTTGAATTTACATCTGGCCCCAGCCTGATACTTCACATTAGCAGTCCTCCATGGCCCTAGGTGAGGGTAGAGCTTGAGTCTCGTGGGGAAGGTGGTATCATTTTGTTCTGAGTTTCAGATAATGTATATCACAGTGCAGTCTTGCTACACAATTGACCAGCAAATAATAATGTTGGGGGAGAAACTGTTGCTCGTCTAAGACCTTCTTGTGGTTTTTTTTTCTATATACCATATGGCCATCCATGCATCAGTGAGCAATGGCCACTCTCGTGTGAGGAGTTATCTTCTGCCTTAGGCTGTCATTGCAAACTTCCCTTGTTATTCACAAAATGTGCTGATTAAGTATTGACTTAATTATCTTGATTACAATTTCTTCATCTTAGTGATTTTCCTATGATTCAACTGATTGTGGCATCAGTTTATTGCTTTCTTCTTACAAAACATTTAAATGCTTTCTTCCAAATGTTGAGTATCAGTCTAGAAATATGGGTTTCATAGTATTTCCACTTCAGGATAGTGCTTTAACCTAAGCCTTGAGGCTAGAACCCTTTGTTATCATCATAGAGATATTGTTTCCTTTTTGACCATGTCTTCCCAACTTTTGATTGACCAATGTTTCAGTCACTAGAAACAGTGACTTCATGCAGTCACAATTCTTTTGCCCTCCAGTCTTGCCTCAAAGAAAACATCTTGCTTTTTTCTCCCCAGGTCATGCTACCAGCAATTTTTGTGGCTGCTATTGTCCTTTACTATGTTAAATTATATTCCCTGACATAATTTCTTCCTTTTTATTCTCTTTTCATCTCCTAGTTGGCCCTTTTATACATAGTGAAATGCTTTTTTTTTCTTTATTTGTACTTATTTTGTCCTATTTTTATCATATAAATAAAGGGAGCTAAAGAAATCAAGCAATAGTGCTTCTACTGACTAAATTAGAAATAGAGTATCTGCTGCTTAGAGCAACCTTTCACAGCTTGATAATGTGATAAACTGGAAATAGACAGACCAGTAAAACTTCCTTATTTGCCTGAATTCTATTTTCCATATACATTAACGATGTCATTAGTATCCTCTGTGCTGTCAGCAGTGCTTAGCATAAATCCAAATTAAAGAATTCATGAGACAAAGAAGTAGCGACAAGCTTCGGCTGGGGTAAGACCAACATCATATGTATTTATAGGACTAAGAAATGTAGCTCTGAATAAATACTCTATAAGGAGATAAAGTAACAGTGGGACAAGGGTAGTGGCTTCAAACAAAGAGGGGAGATGTAGATAACATGTAAGGAAGAAGTCCTTCACTGTGAAGGTGCTGAGGCCCTGGCAAAGGCTGCCCAGTCAGGTTGTGGCTGTCTCATCCCTAGATTGCTCAAGGTCTGGTTGGATGGGGCTTAGAGCAGTCCGATTGGGTGGAAGGTGTCCCTGCCTATGGCAGGGGTGTTGGCACTAGCTGATCTTCAGTGTGCTATCCAACTCAAAACCATTCTATGACGTGTACCTTTACTGTAGTTCTGCCCACTCTTCCTTGGCTTTGGGCACTGTTGCCTGAAATTTAACGTTGCTCTTTTAGATCAGCCTGTAGAGTCTGAAGTCCGTTCTTCAAATAACTACTTTTCCAATTTTTTTAACGTGACTTTTAATAAAATGTTGCTAATGACAGTGCAGTTCACAAGAAGACTTGCAGGAAGGAATGCAAAGGCACATCAGTCATGTTCCTTCTCAGTGGCTAGAGACCAAGGCCCTGAAAGCCTTACAACTGCTGGCTCATGCTCAGCTGCTGTCAATCAACACGGCCAGGTCCCTCTCTGCCTGGCAGCTTTCCAGCCACTCCTCCCCAAGCCTGTAGCACTGCTGGGGGTTGTTATGGCCCAAGTGCAGAACCCAGCACTTGGCCTTATTGAAACTCACGGAATTGACCTTGGCCCAGTCATCCAGCCTCTCTAGATCTCCCTGTAAAGCTTCCCTACCCTCCAGCAGATCAACAATTTCACCCAGCTTGCTGTCATCTGCAAGCTTACTAAGGGTTCACTCTATGCAGAAGATAGATATTTAAAGTACATGAACATTGTCGGTGAAAACAAAAGCTGAGGTGGAAATTTGACATTTTGTCAAAAAAATGAATTATTAAGATAGCATTCTAATGCATCTTCAATAGATGCATAGCCAGTGAAGAGTTTGGTTTCAAACTCAGCATTTTAAAGTTCAGAATGCCAACGGTAAGAATTTTTACCAACATTTGTATAACTGGTACCATTATCACTGACTGGTACTTTTGGAATGTTCATTATTTACATTTGTTCTGTTTTGGACTGCTCAAAAGTTAGCATCTTGAAATTCCTCATAGGCTGGAAATGTGATTGTCAAAAAACCTGCATACTGGATATTACATCTGGTATCTCCTGTGCTACTAAAACCTGTCTCAATATACAGAGATACAATTTGTCTTCAGTGTCACATAATTTGAGATTTTCAATACTCAACGTTTCTGAGTGACGGATGGCCAGTGTTTTCTAGGCTTCTGGACGCCTCTCTATATGATAGCTGATTTTTTTTTCTATCCCATATGTATTGCTTGAAGCTCCAGTGGAAAGTAACCCTTTGTGATCATCAACTACTGAACTTTGGGAAAAAATGAGCCAGATTTCACTTGTACATTTTGCTTTATTTTCCTTTAACCCGATTTGGTTATTTTTAAGAGGAGATATCTTCTTGATGGTGAGAACATAAAGGTGATATTTAGGGATTTCTGGGATTCTAGATGAGACCTGAAGCTGATAGTGTTTGTAGATTTCAAAAAAAGTTGAACAATGAAGGGTTGTTTTGACATCTGTGACAGCATCTGCAAGATTACACTTTAAATTCTCACATCTGACCTTCCAATATAATTTTGAAATAACAGTACAGTTTTTCTGCAAGTACGAACAGTTGGTTCCTTCAATTAAAATAGTTAGTAATTGCAATTGCATTTTTTTTGCTACAAAGATAATTATTTTTTGCAAGTAATTTGTAGTAATACCTGTGTGCTCTGATGTTGCTACTGTCAGAGACCATTAAATATTGGAATGCTTCTCTCATTCACTTGACAGCAACTGCTAAATCCCAAACTAAAGATTTTTGTTAGGGGCATATGGGTTCAAGCTATTTGCTGGTGTGTAGGGAATAGACAGTAGGCAATAAAGATTTCTCACTCCCAGCCACTTGCTGGCCCTGTGGTTGATGGTCTGGGCTCCTCTCAGCAGAGCTGCTGATGAGGCAAAGCAGTGACTTGCTAAAGCACTAAGATTTGGTCCTACCATCACATCCTCAGAAAGATGAATTCAGTGAAACCCATGAGTTACTCCTGTGAGTAGGAAGGAGAATTTGTGTAAATAACTTTTCTTAGGAAAATATTACTGTGTGGTTTGGAATGTTATCATTTTGTCAAAGTCTCATCCTGGCTGTGTTGAAGCTGTTGAAGGTTTTGGGCTTGTGCTGAAGTCAATAATAGGGGTTGTTTCTTTCATGGGAGTCTTCTCTATACTTTAGTGACAAATATGTTTTAATAGCACAGCACTATTCTGTTCTTTATTTGAATAGATAGGGTAATAAGTGGAATACAAACAGATACATAGAGAGAGATGAATTTAGCAGTTTGTGTACAGATCAGTAACAGACAAATAAGAGAGAGTGCTTTGCTGCTTATTTAGATGGGTACGTGGTATCTATGTTGAAAGAAACTCAGTGTTGATCCAGCCCCAAACTGTGCTTATGAGCATGAAACTAATACAAAAGCTTGACATCTGTCAGTCTGTTAAAACACTAGTTACACTGGCACAGATATTTGTGCCACAAAGTCAAAAGATAGTAATCTTTACATGTAAACCAGCAGCACAGAAGGGCCATCCACATGCTCTGTATCAGATTGTTGCAGTGGTACAGCACAAGTCCCATGTTGTTTCAGTTCTGGACTGTGCTTCAGTTATGGAGATAACACTTTATATAAAGAGCATAGTACATTTTCACTATTAGTTAACCTCCGTACTTTAAAAAGTGTATCTTCCATTCTAATATCTGGAAATATTTGTGAAGTGCTGTAGCTAAGTACCAGGAGACTAACTGCAAAGTTTGTGCAGGCACTGCTTTTTTTTTGTTCAGCAACAGCCATCAGTCTACAGCTTTTATAATAAGAGTGACAAAAATGTATTATGTATTTCATTTCATTATTTGGATGACTCAGTACCTGTAAATCCAACTGATGTGAATGAGAAGTGAATCTGCACAGTTACTCTGGAAAATATGTCTGCTTAGGGGATTAAATGTCAATTTGGTTATGTGACATCAGGGGACATTTCACATTGTCTAGCATGTTGATTTGGTATCATTAACAACAATTATGATTCCTTTTTAAATCAGTAAAGCTGCAATATTTTCAAGCATATATATCTTTATTCCCCCACCCACCCATATTTCACTTTTCCCCTTGTAATCTCAGTATAATCTTTCTGATTTTTCTTCTTATGTGCTCCCTAAAGGAGCCAGATAAGTCTTGGGACCAAACAGTTCTTGTTTAGTTCCTCTCTGGAGCTTGGACCAGATGGTACAAAAGAACACGCATCACCAGTGAGTTGCATAAAATGTCTGTGGAGGCCTGGTACACAGAGGAGCTATAGTGCCTGCAACATTTGCATAAATCTTCCTGCAGTTTGATTAAACAGTGTCTTTGGCTGGGAAGAATAACATGTTTTGGGATGTTTCTAGCTGGTGGTTTCTTGAATTTGATTTTCAAGATGTTGCACTGAATACTTTAAAGATCAGATAAATGCCCTGGTGGGCTCATCAGGATTGTCAACCAGGGACAATCCAGAAACTAAACCTGACCAGTCTTTTATCTTCCAACTCACTCAACTTCCATCTTTCATTTCACCTTATATAACACCTTTTAATCCCAGATAAAATTTATTCAGCCTTTTTTTTTTAAAAAAAAAAAATAATTAATGTTGAATCTATTAAAGTTTATTAGAATTGCAATACCTACAAGGCTATACAAAAAAATTCTACTGTAAATTGTAAACACACATTTTATTTGTTTAAATTAACAAAGCCTTGTAACACCTGTTGAGAGACCCAGTCATTACTAATTTTAAGCTTGTTCAAAATGACATACAAAGCAGTTGAGCTAGAAATAGACCCCAAGAGTCCTGATTAACTAGACAACACTTAAGATAAATGAGCCACCTAATCACCTTTCACTGTTACCTGTGGCTTGTTTAAGCAGCAGAACTATTCCTTGGAGAAGGGATTGATTCCCCCATGATCTAATAATGACCTCAATTGCAAAGTTTCATGTCAAGTAATGTTAGCTGTGTTTGAAAGAATGAATAAAGAAGGCTAGGGAAAGGCCTGAAGAAGGGAGGTTTTGGAATATAAAATCATATAGATCAGCCTTGGGAGGCATCTCTTATCTTTCCTCTTAGCAAGGCTGCAGAAGACAGATGTCTTGTTCCTGTAATTGTGTAGTTCCTTCATAAATCATCAGGTGCTCTTTGCCTAGTATTGTGTGATACGTAGGTTAATTACAGACCTGTGTTAAAAATTATTCAGATGTGTTACCTTTAATTTCATTCGTTTTCCTTACGAAGTAGAAAACACAGAGATAGTGTCGACTAGTAATTAAGAGCATCCTCAAGGAGATTTTTAAAATTTCTCTTGCAAAACAATCAAAGTATTTTAGGAGTTTCTTTAGCTACAAGACAGAGGTTATACAAGAGTTCAGTCAATTCTTTCCAAACACAAGGAAGCAAAACATTTGTTTTTTTTTAATAAAAGCTGAAATTCTGATATAGCCACAGTTTCTGGGACATTAAGAGTATCTTATATGTGTTTTGCCTTGTTTTCACCCTGACAGAGAAACAAGTGAAAACAAGTTGTCTGGAAAACATAATGTAGAACTTCTGAATCCTCAGTTAAAAGCCTATTTTGAGTGACTTCCTTTGATTTAGGATGGAGATAATGAGTCAAAGTAAAGGCATTAATCTGGCCTGCCACCTGCTTCCAGTTCTCATTTGCTCCTGCTGGATAGCCTAGCCCAGCAGCATGCCTGTCATGCATCATTTTGGAGTATTTGAGATTTGATGTTTGGAGTATTTTGAAATTCAAGAACTCTCCAAAAAAGACACTGGCTTTCATGATTTTAATAAGTAAAAGTGTACTGTGAATCACTTGCCTATTCAGCTCTTTTCCAGTTTTGCATTCCAACAGTACTAACAATGATAATACAACGTTAGCTCTTTGTCCCAAGTCCAGGTTCATCTACCAGGGATTACTATTGTGGTGTCTGCTAAAGCTTTCTCAGTTGTAACAAGCAAATCAATATTCATTTGATGTTTGCAACTGGAACCTACACTAGGTAGAGATGTAATGATTTTGCTGTTGTCAGCACAAGTCCAGAACTGAGCTCACAAACAGAAATGCAGATGAATGGCTCAAAAAACTTGTTAGTATGCCTCCTGTTAACCCAAGTAGGAAGTAGGCATTTGAATGTTTTCAAAAGTGGGTTTTGATCAGCACCTTTGGTTACATAGCTCTTGATTCTAGTGGATTTTTTAAAAATAGCAACAATAGCAACTTGCAAGAATTGCAACCCTTCAAGTAAAGCTACGAGCTTGATCCTGAAAAAATCCTGAGCTCTTAGCTGTGTATGAAATGGGCAGAAGTGGCCTAGTCCTCAGAGGCCTACCTGGTAGGGATTAAACTTTGAAAGGAATAGGCTGAATTGTCCTGATTCTCGAAGGTAAACACATGCTTGAGCATGCTGTGGAATCATCTGCTTCTACTGGCTTCAGCACTTGTGATGCAGGGGGAAGGCAGCATCCCTTGGGATGGAAATAACAATTATAAGAGCCCAAGCAAACCTTCTACCAGCGTGTCTGTTGTGTTTCCATAATCATTTGAAGTGTCAAGGCAGGAAAATATGCTCATTCATTGGTTTAGTGGGTACCAGAGTAGGGAAAGAAAAGATTAATTTAAGAGTTCTTTAAAATCGGATCCACATGAACTTGAAAGTAAGAAGGGAAAGGGTGGCAGGGTGTAAAAGTGAAATTACCTGTGCTGATTGTAGAAACAGTGACCTAACTGTAAATCAGAACCAGATGGCAATTTTGCTGAAGGTCTGTTTCAAACGACAGCTCTCACCTGTAAACTGTAGCTCTATAACAAAGACAGTTTTTTACTTTTTGTCAATTTTACTTCTCCTGTTTTAATTTTGTTCAGATCAAGCTTAAGATATATTTAGAAAAAAAAAATGTTCTTACAGAGTTTTAAAAATATGAGGGTTCTTCAAACAAACTTTATGCACAGTTGTCAGAAACCCACGCTACTGGTTCAACTGTCAGGTAACTTTATTTCCTGTGAGGAGGAAGTTGTATGTAGATTGTAGTTGTAAGATGATTCATATATTTCTTGCTCATCTCCCAACTGCTGCCCTCCTACAGAAAATGCAAGACACGTTATCTCCTACAGATATCTGTACAAGTCAGTCTCACACACATTTTCTTCTTGTAAACAGATAGGTGAATAATCCTCATTATATATATATAGATTAAAATAATTTGGCAAGGAGTAAAGTTCATAGTGGATTAATTGATCCAGTAAATCTTTTACATTTCTGCTCAGATAAACCAAAGAACTCAAACAACATCACTGAGAGAATTTTATTCTCATGTTCAGAAATGCATGGTGTTGTGCCACGTTTTGAGGATTAGTATATGTCAGTCTCTTAAATGTAAGCAGAATGTCTCTCTCTTTCAATGGAATACGGGCATTTTAAAAATACCAGAGAGTCCAGGATTGATTTACAATGATTAGAAATGCTGTACATATTGGCTGCTTTTTGGCAAAGTCCTAGTGTAGGATCTATTGTGTAAATAGTGCATACTGAGCACAAAGGGTCCAGTTCTGCCAGCTGTTCCATTCAGACCAACCCCATTAGGATAAGCAAAATTTCTCAAGCAGGATTAAGACTTTGATAAACTATGTGTAAATATTTTCTCATACTAAAAAGTTAATTGGTAAATGTCTTTTTAATGAATGGAAAAGAAAGGAGAATTAGAAAAAAGAGATCTTAGTTCTTTTTATCATAGAAACACATTTTTAATGCACATAGCATTTAAGAGCATGCCCATCAAGACAAGAAGGATAACAATTTTGTAAAAACAAGCCCCCAAATAACAGTTTAATACTCATTAATGAAATGCAGTGACACTGAGGTGCATTTATCCCATAAATTGACCTCCAGTGACATTGGGAATCAACTAATCTAATGACAAAAAGCTCTTCCAAAGGATAAAGTGATTCAGCTGACAAACTGGCAATTACTCCCACAGACTTTTCAAGTCAGTCTTTAAATAAAACATTTGTTAAATCATTCCGCTCTATGCCGTGTGTCACCTGCAGCAAGACAAATGCTGTATGATATTCTATCAGTTACTTTCAGTTAAAAATATTTCAAAGCAAGCATGTTGATGGAAATGCATAGGCTTTAGGTTTTTGAAAGAGTGAGATTTGCTCTTTAGTGATGAGCAAAGACCAACAAAATGGGTGCATTAGTTAACTTAATGGCTACAGATTTTTATCCATTCATAAGAAATGTACATTCTATTTACACTTCACAATCACCATTTATAATAACTAGTATTATTACAGAGTCAAATAAAACCCGATTGGATTGCCTTTGCTTGCCTGGTGGTTTTCTGCCCTGTATACTGGTTAGGTATTTACAGAAGCTGAGTAGTAGATCTACAGCATTGTAATTATTTGGTTGCTGTTTTCAGCACATAGGCTTCAGGATAACAAGGCATCATGGCCAATGAATGTACCAGAAGACATTAATCCAGTTAGTTTAACAGAATTTATTAGGCAACACACAAACTAACAATCTGTCCCTGTGTTGAATACTTCGGCTCTGCAGAAGAGAAAGATCACATCTTTAAAGCTGAAAGCAGTGTTCCATACAGGGTTTGTTGAGAGAAGTCCATATATTTAACTTAGCTTAACTGTTAGGGTTAGCAGTAAGGTTTGCACACAGCTTATTTTACTTCTTTGAATCAATGTCTCTAAAGAAAAGACCTAAAGTATACCTTACATATTTTAATATCTTTTTTTCCCCTCAGTTGTATCGCCTAGGCTAATAACAGTAATTACATCTGCTTTTGAACCTTGCCTTTCTTGTAACTTAGACTGAAATAGCTACAACAGTACTATTGCTAAATCTGTGTGTGCATTCACTTTAGATGTCAATGCCCCATTAATACGTGAGGTTTGACAGAGTATTGATAGCAAACAGCCTGTTATCTGCCAAAATCAATGGATTGCAGGCTGCTAAATCCTTACAGCGGTTCAAAGTCTGGATGTGAACACCTTTGTTCATCAAGGATTTTCTGCTAGAAACTGGCCAGAATTATATATTAATTTAAAAACTGTTATAGTAAGAAAAATGTTTCTTAGTCACCATGAAAGAAAGAAGTGGATATGAATTTCTAACCTCTCTAAGGCATGCTGAGCACAATCCTGCATTTTGAATCTTAAGGTACAATAAACAGAAAGTCATTATTAGGACCCAACAATCTGTGACATTTATTTATTGTAACATGCACTGTTTTCAACATGCATATAATAAAGATCCCGTTCTATTCATTTCTCCTATTTACCTACCTATATGTGGAACTAAATCCAAATCAAAGCTCTTTGCACGTGTTTTGGCTAATAGCTTTATTTCTCGTTCACCTCAATTGCAAAATACAGAATTTGTTGAAAACCAGATCTCTCCATGGTGGGGATGGGAGGAGAATGCAACAGGGAATGCTGCCCTACGTGTCATCCTCACACTCCCCTGCCAAAAAAACCCACAAACCCATAATGAAAACGTCACAATTACTGCTTTATAGCTGCAGCTTTCTCAATAGACATGAATAGGAGACTCCCATTTTTTGAGTGCTTGATAACTCCCTCAACTGATATATTCTAGACTTGACAAAATGAAAACTATAGCAAACCCCAGCCCATGGAATTGCTGAGGAAACAGAAGCTAAAGAGTTTGAGTTTCGTCTCAGCCCAGGAAACCATTTTCTCATTTTTAGAGGTCCAGTATAAACTGAGAAATAACTACTGTTTAGAGTTGTGATCGCTTACAATAGAGAGGAATGATTACAAAAACAAAGCTAGGGTTGCAGAAAAGTAATTATCTCAGAAATCTTCCAGATATATATTTTATTGATAAAACCACATACTAGTACTCTGCAAAAATGAGATAAGATGGTGACATTAGAGCCTACGTCTGTTCTCCCAGTGCTTTACAGAAGATTTCAGACACTTAAATTACCTGTTCAGAACTTTTGAGTTTCAGCTTTCATGTTTATTAATTTATAATCACTGTATATCACCTATGTGGGGTAATTTACTCTTTTCTGAATTTTTAATATCTTTTCAAGATTGATATTTATTGTGCGTTTATAACATTATATTTGAATGCCATTAAGCAGTGTGCTAAAAAATAATATAATATTTCTGCAATAGCATTTTCAATAATGTAAATGATTTTTTTCTCTGAGGAAGAAAGAAATCTTGGGTTTTGAGAGACTCTAAACAACAGGCTGTACTGTCAAAAGGGAATTTGGGATAGCACAGTTCCTGGAAGGCTCTCAAGAACGACTCTGGAATTTATTTGTAAAGAGTTTACTATAAATTTAGTAATTGTTTCTGGATAGTGTGACTTTCCTCCTCTCCCCCTCAAAAAATATATTCCCAAGAATATTACAAAGAAACTCATGAGCAAAATTAATAAACTTGTGAATTGAGATGCAAAAGTAAATCCAAACTTTCAAAACTTAGTATGTATTCAAATTAAGTCACAGAATCTCATGGGCTGGAAGGCACCTCAAAAGATCATCTAGTTCAATCCCCTACCAGAGCAAGACCACCTAGAGTGGAACAGGAACTTATCCAGTCTTATGTCTTAAGAAAACACTTCGTTTATATACATGAAACTGCTTTCCCTTCCCTCATACTTCCCTCTTTCTGTCTTTTTTTGATGCTGATTTTAATGTCTACACATACATTGTAAAATGTATGGAGCTCAGTATAGGCAGCAGTAAATAATATCTCCAACTGATTTTCCTAGAAATGACAGTTTCTGAAATATAGCCAGTCATCTGACATATAAATCTTCCTTCTGAATCTTAGCAAATTCTGCTTCTCTTCTAGTTGTGTCAGCTGTCTTTCAGATTCATGGTCTCTGTGATTTGGTTGCTACATCTCTGAAGCAGCTGAGATAATCAAAGTTGCTCTATTGAATCCCATAAGAATCTTTTTAAGAAATCCCAGAGGCCTTTACAAGGCAATAGATTGCATGGCCCAGAGTCTGCTGCACTTCAGTTTCTCACAGTTCTTGCATGGGTTCCAGATAAGTGATCATGTTGTTCTCTTACTGGGGGAATCACATAATCACAGAATCACAAGGGCTGGAAGGGACCTCGAAGACCATCCATTTCAACACTCCTGCCAGAGCAGGACCACCTAGAGTAGGCCACGCAGGAACTCGTCGAGATGGGTTTTGAATGTCTTCAGAGAAGGAGACTCAACAATGCATATGGGCACCCTCTTCCAGTGCTCCTTCACCCGAACAGTGAAGAAATTCTTCTTTGTATTTCTTTGGAACCTCTTCTGTTCCAGCTTTTACCTGTTATCCCTTGTCCTATCACTGATCATCACTGAGAACAGCCTGGCTCCATCCTCCTGACACTCGCCCTTTATGTATTTGTAAACATGAATGTGATCACCCCTCAGTCTCCTCCAGGAATGGTGCTAATTCAGATGAAAGTTAGAGGATGCTCGCTTACAAGGTGGCCAAGCTTTTAAACAAAAATATGCTATGAATAATAGTGACCTTTCCAACAACTTTTTCATAGTTGTTTTGTTTTTTTTTTTTAGTTTTGGTAAACTATTGTGACAGATTTGAGTAGTGCTTCATCTTATACTACTGGTTCTTAATGTGTATTGTTCTAATAACCCACCTAGGACATTGTCTTATCTAAAATGCTAAGAAGACTATCAAGAAAAATAAAGCTGAAGTAAGTAGACCCAACATATGACTGTTTTGTCCATTTTTCCTTGTACAGGAGTTCAGGATTGTTCAGTGGTGCAGACATGAGTTTCTGAGGCTTTGAGACAGGACAACGAACTACACAAGCAACTGGCATTTATGTGAGTATGTAGTTCTCTTGATGCCAAACAAAATAACCTCCAAGGTTTCCAGGCAATCATTAAGATTAACTAGAACAATCAGGCTAGATTAGCATAGTTTATCAGTCAGATGACTCAGAATAGTTTTATGAGCCTTAGAGAATACACTTGAATGATTTAGATAGTTTTCATTTTCTAGCAGGAACTAGATCTTCATTTATGGTAAGCCAGCATACTTGCATCTTCTGAGGCTCTTGTTCTACATCCCTAGTGAGTTTAGCAGTTTGTAATTTGCTGAAAAGATGGAGGTGCACATGAATGTGAATGGTGCTGTGTTCTTTTGTAACAGGGCAGCTGTGCTTTAATGTAAAGCAACCATTGAAAATGCTTCCATTTGATTTTATTGATGAGAGTAAGGGTTTGGAAATAAACTCTTTTGGCATAATGAGATACAGTTTCCTTGGTCATGCTGTGAGCTGAAGTGTAGGCAACAGAAAGATTCTTTCACCTTATCGATCTTAATCAGATACTCTCCTTAATTTTATAAAATATATGTATGCTGTAGTGATACCAATAGTGTTGTTCTCCTGTGGTTCCTTATCTTTGGTTCCTTATCTTCAGTCTCTTATCTGAACATGCGTTTGATTTCCACCTCTGAAATGCCTGGTAATTTTAGTGCTAAAAGCAAATCCTTCCAAGTAGAAAGTTTTAAACCCAGTAAATCCAGAACTGGAGTGTGAAATACTAAGGAATGACTACACAAAGCTCTGGAATATCAACTCTAGAAGCAAAATACACATGAATGTCAAAGATAGAAGGGGGGAAGACAATGCTCAAGAAAACCTTTGACACCCACTATGGCTCTTGGTGAGTTTTTAAATTATTTTGTATACTTTTATTGCCAAAGGGACAAGGGATCTATGTCTTGATTTTTTTTTGTTTTGATTCAGATTTTGATTAATGTAATCTTGAATCATCTGGAAGGAACAAAAGGGCAGCCTGTTTACAGGCAAAGGGCTTGTGTAGGGCAGCACCAGCATCACAGGGTAGACAGTATGGGGGCAAGTAGGTCCTCTAGATATCTTAAAGAAAATATCAGGCCACATGGATTAAATTCAAAGGGGAAGCATGCACATAACATATTCAAACAGTATGGGAGATAGCTTATTAAGCCTTTTCTAAGAACATCTGCTTTGGATAGAATGGGACAAGAGCAGAAAAGCCAGGATATAGGCTCCTAAGTGGTATTCTAAACCATGTGCTATAAAAGATGAGATAGCTGTAGGTGATTCTTACTGTTCTTAATGGACTGAGCATTCATTAAATTAAGAAATCTGTGGTCTTGTAGCACATCAAGCTGAAAGATTATTTATGTATGCTGCAATAACCAGGTAAGAATGCAGTTACTCATAGATGTATTATAAACACATGCTAATTGCTATCAGCGGTCGTGTTCTGAAGATCATGAATTTTTTATGCATGGCAAGCTGCTAAAATATCCTTACTACTTATTTCTGCTTCATAGCATCCTCGTTGAAAAGGCACTAGCAGAAAGGTCTTCCATCTTAGCATATTTCCACCAAGGCTTTTAAAACTCCTGGTAAAGGTGCAAGAGAGATGTGAGAGACATTGCGTTAACATAAAGCTCAGAATACTTGTCTGCTTCTGCTTCCCAGGGAAGCAGTCACTCAGGTTCCTGTAAAGGCAAAAAGCATAAAGAGACTGGGATCTGTTATCAGCCCTCTTGGGCAGAACTGCAATACAGAGTGCTCTGCTTAATATTGCTTATCACTAATTTTGTGCATGATAACTGAAGCATGAACAATATCCGAGTGGGAAGCAAACTAGATCTATAGCTGCATAGTCAAGACTATCAAAATATATTGCTGAGCTACCACGGCCAAGCAGTTCTGCAGAGTATCAGCTGAAACAGGAGGTTCCAGCTCACTGGGCCTCCACTCACCATATGCTTGTGCAGCCTCACCTGTAATAGCAAATAGCTACTCTCAAGGATAGGGTGCATTAAAAATTAGGAAGGAATGCTGGAGTGAACCTCACGATATTGAAAATTGATGGTTTTGTTACTTACTATGTCTTACTGAGTTGTCAGGCAATGACGATGAAGTGAGCCTTGCTGAAATCACTCACAAGAGTGAGGAGCATATATTACTCTCAGAAATATATAGATATAGATATATATGTGAAGTCATGCTGTGGAGATTACCCTGAAGAAAATCCACTCTTGTCTGACTGTTCATTCTACAAGAGAAGCAAAGAAAAGAACGATGATGTTACTATAAGGCTTGCCTGATTAAATGAAAAAGGTTCTCTCTTCTGAGCTTATTGCATGCAGAAGGAATCATCTGTGTATTTTGAGGGTGGTACAACTATAGAAAAACATTGTTTCTGAGAATATAGGGTACAGGTTGGGATTTCATGACTGTTCCTGCATCCTTTGTGCATCTGAGTGAGCTGTGAGATTAATGTCTAAGTTTATAATAATGTGTCCAATACAAGATTTTTCTTATATAATCACATTTAACTGCAAATTGTTTTACTGGCAATGAGTGTACAAATGCTACAACATGGAGTTTACATTTCCTTGTTCTTTTAATAGCAAAAACCTCATTTTCGCTACAACCACACTTAGAGGAAGTAATTGAAAAAGTTTTGCTAGATTGAGTTTCTATTAAAGCAATATTTTCCCTATTTATAATGCCAAGGAGTCTTTGCAAGGTTTCAAGGCTTGAGGTCTGCACAACAGACAAGCCCAGCAACACTCTAGGGTGTTAAAATTTCAAGCAGGACTTTTTCTTGGTAGGGGGAGGATGTTTACTTTTCATTCAGACAAAAAGCTTAAAGCAAAGCAAAGATCATCATGTATTTACCTCACTTTCCTTTGTACTTGGTCCTGTTACTACAATTAGATCTGAGTGGATGGCCCCAGGCACCTCATCAGAGCCTTGGCGGGTAACTGGTGCCACTTCCTAATAAGGTTATAACTGGGCTACCATTAAAGTGTTCAAAATTAAAAGAACAAAATTACAAGGCAGAGAGATGAGGGAAATTGTCATTCTTTGGTGTCTTCTACAGCCAGTGCATTCTAATGTCTGGATGTCTAGCTGTGAGCTAAACATCATTTTGCTACTGACAGATAATCTCTACAAAAGATACTTCCCTGCTGGCCGGTGGCTTGGGAATCCAGCTGTGGAGAGTGAGGGCAGGATTATTACGAGCTCCCGGTGAAATCTGTTTAATAAAAGTGGTTCCATATCCAAGGTTGATTTGGGTAAACATGATCTCAGACTGTTCAGACATAGTGTCAGAGAACATATTTTCCATCAAAAAAAAAAAAAAACAAAACCAGTTTTTCTTTGTTTATTCTAAAAATCAATGTTCCTGTGATTAATCTTGATCCTAATGACATATTTTTTCTCTTTAAATGTGACCTTCTGGTAACACTGAGGGCAATAATAAGCTGGAGCTAAGTGCAAGTCAAATAAATGGTCAATTGCTAAGGGAAAATATTAGGAACTGCTATAAAATCATGTATCATTAACAGTGTTTTATTTTGATCATAAATGCTGATAATTATTCTTTCATGAATATTTCAGGACAGGTTATTGGGATAGGATGAGATAGGAAATTGTTCAATTTAACCATACTTTTTTCACATTAGGAACTCTGGCAATACTATTTTCCTTTTTAAAGCACTGTTTGTCATTTATCTCCAAATATTTCATTCAAGAAGTATGTGTAGGTTCTTGTGGTACCAGTCACAATTTCATCTTTCTAATAAGTGTACCTACAAACCACCACACATGCATGAAAGTAAACACATAGGGTAACTTGTGGGGTAAAGTATCCAAGCTGAGTTTCTAACAGAGCTCTGTAAGGCCATGGCACCAATTTCATGCTTGGTGAAAATCTTATGTTGCTTAAACCATCTTGATAACCAGAATAAAATGATGAATATGTTCACATTAATTAAACATAGTACCTAAATGATGCATTATGAATGCTCTTATAGCTTTACTGGTTTTAATTTCCATGTTGTAGAAAGACTTGCAGAACAAGAGATGTGTTGTGAAGGGGAAAGGATTAAAAAACTACTTTGAAGTTTTTAAATGAGACATTCCATATTGGTAATTTTTCTGTAGAAAAAAATTACAATAACCTTAAAAGGAAGTAAAATGTCAGTCAAAATAACAAAAACAACGTTCCTAGTGACCCCTAAAGAGCTCGTAAGCAGGCAGGTTAATCAAGGCTTTTTCTTTTTTCCTTCCATACAACTATCTGAACTTTGGCACAAATTAATTAATTTCAGGTTCCAATACAGAAATGCATCACATACTATCTTTGGATATGTGCCTTTTCATAACATGCTAATTAGTCCTTCTTACATTGTGACTTTGTTAATCGTGGAGGGTGGTAGAACAATGCTGACATTTAAAGGGTCTGGCCTTACACTGTCTGATTATCCACTAGAGTCATAAAAACTGCTTTTCTTAATTACCAGACAAAAGCAACATGTTTTCCAAGATGCTTTGCTATGTAGATGGATAAATAAGCTTATTTAACTGGTGTATTTTTCATCTCTGAGTAGTTTATGAAATTTTTTTTCTTCCCCCTGGAAAAGAGCTATTACAGCCCCTCTGGTGAGGCTGATGAGCTGTGCTGACGGGTACTTTATCTGTTACAGAAGCACTGCACCCTTTCCAGGGCTAAGTCTTTCCTGAGTTCACCCTTTCTTCTGATATCCACTTGCTCTTCCATTTTTTGTGGATTTCACAAAAGTTCAGTCCTTCCAGGATTAGAATCTGTCCAATTCTTGGTCCCCTGCCTTCTCTGACACCACCTGTGCAAGTACGTGTGAAGTTTTCCACTGACATTTTCACTGAAAAAAAAAATGAGCCATTTAACTTTTGAAGGGCAGAAGTTTCTATAAAAAGGAAGGAAAAAGAATGTGCAATTCCCTTCTTTTGAGTACCTCCATTCCTGAATGAAGAACAATTTATGGTAACCTAGAAACCTGTTCTGAGAGCATCTCAGCACAATAGTAGGATTTAGACAACAGATAAGTTCGTTTTCCTATACTGTGTTTCTGTAGGCAATGTTTTTATTTTTCAGATAATTTTCTAAAGGTGCTGAGACTTGTGTTTCCCAACTTAGAGGAGTTCCTCTCTACCTGGATTTAAGGATGTTTTCTAGAAAGGATAGGATTTGTGTGAGATTTCAGTTTGTAATGTTTTATCCATATAGGATGTGAAAATGGAACCATGTTACATCTGATGGTGCAACTGGAGCCACGTACACTGGGCAAATACAGGACATAGCTAAGCATTTTATCACTACTAAAATAAAGCAAAGTGAAAGTGCAATCCGTAAATGATATGAGATCTATGATGGCATTATGTGTATACAGCTCTATATTAGGTTTATTGTTGAAGTATGAAGGTTACTTTAATTTTAAGAGAGGTCTACACCTGCTAGATATACAGGTAACATTGAGAAATTCCTTATAAAATAAGTTTTGTTGTAGCCTGAAGATGCAGCTTATCACAGGTAAATAGAATATCACATTGATCTGTGCTGTAGATAATGAAACTGCCTGAGAGCAGCAGTCTTGTCACATGAAGCAAATTGCTGATCACAAGTCAAACATAATGGGGAGCTCCATGTTTGTTTTGAACGGAACTGTAATAAAAAGGGCAAAACTCTGTCTTAGCAGGTACATGGGCAAAAGAAATCTGCTGGAGGGAGAGGAGGAAGTCTGGAAATAGGGATGGGGACTGAATTGACATCACCATTAAGTGAGTGAGGAGGGAACATTCCTGCTGCATTGATAACCAACCAAATGTACTTGCCTTTCATTCTTCAGTGATACCAAAATGGCAAAGGAAGGGTTTTTTTGCTTCTGCCTCCCATCCTGACACAGTGCTGGTACAGCATGTGGGATGCTGTGCACAGCATCTTCATGGGCCTGTCAGCTAAATAAGGAAGGAGTGTGCTGAACAGGTAGTACTTCTCTGTGCTCCTGGCAAATGATGCTTGTTGTTAGGAATGCTATTTAAGCAGTATCTAGGACTGAGTGAGTGCACTTCTCTTATTGTGTTAGGTGAAGGGCTATTACCAAAAATAAAGTACATTGGTAGATTGTGAATTGGTGGCACTTAAAAGATGAGCAGGATTTTTGTTCTAGAGAATGCATCAGGTATAAGTGCATTAATATGGCATGCCCAAGTGGCTGCTTGGTTATTCAAGAGGACGATGGGTGAGATGGAGTTATCAATAGTGAAGGAAGCTGGTCCCCAGCCCTTCTCTTTGCTGGGAAAGGCTGTAGCCCTTGGACAGACCCTACTTCTGCCTGGTGGGATGATTGGCACCACACATTTCCAGTACCTGTGGTGCTGTATGCATCTGGGGCTGGAGGATGGGAGGGGGTGTGTGTGTGACACTCACCTTTTTCCTGGGAGCGGTGCTGGCACAGTCACTGTGAAGTACTAGAAAGAAGTTAGGGCTTGTTGTGAATTTCTTTTATGTGTAAATACTACAATCCCAATATATCCTCAATATAATATATCTTTAAAATTGCCTCTTGCTTACTTTTTCTTTTGGTAAACTGCTCCTCCAATAGAGCTCTTCTCCATGGAATCAAGGTGTAAGGCTTATCTTGTGCATGCTTCTTGACTCTTTCTGTCAGTGATTTGTTCTTTAAAATGTATTAGTACAAATAGATAAATGACATATGTATAAGATCTTGGTCCACAGCAAAAGGTAGTATCTGATTTTTCCTGTAAATCTTCCAACTCCTTCATGTTCCCTGCTCTTCTGTTGTGATGCTTTCATCATCCACTGCATGCAAGACAAAATATGGTGGATATTATGCAAATGTTTAATGTTAAAGTGAATGGATGACTGGACTTCTTGTGCTTATTTATATAAACTTGTTTCACCAAACCCTGTCTATGTACTGTAAGCTCCAGGGCAAACAGCCAGGCTCTGCTCCCACTGTGCATGAAGACTTCATGTTTGCAACAACAATGTAAGCCCAAATTACAGGTGTACTCTGCACCCAGGCTCTGCTGTAACAAAGCATTCTGTGATACTGCCTCTGGTCAGGAAACCGTGCTGGTGGAAAAGTATACCAACAACGCTTTGATTTATTAAATTCCTGGTTTGTTTGTTAGGCATCTCAGGCAAGAGAGAAATTTAGTCTGACCAAATATGGCCAATTTTGAGTGAGAGTGCAGCCTCAGGAATATGGGGTTTTACATTACCAATCTGTGCTTTGGAATTAAAACTAGACATGTGGAAATACAGCATTGTCAACATGTCAGCCTAGCCAACACCTTTCAGCTGGCAATGAATACTGATCACCTTCTCCATAGCAGACAATTCTTCAAATATCATTTCCTTAAATCACGTCTGAAATGAAGGTCTGTTGGGCTCTACTTTTAAAGGAATTTCTTGAATGGATCAGACAAGAAATACATATTTTCCTTTAAAAAAAAAATAGTGGAAGAAAATATTTCATTTTAATATTAATGTTTTTCACAAATTAAACCAAGTCTTGGAAAGGAATTGTTTCCTGAAGATGGCATCTGTAATTTCCCTCCCCATTTTGCCCTCTGGTCGTCCTTGCAGGACCTCCAGCTACTGCCTGCAAACCTCAATGTGTCCATCCAACTGGAGGCCACAAATTCAAAGCTGTTATTCAGGGATGGTCTGTGTGCATCGGTTGTCTCCAGCAGTAGGCCTGTGAAGGCCAGTTTTGCCAAAAGGCATCAAATGAGCTACCAGGAGATTGGTGGGTTTCTAGTGGAAATTCCCAGTGCTTTGGCAGAAGTTTGCTGAAGCTGAACCATTTCTGTAAAACATCTGTTCTCAGTGAACTGGTCAAATTTTTTTTTCTTGCCTTGCTGAAATTTTCTACACTGAAGTTCTGTGTGTTTCTGGGACACAAGATGGAAGAAAGTCTGATGTTTGTGACAACTGCCTTTAAACACATCTTTTTCTCATCTCATGATCTAAAGTGCTTAAAACTATGTTTCATCTTTGGAGAGGGAAGTCTTTTTTAGCATAGTATGAAATGCGTCATTTTAATTGTCCTTTTCTGTGGGGACTTTATCTAAATTAAGTCAGAGCTTGAGACTTTGGTCCTTAATATGACTTAATAAAAGCCAGCCAAATGCTTATTGGCTACCTTGTTAGAGAGATGATGGAGATGGCAACTCCTCCATTGCTCTCTTTAGTCTGACATTTCATACATTGTCTGTTATCAGAACAAAATGGGCGAAGAAAATCCTTTATTGAGGCCTTTTTGGGAACCTTCCGAAATAAAATTTCAACAGTGCTGAGATTTTTATGACAACATAATTGGAGCATCCACCAGATTGTAAAAACTCTATTTGTTGCAACTTGTGTAAGCTGGTTTATGATCAAATCCCAGACTTCTTATTAAGGCTTTCCTCTGAATCTCCATTGATTTCAATGGCATAACTCAAGATGCCTATTTATAGCAAAGTATCTCTGTACTTCTGTACTAGTTCTAATGAGAAATCTTCCTTCCCACAGCTGTATCTCAGAGACATATGTGGAAAGATGTTGCTGTTGCAGTTAACAGAGTAAATAGGATCTCCGTGCCTGTGATGCTGACTTTGACTTTCACTCGATACTATGAAGATATGAAGGTTACCTCCAACTTTGATAATCTCTTGTAATATAGCCTTGTGTTAACAGAGCCACAGGTGTGACCATAGAGATAAGACAATAATTTTGAGTCTATTTTGAGTTCTCTTTTCTTTTTCACATAGCTATGCTTTTAAAAGTTCAAATCTCTAGTAAATAGAACAGTCAGTGTTTTCTTTCTATTTTCCTTTCTAAAATGGTGTCATGGGGCTGTTTCTCAGCAAGTGGTGATCAAATTGGTTGAATTTACAAATACAAAGGTATGTTTTTCTACCTGCCAATTTGATCTAATCTCATGCTTGCATCTGAAAGCCAGACTGCATTTGATGTGATCTAAAGTACCACCTGTAGAGGACCACCATTGCAATAACGGTATGGGGATCAGTTCAGTTAACAGAATTGCTCTTTTGAGGAAGGTTATTAGTGTATACACCAGCTGGAGGAGCAGGTTCTGCAATCTTGTTTCATGGTCACAAAACATACTCTGATGAGAAAGTAACATTAACATTTCCTTTACAGGCATCCTAGATATCAGATAAGATTCTGAACTCATTTGAGGAATGTATCATTGACTAAGAACTATCCGGATTTCTTAAAATCTTTTTATTTGTCTCAGTAGTGTGTGGAGAGACAAACTTCACATGTTTACTATTATATTCCAGTAACTCTTAGAGACATCGTCTGCCCCCAAGACTCTCTTTGTGCCAGGAGCTGTACAAATATGGGTGAAGCAGTATTTTCACATGGCAGAGCTTATAATCCTTATAACATAAAGTAATCAAAGGGTAGAAGAAAGTAAATATGGCTCTTTCACTCAGGAAGAGAACTGGAGGACAAAAATGGAAGTTGGTTAAGGTCATATTGTGATAGCAGAAGAATAAGAAACGACCTGTCATCATCTTTATTGTGGTACAGAGGCCGTGGCACACAGCAGTCTCCTGCTAAAAACTGTTAGGGAAGCCTTAGCAGTGTTAGAGCTAATGCAGTGTTATTCTGTCCCTTCAGTGAAGGTATTACCCGGGAAAATTTCCAGATTGACAGGTATAGAATAAGCCATATCTGACATACAGGCAGCTTCAATGAAAGTTCCCATGCTGCACATTCTGGAAGCTTTTCTAAACTCATGGTGTCTTTTCAGGGCTTCAGGGCAGGCAGAAATCCTGATGTAATTTGCTGGCAATTCCCTTCAGTGCAGAAGCAAAGGAGGCTCACAGAAGTCTCAACATCCCATTTTTTTCATAGCTCATGTAATATGGAGGTCACAGACATATTTTTTAAAGAAGCAAGGAGACCATGTTCATCACCTTCGAGAAGTGTCTGCAAAGCCATAACTGTGTATATAAGATACTTTTCTTAGGATAAACAGAGCTGTTTCGTTACCTGGGAGTTCACAGCTTTCCAGAACCTGACATTGTAGGGAACAAAGCATTGAAATGACAGATAGCTTGCAAACTTTTAACAAGAAAATATCAGAATATATCAGAACTGCTGTAGGACCTACTCAGAATGTACCTTTCAGTAAATCACTCTTATTGTCTATTTTAAACACAACTGAATTGAGCCTCCCTTCTCTCCAAGACTTCAGATCCAAATACTGCAGCTTATTTAAAGCACTGAGGTTTGATCTGATCCTGTAGGATGCTGGATCCCATCAAATGCTGCTGTAGTTATCAACAAGGAGTGCCTGGAGAGTCCCCCAACTGAGCACTTCTCACAGAGCAGTGGTCTTAAACCATTTTCTGCACTTTCCAATATGAACGTGATCTCTTTGGTTTCCCTCTTGCTTCTCTGGTGTTCCTGCTTCTAGAAAGAGTGTAACATAATGACACCAGCATGATGTTTACAAGCCAAGCCCTGCTTTTATGACCTGCTGCTTTCCTCTGATGGTCTTTGTGCTCTCCAAAGGGCAGGTGGTACCTCCTTGTCTGTGCCTAGGTGATACCCACACTTGTAAAACCTCCTTATCTGCTGATTCCTAGAAACTACCAAATAAATCATTATAATACCAAATTCCAGGGCACATATTTCTAGTGGTCAGGTGTAGGCAACATGAATCTTATCTTTGTTTGCTGAGATCTTTTTCTGCAGAGGCAGCACGCAGATTAGAGGCTTGTTTATTTCTTCAAGAAGAACCATCCTCTTTGGGAGCCATCAAATATGATTTGAAATCACAGTGTTTTAATTCATTACTTTCTATATATTTTAGAGTTTTAGCTATAACACTGTACTGGCAAAGAAGAAAATAAAGCCAGATTGAGGCATTTCTCAAGATTTTTTGCTTTTTTTTTTAACATGTCTTTATTGTGGAGGTGTGGGGTTCAGGGAGAAATTCTCCAGCTCCATCTAGGTGATACAAGGTCACTTAGACTGACATGAAACGACATTCTCTCTTGCCTCTGTGGGAGATGTAATCTATTCATTTTAATGGCCAGTGAGCAAGGGGCTGCAAGGGCTGCCTCAGTGTTTCTGTCACTGCTGTTCTGTTTCAATGCATGCCCCAAGGCATGGGTCACACTTCCAAGCCATGATGAAAATGTTAATGTTTTCGGAAGGACTAAATGTCGAAAGCTTTAATAACTGTAAACCTCCGTAAATGTTTGAAAGAAAATAGTCACCAATTTCTCTCTTTGTGTGAGGAGATGAGAATAAAATTGTAAACTACATGACTGGGTTACAGCAATCTTGATGTAATTCCCAACACGGTTGGAAGCTTTTCATGTGATTTTTGGGCCTCTGGCTTCACATGCCCTGTGCCTTTGCTCCTGCTTTGAAATGGGATAATGATATTCCCTTTCTCTACCCTCTGACCGCTGCAATTATAGGGTTGGAGGCCGGTGGCACGTTAAGTGTTTCTACAGCACTTAACATATCCTTGATGCTGCATAAAATATCAAGTTACTTTACATCAGTAGCTTACATAGAAAATGAGAGAGCAGTCCATCATATACTTTCTGAATATCTAGAAGAAAGTATGTGAAATTAATTTGAATTGAATAAAGAAAAAAGAGTAGTTTCTAAACTCCATTTCTAATGATAAATGAGATTTTTATCGAATGTCATTTCTGTGAAGCAAGCGTTTGTTCTCTATGGGACTTCTAGAAAAATATGTTTATGGTAATATATGCTGTGTTTTATTCCATGTCACAACCTCATAAAACACATCATCTGAATTTGCTCTATTAACTGAGTTTTTCTTTTTCATTTACATTGCAATCTTTTTCTTTAAGAAAACACTTTACATTGTGTTGTCATGACAACAGAACATACTCTTAGGTTGAAATACTGACATTTCTGCCAGTGTTCACAATGCACTTTCTGCTTGCTCCTCCTTTCTTGGCCAGTTCTGACAGTCTCTGCACATAAATGTAAATCTAAGACAGAGAGATGGATTTGGGGGCCAGAAAAGGCTGACTGCAGTATTTTTCTTTTTCTGTGTTTGTGAGTTTGTGTAAGTGGGTAATAATTTTTAAGCTTGGGGAATACTATTCTACCAACATCTGTAACTCAAAGATGCACAAATATAAGGGTATTTTCTATGTCACCAAAACACATCAAAATTGTCTTAATCAAATGTCTGTGCTGGATCTCACGTTCAAGCAGTCTTGGGTCTGTTCCAAGTTATGTTAGGAAAACAAAAGCCTATGATGAACTTGAAAATATAGAAGACCTAGAACAGGCTGTAAAAATAAGTAAATTCTATTTCACATTATTATCCTCTGGAGATGTTCATAAAATTAAAAACATGAATGTGTGAGCTCTACAGTCCTCAGGGTATTCAGATGCACTCCACTTATTCCATCGCTTCCCAAAGAAAAGAGGTGATGTTGAACTCTGATTGTAACAATTTGTAGAGATTTTTTTTATGTGCACAGCAAATGGAGTCCATAGAGAGTGAAACCTGGAAACACCATAAACAGTAGCATCTGTGAAATAGTCTTTTTCGTGCAGCTTCACTGATTCACCCAGAAGAGTAAGACCTGAAGATGGCCTCTTAGTTCAATTTGCCTTTATTAAATAACACAGTAATTTTCATATTGGGTAATAATGTATCTTTGCTAAAGGTACATAGATGGTTAAAATGACACTTTAAAGCTGCTGAAACCTATTTTGATACTTGAATATTTTTCTGAGTATATGAAAAAATGTTTGTAGATGAAGTGGGTTCCTGGGATGGATAGTGGAAACAGCTGGAAAAAAAAAAGGGAAAAACCAGAAAGACTATCAGACTATGATTGTTGAGGTTACATATGAATAAGTGCTGAAACTGGAAATATACCTTGTTTTTTCACATTGAGAATAGAGAAGAACCTTGTGGACTGGATGTAGTGCTACATGTAAGTTAGACATAGCAGATTGTCTCACATTTGCTTCCTTTAGGGTCTTTTATCATCTTCTGAAACATCTGGTACCAGCAATTGTTAGGATATTGGTTGATACTATGAATACAGTCCACCTTGACAACTCCTTGTCTCCCTGCAGAATGTTGTAAATAGAAGAGTCTGACAGGGACAGCATAAGCATAAGAGAATTTTGGGGGCTTAGGGAAGAAGCTGAAGTAACAAAGTAGAAGAGTAAACAATGGACTGACACAATCCATGGACAATATTCTCCGACTCAGCAGCTTGTGAATTGGTTAATTGATATCAATCATGTTGTTAGTAAAACAGGAATACTTGGTTTTATGTTGGAAGTCACAGATAAGGTTAGAACTTCCTTGCAAAACTTATGGCCGTCTCGAACATTGATGAATAACTTAAAATCTATAAGCAGGAGATCTCAGAAAAGAATAACAACAACAGTGGTAGTAGTATTAGCAGTAAGAATGCATTTTACTTACTCTTTTGTTTAGTCCTCCAGAAAAATATAACTATGAGAGAAAATGAAGGGATAACTCAGAATGAGACTTTAGAGATTTGAAATTTGTGCTCTAGTGCTGAATGAAATATGAAGTATCTAATGAAAATGAGATCACTTCAGCAGCTTCATGGTAAGGGACTTGTGAGGCTGGCATTTGTGGACTCAGAGCTGCTCTTATAATCAAATGAAGCATGTTCAGTACCTCCTCTGTGGTAGATGAGATTTGACCTCCAAGTTTGATTTGTATTAGCTAGTGATTATTCTGTACTTTTCACCAGAGAAAACTTGAGATAAAAATTTTATTAAACAGGATGTAAGTCTCTGAAAACTTTCTATCCCAAATAATTGGCATGTGTTTTTTTTTTAATAGGAAAAGCTTAATTAACAAAAAAAAAACCAAACCAAAAAACCAAACCCAACGGCTGTAGTTATAAGCCCTTTTATTTCATTACATACGTGGGTCTTTCTGCCTCTCTGCATAAAACTTTCCATGCTGACACTACATCAGAATGAAAACTGGTACGTGTGTGTGTTTAAAAGTGAAGACAGATTAGCTGAATTAATGAGTGTAGATGAGCTTAATTAAAATTAATAGTGAAATTGGAAATGAGAAAATAATTATAGCATTGAGTAGAACATCAAGATGAAGAAAGCAACTGTAACAGATTATAAAGCTACTGTGGGAAGCTGCCAGAAGACCATTTGCCTTTGGCTTGCTAAATGGAATAATCAAAGCAACCACCTAGCCCATCTCTGATGTCAAGCATAAAAGAGTTTGGCTGCTTAAGGACTGATGTTAGTGACAGTGAATGAAATCACAGTCTGTTACAGTCTCCTCTACCTTCTTATTGAGCCAGAAGGCAGTGAGGACCTAGTGTAAGGTCTCCTACCTTGCACTGACTTCAGCTGACATTTTTTGGTGGGTCTGAATCTAATTGTAGTGGTCCAGTCTTAGGAATTCCAACACAAACTGCACACCAGTAACTTTTCTTCCCGAAATGTTTTCCACAGTAAAGATAAAGGAACTCACAGCAAGTGAGTTTCTCTCTTGGGAAATACCCCCAGAGAGTTGCACCCTGATGAAAAGCTTTGGACTACTCTCTTGGTGTACTCAGATTTCCACCTCAGCAAGGATAACATTCAGATCTCCCTCATATTTTCAGCCTTTGGCTGATAATATGCCAACAGTGTGCCAACAAGGAGCACTTCTCTAAAAGCCAGTTTTATCTTTCTTTCTTTCCAATTCTGGTCATTAGTCTGGTTACGACAGGTCATTACTTTGAAACATTGTGAGTGACAAGCATGTAGCTGAGGTGCTTGTGTCAAGATTCAGGCTGTTAAAAGTCACTGTCAATCACCAAAAGGTGATTCTTGCTTCTTCTGCTTATCTCACTTTATGACCGATTTCTTCAGGATCGTCATTCTATCCCTTTAGTTTCTTCCACCACATTTTTCTCAAATAAGGACTTTGTGCATATGACTGTGTGAAGCATTTGGAAAGCTTCCACCGAGGCATTTTAAGAGAGCAGAGCTATCTCAGATTCTCTCTGTTCTGGTTTTTGGTTCAGAGAATCCTCCTTGATAACTTGTAAATGAAATCAAAATTCTTCAGAAAACTGAGGTCTGCCTGGCTAACTGGGCTGTCAGGAGCCCTTGTATCCTACAGCTTGTGCACAGCCTGAGCATCTGTGAATTCACCGAAAACTTTTTTCTAATCTTCCTTCTCCAAACTCTGAGGAGGCTGGGTTTTTCATATCCCTTGAAGTTCTTTAACAGGACCATAGCACTTCCTGAAAGAAAGAGGAATGAAAAGCTTTTTAATTCTCTTACATGCATTTCTGATTTGTTCAGCTGGAAGGGATTTATGTGGGCTGTTTCAGGGTTTCTCTATTTGTGCTAGTTAAGAGTAACCTTAATGGTATTTCTAGTGGGCAAACTTGCTCTCATGCTCACCTTCTCTGTCAGCCAGGTCATTTATTTTAATTTCCATCTTTTGAACGAAACCAAGGTCTGAATTAAGTGAGGCAATATATCTAACTAATGCCTTATTGGAATACAGTATGTGGTGGCTCCAGACCTTATTTCTTTGCAGAAAAATTGTGTATTAACACAGTGTGGAGTGTGTCTACACCTTCCAGAAATCATATCTAGGGAGTTAAATCTGGTGATCTGATATTGCACTAAAACTGAAAATTGTTAACAACTACTGAGAGTGGTGACCAGCCCCAGCTCATTGAAGTGAACACCTCAGATAACATTTGACAAACAGCTATGCTTCACCAGAGACGTCACAAAAGTCATTAATTTTATGCTATGGCCTTCTTCTCGCTTTAATTTGATACTTAGTTTTATTATCCAGTAGTTTAGATGAGCACTTTATGATATTTTTGTTAGTGGCTTGCTGAAGCTACCTGACTCAATTTCAGCTTGTTTAAAGAGGTATTTGCAAACTTGATAAGGTCTTCATACATACACCCCAGCACAAAGCTGTGGCTTATTTCAGTTCTTTTAAGACTTTACATTGGTGTAAGTTTCTGATTACAACAATTATACCTCACTGAAAGACAGGGATGTTGATAATCTCCTGCTGGGCTATAGCGTCCTTAATCAGGTAATGTGAAAGTCACTCTGTAGATTAAAAAAAAAAAAAAAAAGGCATGTTCACATGTGTCATTAGTACAACCAAGTGAATTTAATGAGGAGAGTGAAAAGAAACCCCTCAGTTACTCCAGCCTCAATTAGAGGTGTGTGTACCAAAAGCTGAAATCAGAAGCACAGTTTTCTGTCCCATTCTGCAGCAGGCAGATATTACACCCTGTGCTAGTATGAGAGTGGCTGGGCTTCGCAAATGCAGCAGAGAAACCACCTCTGGCTTCTGCTGCCCTTCCACAGACCTGTGTACAAGGCACACTGCAACATGTCTTATGTTCAAAGGCTCAGAAAACAATGGTTTGATGCAATGGAGAACATTACTTCTGCAGCAGTGTTTAACAGCATATGAATCAACATCCAAACCAAACTGCAGCTCCAACCCCTTTGAAGTTTACCCACCATCATTTTTATCTGAGTTCCCGACTACTTGGAAATAAAAGGTAATACTGACTAACAGAAAATTGCTGAAATTTAAATTGCTTGTACACCCACAGAAATGCAGTGGGTTTGGAGTTTGACTGATGCACAAAAGGAAGGAATTCACAGCACTTTTTCATAAACATTTTAAATGCCTGAGTTAACGCATGGCTTGTGATAAGGAATGAATTTAATATTTTGTGACCCAGGCAGGACACGATAGGAAATTTTGCATCTTGCTAAGAGGCACGTATATCTACAGGAAAGAATAAATAAGGACCTGGAGAGCAGATTAAAAGAATCTCAAGAAAGAAACCTGGCATCTGAATCATGCCAGGAGTTTACAAAAAAAAAATGATACATTTTCTTGATCACGACACATTTGTAAAACTTGCTCTGAGCCCAAATGAAAATGGATGCCAGTGGAGAAAGCACAAAAATATTTGTCACTAGTCTGGGCTTAATGAGCGACTCGAAGATGCTAATTTTCCTTTCCATTTGCTTTATTGTTGATTGATTTTTTTTTTTTTTTTTTGGTAATTACAAGCAAAATTTTAAAATCATAGAATTATTCTGATTTCCATTCATTGCTTGCATTTAAAAAGATGAAACACTGTTTGGGATTTGTATTTGTGCATGTGCTTTTAAACAACGTTGATTTAACCAAAAAGGGAATTTTGTCGTTCCAGAAATTAAAATACGATGAGATTAGAAATCTTGTACTCAAACCCCCCTTCTCCTTCAAGTCCTATTGGAGCCTTTGTGTAGCCATAAATTTCCTTTGAAATAACAGATGTGTGTGATACATGGGGAGCAAAACAGCAAAACAACATGATTGCTATTTAATCAAAGCATAAGGGTGTGAAGCTGCCTTGCCATTGTTAGCAAGTACTGCTGTGTATCTTGTAAAATTGAGGACAGTTGCAACAACTTGTAGAGCTTTTGTATATCAGATCCAGCATTATCATTACATGAAATGCGATTCTGTATTCCAGCTATTGAAAATAAATATTTATGACTAAGGCTAGACAAGAACCCAAATTATCTGGACTAGATCGTAATCATAAATGAATTTTGTTCCGGAACTCTTTTGCCTTTGTAGCTAATTCTGCATGATGTTGAATGTGCTTCTCCGTATGGTTCATTGGGAAGCAGACTTCCAACAAATGTGTGGTTTTTCTGCCGAGTTTCTTCTCATAACAACATCTTTCAGAGACCCATAAGTGAGCAAAAATTTGGACATTTCCTCCTTGTGCTGTGGCTTTCTAGTTGTGAAGGACTTGGGAGGCACAGCCTGCTTTAAGGATCTTGCTGTGGTAGCCTATATATAACTCAGATATATAGGCTGTCCTGCATTCATACCTTCTGTCTCCCTATGAACCTTCTGTTTCAATACTGTTCTCAGAAAGTTATTGATCAGGTTGGAGATCACGCTGTCCCATACAGCTTCTTTACTTTGTGTCATTTTATTTGAATTGGTTTCAGTCATGATAATAATATTTCATGGGTTTAGTATAGAAATCAGTGCTATTGACCTGAAAATATTCATGTTATCTTTAAGAACACTTGATAAGTTAAATGAGTGAAGCTGAGCTGTTTTTCTGTTTGTTTTTAGGAATGACTTATTTAAAAGCACATGGGGCTCCTTTCTGTGAAGGTCTCTTGTGCAGAACAGGAATCTGGTGAGGTTATCTCTGGTGTTCTCATCTGTACTTTCCTGTGCTGCATCTACTAATAAGCCTTAATGCTGCCCTGTGCAACTTTCTCCTAAAAATATGTCTAGATCGTGGATGTTTTCAACTGATTGACTAGCTGGCAAAACAAGTTGTTGGTAATGTACTCCATCTGCTTTATATTCTCCAGGATCCAGCAGCAGTTGGTAGCGAGACTACCAAGGCGGCAGTCCAGATTTGCATTGTGTCTAGTGTGTAGGCATTAAAGGAAAGAAACGGAGGAAGAAGTGTTAGATTTTTGTCTCAGTGTCTGTACAAGCAAGTAGGGCACCTTAAAAGAACGTTAGAAAGAATTTCACTTCTGTGTGCCTGAAAATATGAGACACGTTTTTCTAGATAGTTGTTCAAGTAGCCCTTTATTGTATGTCTCCAGTGTTAAAAACCAAAGAAATCTCACGCAGTTTAGCTCTTTTACAGAATTATCTGAATGGTGAATGAAAACGTGTTTCGGTCTTTCCTGCATTTTACAGACATACCAATGCATTTCAGTTATTTGAACTATGCTGGATGTGAGCCTGGCTTTAGGCCAGGCAATTATAAATTGAGCAAACTAATATGGAAAAATTCTCAAGTTTAGGAACATGTTAGATTTAGTTTCAGGTCTTGTTTATCTTCTTCATTCTATTAACTTCATCTTTTCTCCATTTTACGACCATGGTGTATACTTGTCTTCAGTTTTTAATTTGGTGATCATGAAGCATAGTTGCAAGGCCTGGAGACTGAAATCTTGATAACCACAGGCTTTGCATTAGCAGCAGTAGCAGCAAAACAAACTTTCTCAAGTCCCATCTTTGTTGTTGTAAAAGCAGCAAGAAAATGCTGCCTCTCCAATCAGATTTTCAAGTCTTCTTCTGGGCCTTCTAACTAGGGTATTTGCATGTTGGAGATATTTCAATGCCAGATACTAACTGTTGAAAAGTAACTGAAACTGTGAAGTCATTTTACACTAAGTGTTATTAGGATGATCTTTAAATTGGTCCTAGCTTGGGCAAAATTTTGAACTGATACCTCCTCCAAATGCAAAAGGCTCCATTTCTTATTGACTCTCCTCTGAGTCATCCAGGTATTAAAATACTAAGAATCCAACTGTTTCCATAGTGACTGTTCTTATTTAATATTTTCCTTCTCCTGTCCTCTATCTGCCTTTAGAGTTGCTATTGCTACATCATTTATTTTCTTCCAGCAATTGCGTTATATGACTAATGGTTAAAATAGCAAACTCTGGAGACCAATTTTCCCTTCAGTATATGCCCAAGGCTGCTTTAATGTTAATAGAAATCACATTTGTGGAGAAATTTCGTCAGATTGTAATTTACCCCCTTCATGCTGGAAATCAGAATCTAGTTTATTAGTGTTATAAACACACCCTTCTGCTAACCTTAGCCCTGTCCAGTCCTGAGTTGCTTACCTCAAAGCCTCACACTTTTCCTGGGGCTTGACTTGATTATCAGAAAAATATGTGTCCTAAGACAGCATAAAATTAAACCCATACTTTCTGTGACTGTTTGTACAGTTGCTACCTTGAGAGCACTTGTGCACCAGCAACTTTGCCGACCTCAGGTCTGGGGAGAAGCTCCTGACTTAGCAAATCCTAACAACTTTGCAGAAGATTCATCCCTGCTGAGGGAGTGCATTCAGGAAAGCATCACCAATTTGACACAATTAATTATGCAACTAATAATGGATTTGGTGATCATTTTCATAATGAATTCAGTACACAATTCAGAGTATGGCTATTAATTCGAAGTCTTGACATTACTTTTGTTTGTGTGGAACAAAAGGCTCTTAAGAGCACACTTAGAACAAGACCTAGGAAAGGTGTGAGGCATAGGAGAACAACAGGGGAGATCTTTTCCTCGCTGAATGATATCTACTAAGACTGAGCCAGCAATTGTCCTTGGGAAGCAGCACCTTCCAGGCTGGAGCCAAATACTCCATCAGAACTTTCCTCCCATTTAGTACTGAAAAGACTTGATTTGCTCAAATTAGGGAATCTAGTCTGGAGCAGAAGTTAATTATCAAAATAAAACCAAACAAATGAGAAAAACCCAAACTATCTGAAATTAAGGTAGAGTCCTTGGAGTTTTGGTAAAAATAATTTACTATTTTTAGGTTGTCTGGGACTTGAATTCAGCTTGAACTCTGTGGGAGTGTGCCACCTTTGAGATACAGCTCAGCCACAGTGAAAGAAGAGGCAAAAATTTACTCATTGAAGCACAGCAGAGACATTGGTGATCACAGAAAACAAGTCTGTCACATTTATCTCGTAGTCAAATCTAACCTTAGAAGATCAACTGAAACCAAATATTCTTCTTCCAGCACTATTTGTGTCATACCTTTAGTAGTATACCCATAGTATTCTTTGGTAGTAAGTCCTGTGACACTAATAGAATGAAGGAAGGAGAGGTAAGAATCTCAGTCCAGGTACAGATTTCTAAGCATAAATAACTCCAGTAAATAAAGGTTTTGACTAAGGCATACTCTCCATAGCACAGCAGTACCAGAAGCTCCTGTTCTTTCCTCATGGCCTTTTGCTTGACAGATACATGTGTACTGCCCTTTGTGAATATACACTTCTCCCTCTCAATCTGTTCCATCAGCCCTCTCTGTCCCACGTACCCACTTGTATGAGGCATGAATTGATATATTTTTAACTTTGCATCTGTGTGGGTGTGTGTGACTGGCAGGCTGCCAGCGTCTGTTCTTTCTGAGCTCTTGTCTTCAATCATTTTGGAAGTAAGCCTTGTAGGGAGACGCTAAGCAGGGATGAAAAAGGATTTCAGCCTACCTGCTATGTGTGGCAGTAACTAATCACTTAGAAGGAAAACATAGAGATAAAGTTCAGTGTAGAATGGAATAGAGCAGAAAAAATCAATTTGTTCTTTTAAATCTCAATTGTGAAACCCTTCAAATAGGTGTTTATGTATTCAAAAGCTAAAAGGTACAGCCAGATTTTCTACATGGTCAGATGATATCCTGGCACCTGACTTCTCTGGCTCCCTTTCTCTATCTCCCAGAAAGACTGTGGAAACAAAGCAGCTAACCTCTTTGTGTCAAATGACAGCTCTACTAGGAGAGTGAGATATGTTTAAGTCATATTGTACCTTTTTTGGTGTGGTTATTTAGCCTAGACAGGGCAAATCATGACTTAATCCCCTAAACTTGCTTCCTGCCTAATAAGGTGTTCTGTGTCCCCTTGTAAAGCAGGGTTCTGACATCCAGCGTGGGCATCAGCATTATTTACAGCATATAGTGTGAGAACAGTCAATTCACAAGTCACTAAAAATATATCCTCTTCCCAGACAAGTTTGTTATCTGATGGAGATATAACATAAAACAAAAAGCCAGTGAAAGGTATGATAGTATCTGCCATGTAGGTAGAAAGGAAAGTTTAATTGAAGATATAAGTAAATTTAAATATCCTTAACATAAAGGAGATACTCCACATAAATTGTAGAAGTATAGAACCATTTAGTTTGGAAAAGACCTTCAAGTTCAGCAAATCCAAACAATAATGTAGCATTGCCAAGTCAGCACTAAACCATGTCCCTAAGTACTACATCTGCATATCTTTTCAGTACTTCCAGGTGTGGAGACTTCTCCACTTCCCTGGACAGCCTGTCCCTATGCTTAAAAGTTCTTTTGATGAAGAAATTTTTCCTAATATGCCAGTTAAACTTACTCTGCTGAGGGAAAAGGTGTCAAAGGCTTTACTGAAGTTCAGGTAGACAACATCCACAGCCTTTCCCTTATCATCTAGGTAGGTTCACCATGTCATAGAAGAAGATCAGGTTAGTCAAGCAAGACCTGCCTTTCATAAACTCATGCTGACTGAGCCTGATCACCTGGTTTTCCTGTATGTGGTGTATGATCTGTTCCATAACCTTCCC
>WBNH01003426.1:153763-169110 GCA_013401255.1 Urocolius indicus | reverse complement strand
CACACTCGCCAGGTGTGTGTAGTTTTTGATTTGTGTTTTGTTTGGTGGAACATTTTCCTGTAGGAAACAAAAGGAGATAAGATAGTGTTAACTTCTAGTTTTGAACTGCAACTAAAAACAATTGAAAACCTATGCAATTTTATTAGTAAGTTCAGATTCAAATTTCACCTTTTAAGAGTTATCCTTTTTCTTAAAACATCAATCTTCTTCTCCTACTTAAGCTGCTCAGTCCTGCTAGCATAGTATTCTATTCATGCCTGGCGTACCACCTTGTCACATCTCAGCAGTCATAATGGATTGTTCTTAATGGCCTGCCTTTTCATACAAATGTTGGTGATGGCTCTCAAATCTTAAACATATCAGAATTTCAAGACCTCAAAAGATCATCTATTCCAACTCCTCTGCCAGAACAGGACCACCTAGACTAGGTCACACAGGAACTTGTCCAGGTGGGTTTTGATGTCCCCAGAAAAGGAGACTCAACAACCCATCTGGGCAGACTTGTTCCAGTGCTCTGTCACCCTCACTGTGAAGAAATTCTTCCTTATGTTTCTTTGGAACCTCTTATGTTCCACTTTATACCCATTGCCTCTCGTCCTATCATTGGACATCACTGAGAACAGCCTGGCTGCATCCTCCTGACATCTGTCCTTTATGTATCTGTAAACATTAATGAGATCACCCCTCAGTCTCCTCTTATCCAAGCTAAAGAGCCCCAGATCCCACAGCCTTTCATCAGAAGATGCTCCACTCCCTTCATCATCTTTGTGTCGCTGCTCTGAACTCTCTCCAGCAGCTCCCTGTCTTTCTTGAACTGAGGGGCCCAGAACTGGAAACAATATTCCAGATCATGAGGTCTCAAGAGGGCAGAGTAGAGGGGGAGGAGAACCTCTCTCCACCTTCTGCCCACAGCCCTTCTAATACACCCCAGGATGCCACTGGCCTTCTTGGCCACGAGGGCACATTGCTGGCTCATGCTCATCCTGCTGTCCACCAGGACCCCCAGGTCTCTTTCCTCTACACTACTCTAAGAGTTCATTCCCCAACCTGTACTGGTACACGGGGTTATCCTTTCCTAGATGCAAGACTCTACACTTGCCCTTGTTGTATTTCATTAGATTTCTCTCTGCCCAACTCTGCAGCCTGTCGAGGTCTCATTGAATGGCAGCACAGCCTTCTGGTGTGTCAGCCACTCCCCCCAGTTTAGTATCGTCAGCAAACTTGCAGACAGTGCTCTCTGTTCCCTCATCAAGATCATTAATGAATATATTGAACAGTACTGGTCCCAGCACTGACCCCTGAGGGACTCCACTAGACACAGGCCTCCAACTATACCCTGCCTCATTGATCACAGCTCTCTGCCTTCTTCTCTTCAACCAGTTAACAATCCACCTCACTACCTGATCATCCAGCCCATATCTTCTCAGTTTTGCTGCCAGGATGCTGTGGGAGATGGTGTCAAATGCTTTACTGAAGTCACTATAAACCACATCCACTGCACTACCACCATCTACCCATCTGGTTACATCTTCGTAAAAGGCTGTCAGGTTGGTCAAACATTATTTCCCTTTGGTAAAACCATGTTGACTGCTCCCAATGACCTTCTTGTCCTTTAAATGTCTGGAGACAGCATCCAGGATAAGTTGCTCCCTCACCTTTTCAGGGATGGAGGTGAGGCTGACCTGTCTGTAGTTACCCTGCTCCTCCTTCTTGCCCTTTTTGAAGACTGGAGTGATATTTGCTTTCCTCCAGTCCTAAGGCACCTCTCTTTTTCTTCATGACTTACTGAAGATGATGAAGAGTGATTTAAATTTCGCATTATGCCTCCTCTCAACAAACCTACAGCTGGATGTTTCAGCCCAAATAGGGAGAAGATAGTTAGATCATCTATGATCTGGATGAGGGGTTCAAGTGCATCTTCAGTAAGTTTACAGATGACACCAAGTTGAGTGGGAGTGTTGATCTCCTTAGGGCAGGAAGGCTCTTCAGAGGGACTTGGATGGGTTGATTGATGGGCTGAGGCCAATTGTGTGAGGTTTAAGAAGGCCAAGTGCTGTGTCTTGCACTGAGGCCACAACAACCCCAGGCAATGCTACAGGCTTGAGGAAGAGTGGCTGGAAACCTGTCCAGTGGAAAAGGACCTGCGCCTGTTAATTGACAGCCAGCTGACCATGAGCCAGCAGTGTGCTCAGATGGCCAATGATATCGTAGCCTGTATTGGAACTAGCATGGCCAGCAGCACCAGGGAAGCGAATGTGCTCCATTTTGGGCCCCTCACTACAAGAAAGACATTGAGGTTCTGAAGCATGTCCAGAAATGGGCAATAAAGCTGTTAAAATGTCTGGAGAACAAATCTTAGGAGGAGCAGCTGAGGAAACTGGCATTGTTTAGCCTGAAGAAGAGAAGACTATCACTCTCTACAAGTACTCAAAAAGAGGTTGTAGAAAGATGGATGTTGGTCTCTTCTCCCAAGTAACAAGTGATAGGACAAGAAGAAATGGGCTCAAATTGCACCTTGGAGGTTTAGATTGGATATTAGGAAAAACTTCCACACTGAAAGAGTTGTTAAACATTGGAATAGGCTGCCCAGGAAGGTGGTAGAGTGATCATCCCTGGAGGTATTTATTAGGGACGTGGTCTAACAGTGGGCTTGGTAGTTTTAGGTTAAGGGTTGGACTCAGTAATCTTAAGGGTCTTTTCCAAGCTGAATGATTCTGTGATTTTAAACACTCACAGCCTTCTTGTTAGCCCATCCATCTAGTATGGCTACCTGCGAGGCAGCAGCCCAAACAGAGCATGTTAGTCCTCTCAGCCCTTTGCGTGTGCTGTAGCTTCTGATATCGCAAATTTTCCCAGAAGAAATTTCAGGGTCCCCCTACATGAGAGTGTCACCATCTCAAGGCTTCTAAAAAGCAGAGCTGTGTAGGCTCCTGGCACACCCTTTCACACGCCTGTATAAGCAATTCACATTCTTTACTGGAAAGGCAGAACGAGCTCATACGAAACCAAACAACTCTATCACTTTTTTCTGTAAATCAACAGTGGTAATAGACAGGAACTGGATGTTACTGTCATGCAAGAAACAGTGGATATAATTAGAATAATATTGATTTTAGTTTACAGAAGGGTTGTGTTTCCTGCCAGGAGTGCCAAAGAACATTTCACCATTGGCAACACCAGAAAATAAGTCACTTAGTAAAGCTTATGAGTTGCTTCAGTACTTCAGACAAACAGTATCCCAAGTGCTAAATATGCAGAGAGTATACACTTACCTTGTGTACTGCATGCTATGTTTTGATGTGCTTATGTGCTGGGATCCAAGTGGTTACCTCATACCTGTAAGTAGACCAAAAGCTGGAAACCCTTTGGCAGATCTGACATGATGGCAGTCCTAGAGTGAGAAAATATTTCCGCCTGTGTTCCTCAAACAACAATTTACATTGAGAGTTTCCCAATGTCCTCTTAACTACTCAGCCAGCAAAGCCTACCGATTTGCACGGCTTCTCTTTCTCATTGCCTGCTCCCTTAAGGAAACTATGGCTTCTGAAGAGCTCAGCATTATCCAGCACGCATGACACTGGCTTCAAACTCACATTTCAACTACTTCTATTGCTGCTTCTGACCAGGGACACAAAAATGAGCAGCGGTCACGTTTGCCCTCTCTTCTTTGCAAGCTGAAATTCAGTGGAAAATTTCTCTCCTTTTGTCTGTCATCACCCATCATTGGGAAAGCTGATGCAACTATTTTGCGTAAGTCATTCTTTCACAATCACTTCCTCCAGCATTAAGTGCAGAAATAGCTCCTTGGCAAAACTGCATTCACCTCCTTGTATCTCTGCTATTGATATTTATTTTTTGGTATGCACTGAGGGGATGTTAACTGTAGTGAACAACAGAACATCTCAGCCACACCCTTTTGTTGTTGTCATGGTTTAACCTCAGCCAGCAACTAAGCACCACGCACCAGGATAGTTGTGTAGGTTCTGTAAAATGTCATCAATATATAGATTAATGTGTATATTATATCGATATAAATGCTGGGTTGAAACTGTTGAGTCAAAGAGAGTACCAGAGAAACACTACTATAATTTTGTGTCCTAGGACATTGCAGTCATATGCTACCAACAAATACAAAATGCATAAGAATGGGAATGATATTCTGTTTGAAAAAGATGTCATTTGAAAGGAAGTATCCCTCTGTAAACATCCAAGGCATTTTTGAGAGGCAAGGGTTGGTGATATTAGTTTTAACCTGACTGAACAGAAACACACTGCTGGCCAAATAGCTGAGCTCATCGCAAAAAGCGGTAGGGAGTCTTCCTACCAGCTCTGAAAGGGAAACCTGTTCAGATCAAACTTTCAGGCTTTTCTGCTGCAGTTTCCATTTTTTTGCTGTGCACAGAAACTGTCATGATCTGCTGCCTGTGTACACCGCAAGCTACCTGCCTGAGGGCAGACAGACTCACTCCTGCCACCAGCTACATGTCAGAGGGCCAGCAGCAGCGTTTGTGTGTTCAAGGGTAGCAAAGCCCAGGCAGAAGCCCGAGTGCGTCCCATGGCAACCCTCAGTCCCACTACACCGAAAGTAGTATTGCATATTAGGTTAAGAACTCAACGCTTTTCAAAAAGAGGAATTTAAAGACTGACAGACCCTTGTCTTTTCTGTCTGCTACAGATCATAGGCGTAACAACATTTTAAAACAGAGACAGAGCAGCTGTGGGATGCAACAAGGAAAAGAAATGGTCTTTCAGTGAAGGGATCTTGTCAACTTCTCCAAAGCTACCTCTTCGCTCTGGCAGCTCTCAGCTGGAATCATTCTTGTTCTTCAACAGCGAAGGTTCTCAGTTTTCAAAACGTTTTAAAATGTTAATTCTGAGTTTGATGAGATTCATTCCTATAGGGTTTTGTCATCAGAATTGCAACTCCTTGATAAAGTTAAATATAGTTAAATTTATGAAGAGCTTTTGGAGAAGACGACCACGTGAGGCCAAGTACTTCATTGGCATGCTTTTCTATTTGCCACAGCTTCACCACCACACATTTGTGGAAATTCAAGGTAGGCACCAGCTATTTTTTTCAGAAGTACCAACTTTCTCCTAACATCTAGGTTCAGCCCACTCTCATCACACCTCTAAACTGGGCCTGTTTCTGGTTTCTCTCAGAAAGAGAAGACTGGACCAGCACTGCCCAACTTCCCATACCACAGTTCTCAAACCAAGCAGTTTACTTCATCAAGCTGCTTAAAGCCACAGGAAATCAGAGTGGGCCTTCTGCTTGTTTCCATCAGTAGAGAAAAATGTCTACAAGCAGCACAGCTTCCCTCTCTCATACCAGGCCAAACTGTCAGGATTTATCAGGTTATTCAGAGTCAAGAAAGTCCAAGGATGCTCAAAGTGGCCAGAAATGGGCACCACAAGCTGCTCCACATACAGAGACAATGTACCAGCTACCTGCCTCCCAGAGCATCAGCCTCCAAACCAAGCTGCACCAAGCTGCAGCCTAGACTCAAAACAACCTCTTTTGAAATCAAGGAGTCTAAAGTAGGAAAAAGCTGGTATTTTTTCAGGTGAGAATGCCATTCATCTCCTTTTTGTCCAAAGTAACCATATGTTTAGCATTGAACACAACTGCACTTCATGAGTGCTTTTTTTTCCTCCTTCAAGTTTAAGCTGTGATTATCCTTCCTCTTTTATAGTGTTTTTAAAAAAGCCCATGCCTCCACCCATGTCAGTACATTACTTTTTCCCAGAAGAGCATAGATCTGCAAAGTTTTGCTTTTGTAACTGACACCATGTGAGCCTTCACCAGCAGATAGACAGGGCTGAGACAGAGCTGTGGTCATCATTTTTTAAGATATCCTGCTATACATGCTCGTGTTTATCCAACAGCAGCACAAGAAGCACACATTGCCCTCAGCCAGCTCTTCCCTGACTCCCCACTACAGCCTGCTTGGCATCTCTGCCTCCTGTGGTTCAGTGCTGGGTCCCTGCTTTGCCTCTGCTGACAGAAGGACAGGCAGCGCAGTGACCAGCAGTGGAGTGGGGGAAGACTATATTTGATGAATACTGACCAAATTAGATGTAGAAACAGAAATATATTGTTGTGGGACAGCACTCCACAGGGATAGGACTTGTTGATTGAAACCACAAACCAAATGGCAACACTGGTGCTCAGTCAGTCTGTCATCAGAGTTAGGAGGATTATTTCACCGTTATATCCTGACTGCCTTCTCTTTCTCCATTTGTGTTGTGTTACTCAGGAAATGTGGCTTTAGGCTCAAACTCCGATTGCTAGAGCCCTGCGTCTATCTCCCCTCTGTCAGGCTGCGACAGCAACTTGTCCCTCTCCTGCAGTATCTGGGCATGTTGCACTCTCTAAAGGACTTCCCTTTCCCAGTGCCACAGCAGAGGACCCTGCAGCCTGTCTCCACCCTTCATCTCTTTCCTCCTTTAAGTCAGCATCCACACCCAGAGCTGCTTTTTGCTTTTCTGTTAACAAAGGACAAGTGAGCAGTGCAGAAGGGGCCCAACTCAAGCAACACCCTGCCCCAGAACTCTGCCTCAAAGAAAAAGCAGAGGGAGGGACCTCAGGAATCCATTGGCCAGTCTGCAATGTGAGCAGAAGCACCTTCCAAATCTATGCAAGCAGCACAAAAGTGCCTCTTGCTACTTACCTGTGATAATCACAGTGCACCAGGGCCTCAGCTAAGCTGCAGCACTGCAGACAGGCTGAGTCCAGAGCACTATTTTCCCAAGCCCCTCTGGAAATGGATGGCGAGGCAAAGCAGTCAAATCTGTGCTTGCAGTCTTTGGAGTAGGAGGTTTAATACTCACGTAATTGAAAGCAGAGCAGCTTGGCATCCTTTCACGGTCCTGGAAGCAGGGCCTTGGCATGCACTGCTGGTGCCTGTGCTTTAATCTGACTTGCAGGGCTTCGGGTATTCATCTTCAAACTACAACAAAACAGAACATTATAATGAAAAAATAAACAATTTTAACTTTGTTGTGTTCCATATCAGACCTAGCCTGCCAGCTGCTCAATTCTCTGGTTAGATCTTCAGACCAAAAGTTTAAATACAAGCAGCAGATTTCCTTTATTTTTCTTCTGGTCCATCCTTGCCCTGCTGTTGTGGCAGAGCATGGTAATGCTGTGTCAATGGTTACTTGTTAAACAGCCAGCTTTCCAGACTGCCTCTGCCAAGGAAGCAGGATTGTGGAGTTTCTTTATCATATCCTTTCTGAAAGCATCCGGTCAGAATAACAAGTCACTGATCTGTCGCCTTAGCAAAGGAGCAACTAGGAGAGAGGCTAAGACAACAAAGTGCATTCTAATAATATGGAAAGTTTTAGTTTTCTAGAATAGTTGCATCATCATGACTCAACAAGAGAAAATACCTCATTTCTGCCAAAATAGCCCTGATGAGTTTTTGACTGCCAAGGAAACTGCATCAACAGAAAGCAGCTTGCATGTGAGTCAAGCTGGACAACGCCATTTCTTTCTTACTTTGTCCTTTAGGCGGGATGAAAATAATTTGTTTCTGACTGGAATGGTAGGATTTTCTGTTCATGAGTGATAGGACAAGCGCAAATCTCATCTCTTTGCATACATACATACATACATACATACATGTATGTGTGCATATCATAGAAACATAGAATGGTAGGGTTGGAAGGGACCTTTAGAGATCATCTAGTCCAACTCCCCTGCAGAAGCAGGTTCACCTAGATCAAGTGGCATAGGAACATGTCTAGGTGGGTCTTGAAGACCTCCAAGGAAGGAGACTCCTCAACCCCTCTGGGCAGTCTGTGCGAGGGCTCTGTCACCCTCACAGTAAAAGGTTTTTCTTATGTTTAAATGGAACTTTTTGTGTTCCAGCTTCATGCCATTATCCCTTGTCCTGTTGCTAGATACCACAGAAAAAAAGGGATGCCCCAACCTCCTGACACTCACTGTTTATATACTTGTAAATATTAATGAGGTCCCTCCTCAGTCTCCTCTTCTCCAGACTGAACAGCCCCAGTTCCCACAGTCTTTCTTCATGAGGAAGATGTTCCTGTCCCCTGATCATCTTGATGGCCCTGTGCTGGACTCTCTCCAGAAGTTCCCTGTCCTTCTTGAGCTGGGTAGCCCAGAACTGGACACAGGACTCCAGATGAGGCCTCACCATGGTGGAGGGTGAGCAGAACCTCCCTCAACCTGCTGGCCACACTCTTCTTGATGCATCCCAGGATGCCATAAAAGATATTACTAGTTTTCAAGAAAGTTGCCATGCCTATATCAAAACAAAGATTTTGCAGGTTTCCAGATGAGCCACAACCACCTTTATCTCTGGCCCCCAAGGAGGCACCAAACCTCCCCAGGCAGAGCACCGTTTCCCTGGTGAATCCCTGGCCATCAAGGCTGCTACAGATACCCCAGGGCTGGGGTTCTACAAGACAAGCTGCACTACGAGGGTTTGGATATAAAGATAAATGAGAACTGTTATGCTCACTGTTGGATGTCTTCTGCCTCATTTCAGCTCACTAGGAGAGAAAATGCTCTGTCACAGCCCACCGGGTGCAAGCTGGGTGCAAGCCATTTCAGGCAGGCTGTTGTGAGGAAGTTAGGGTTTGACATCTCAACACTGGAATTTCCACCAAGGAGGAAAATCGGCTTCGCCTAACTCTGAGAAAAGCTCCTTCAAGAGAGGCTGAGCAAATGAACATGCGTATGAATGCACTTCAGTATGGGAAAGGTCCAGCAAACCTTGTCGTGCCTCATTGAGACAGATACCTGGCTACATCTCATGCCTAGGTCTGTCTAACACACTGAAAAAGTGCTTTCTTTTTTTTCTATATCTTTTTTTTCTTTTTGCTATTTTTTTAATGGAAGGGAAACATTCCTGGGAATGGGACCAACTCACTGCAGAACCAACTAGAGTGTGTTTCCTGTACAGAGATGGAAAACACCATGCCAAGGATGCAGAGATACATATTTAACAGCTTGTTATAAAAAAAAAAAAAAAAAAAAAAAAAAAAAGTGTTTAACAGTTGGGCAAGAATCTGAGCAGGAAATGAATCAGATCATTATCATATGCCATAAAAACATCACGATTTTTGTATTTGTTCCAAAAAAGACAACGCCGGGATATATTTTGCACAGGTAGTTCAGGCTTTGCATTCAGCTGCTGCCTCCCTCTGTATCTGATGTCATGAAATATTGCAGACATGGCAGAGCACTTCAGAAAGAGAAAAACCACACCATTCAAAATCTTTATTTTCAGTTGTTCAAGCCCTCAGAAGCTCTTTCTTCAGTGCAGGTACTTTTCTTGATTCATGGCCTATCAAAGCTCCACATTTTGAAAACAGAGGGGAAAAAAATCTAATGAGCTATTTCCTAGGCTTTTTGCGCTGGAGAAACTACACGTTTTGAGAGCTTCTTGCAGGGATTATTTCTGCGGTGTTCTTCTGCAAGTGTATAATTTTTTAAACCAACTTGTTAGAAACTTCAATAGAGCAGAGTTGTAAACATCCATGTGAAAAAAAGAAAAAAAAAATTAAGAATTTAAATCCTGATCATAAAATGATATTGATAAATATTTGAAAAGTTTGTGTTGACTCTGACAGAGCCACCAAAACACCTTAAAATAATTAGATTATTTCCAATATCTGACCATTACCTGACTTTGCAGACTTGAATGTGATTGAAAACAGACATCTCAAGCTGATTTTCAAATACACACTCAGTTATTTTAATCACTCCTCCTAAATTGTCCTCAGATTGCATTTCTTGCTCTTCTAAAACTTTCTTGCGTGTAGCAGTACCATCTTAGTAATTATAGATTCAGAACGGACCATGTAACTCTTGCGCTTGTGCTGCAAGACTCCTATTTGTATTTATTGCAGCATCTACAGGTACTTCCCATTATTCCAGTGGTGATGACCCAGAAATGCTGCTAATCCTGTAGACCTGTTAGCAGGACTTCAGATCTCCATCAGAGACCAAAACCCCAGTACAATCATTGATTGCAAGCAGAGAGTAACAGAAAACAAAAAAAATCCCCAAACTTCAACCTCTTCACTTGAAAGCAAGTAGAAAACTTACACAAAGGTCACAACAGTGGGTTGTGGTAATGCTAGAAAGACTTTTGTAGACCTGTAAGAAGTGCAGGATGCATAGTAACTCATAAATTTGTGTAGTTTGCAGCTTTTAGACAGAAGATTTATTGAAGGAAGCAGAATCAAAGGAAATACAGGCAAAAAGGCAGTAAAGCCAGTCAGTTTTAATCTCAACAGCTGGAACTACAGGAGAAGAATAAGTTGGTTCAGAGATAACCATAGGGTAATAAAATTTGCCTACCTTGCTTCTGCTCTACTGTGGGAAAGAGCATCAAACTGGATGCATTCTCTTACTTTGTATCAGTTCAGGTAATATTGCTCAAATGCTGAAGTCACAATGAAGTTTGCACCAGTGAAGATCTTTGTTTCTTTGAGTCTTAGCATCCAATGTTTAACAACTCTTACCACATAAACTGGCCACCTGGTTTGTTTTCAGCTTATAACTTAGGCAAGTGACAGTATAAAGATTCTTTTCTGTTTATAGAAATTATGTTACATTTGGACTTCTTTTATGTGCTATTTTTATTGCATTATTTTAAATTATTTTCCTGTATGTTCCATGATTAACAGCTTCAACAAATTTCCTTTAAAATCAGACCTTCAGACTACATTATTTCTCTGGGTTTTGGTGGTTTTTTTTTTTGTTCCCAGCTGACATCTGGGAGAAAAAGAGCAAGCAAAGGATACTGAGATGCATGACCCTCTATTGAAAGGACTCTCTCTCAGTCATCTCTCTGGTGTCTCCATGTTTTCGATCTGATAGAATCCTCTCTGATGGCTGCAAAGCTTTCCAGTTAATAATATATTTCAGAAGTCACTAATAAAAACATAGAGAGCAATGGGAAGGGGGATAGACAAGGCAAAGGCTGTCTGGATTCTTCTCTCCTGCTGTTGAGAGGTCTAATTCTTTTATGTAAAATAAGTTTTCCTCACAGCTTGTCATGATGAAACAGCCTATGAATGAGTTTGACTTGTTCCCTGTTTCTGCAGGTGGAGAAAACCCGTCTCCAGGCTGGGCAGGTCCCTTCTCTTTCCCAGAAAACTCAGCAAGGAGATGGCAAGCTGGTTTGCTAGACAAAAAACTGTGAGCTCATAACTTCTCACTGAGCAACAGGACAACACTGATATCATTGACTCACTTGGGTAAATCAGGTCTGCAACTGGATTAAGGGAGAAGGGAATGTTTCCATCCATTTTGGCTCCTGCTGTCAAAAGAGCCATGAAAGAACTGCCTTGCGCTCCGCTCAGCCTTTTAGTCCTCTTAGGAAGTCCCCAAAAGAACCCCCTCATACCCAAGAAATGCCAGCAATCATAAAATAATCCCTCGCCATTTGCTTTCCCTAACTCTGCTGGCACAGCGACGGCTACACACGCTGCCAGAGCTAACAAGCAGTCATGTTAATCCTTCCTCTTGTTAGAGAGCCTTTCCAGACCCACCTAAGCTCCCTGTGGATGGCTGCCTGCTGGGGCAGGTTTGTCTCAGGGTGGTTCCTTACAAGCCTTATCTACAGGAGAAGGGCAAGGGAGCACCTAATCTGAAATGACTAAAGCACTGGAAGGCAAGGGACCAGCTTTGCTGTGCAGCTAGCTTTTCCACTCGCAATTTTTCATTTGAGTGGTTTACCTTGGCTGGTTGTCCTCGGTAAACATCACACCCCGCCAGAACCAGGAAATAGCTGACAATAAATAAAGAAATGGCGATTACCGATAGATCTTTCTTTGTCTTCTCGAGGATCAGCCTTACTCGGACCAGACACTGCCATCCCAAGAGGAGCAAAAGCTGCTGGGGGAATGTCACAGGAGTGAAGGACACCCCCAGCACAGGAGGAAGCCAGAATGGGGGTGTTGCTGGCCTCAGCGCTGCCTGCCTTGTGCAACCATCACCACGTCTGCATGCAGAAGCATTTGGAAATCCCAGGCTGAGCAACTGGCCTCACCCCAGCTGCCCTCGAGGCATGAGGAGGTGAGAAGCTCCCCGCTGTGCCTTGGAGCTTCTTCTGCCCTGCTTTGTCCTGAAAGTTTCATGCATCCCCCTCCAGAGTTCAGCCAGGGGTTTTCTTGCCCCTTTGACTCATGCTTTGCCCTATAATTTTTGGCACTAAAGAGAACAACTTTGTAGATAAAGCTGTGCCTTTAGCAGTGCACTTACTCTCTAATTAGATGGATCTCTACTGCATTTTAAAGAGGAAATGAGATAGTGAAGGTGCTGAGGTGCTGCAAGGCCATCTGTCCAGAGGGCAGCTTGCATCCACCCTTCTGTGCTCAATTGCCCCTCCTCCAGGGCAGAAAGCCAGAAAACAGGACAGACCAGAGAAAATGAGACACTCCTGCCTCACCCCCAAGCCCCACCGGTGGGGAAGCAGCTGAGAGCTGGGTTGCTGCAAGCACGTACATTTAATCTGTCCTGCACATTTGGTGGGCAACAGGACAAGACTGCTTCTGCATGCAGAGGCACTGGCTTTGTCTGGGTCTGGAAAGCCGTCATCTTCTGTCCGAGAGGCTGCGGCAAGGGGAAATCACCGAGACAAGCTGTTGCAATTGTTTGCTTTCCTACAATAAGCAGGATACATATAGATTTTCCTGTTCCAGTTCCATGGCAGAGGATTTTGTTTTGGAATCCAAGGGCTCATCAAACCTCTGTGAATGCTCCTACTACCGAGATACAGAAGGAGGTGCTACTTTCTTCTCTTCCGGACACGTTTTCTGAAGGAGACAGGTGATTGGCAACTAAATTAAGCCTTGCAGAAAAAAAGTGGGCAGAGGAGATAAGAGTGAGAGCTTAACCACAGGACATAGGCAGTGATAGGTTGGCACCGGCTGTGCTGAGACATTCTGAGCATCCTCAGAAGCAAAGCCAGAGGCCCAACAGGAGCCGTGTAATCCAGACCCTAGGACCTCCAGATGTGAGGTGCCAGCTGCATATGGGACACCTGGGAACCAATTGTTACATTCTTGCCTATATAAAGGGGCAGCAGGATCCCAAATTCTGCCCAAGTCTCTTCTGCATTGCCATTGAGAACTGTGTCCAGTTCTGTAAACACATTAGAAAGGTGCTTGCTGACTTGCTGATGATCTACGTACTGAAATAAAGCAAATTTTATGTCTCTCTTTATTCTAGGACACACAATAAAGTCTAATAGATAAGACTGAATTTGAGAAAATATCCCTACCACAGATTTTGGAGGTGACAATGACCTCCACCTTCTTGCATAGGTCTTCTTGAAACTCAACTCCAGGCCATTTTAATGGGGACAAAAGAAGGGTACTGTTACTGAATCTGGCAGTTTCTTAACTAGGCTCTGTATTTCCATCACCACTGCCAAAAATATGCTTTTCAATCAAGTTGAGAAAAAGGTTGTATTCCTTAAAAGCAAACCATCATGCACATAACAAACAAACCAGGCAAACAAAACAGAAGCCTATGTCCTGTGAAGCCAGGTTACAGTGAGGTAAAAGTAGCTAAAAGTGATGGTGCCCACAGCGCGTTCCCTACGGGTAGCACAGGGCTTGGCTTAACGAGCAGAGCAGCGAGGCACGGGAGAGAAACAGACTTTAAACTGGCGTTCAGTCTTTGTGGGAAGCAGAAGCAGCTGTTTTGCAGACAAACTAATAAAAGTCAGCATCTCACATAAGAGCAAGCTTTAGTTCAACTGTAACTCTAAAAAAGCCCAGACTCCAAAGGGCTTACCCTTGCTCTGCAGAAATGGCCACTTCTGCTCGCAGAATAAATTGTACAACTGGAAAACAGCTTTCAGAATAAACTGTATGATTAGGAGATGGTTTTCTGAGTTCGCAGCAGCTGGCACACAACATTTCCACTTGCTGCTAGACAATGCTGCAGTTCCCCCGCATTTAGTCATGTCAGATGGCAAACGCACACAACCTGTCCGACTGACCATATTGCAGCACAGACTCAGCTTGTATCTAAGTCAGGCATGTTACAGTGTTACTTCTCCCTGTCTCTTTCTGGAAGTTAAAACAGATAACCATAAACAAGCAGACTGACCCAAATGGGTGGATGCTGACTTAGCCCTTTGAGTAGACTCTGGGCAGCTCCTGAGGCTTCCCGTTTCTTACTCACATGAAACATTTCCTTACTAGTCTCTCTATCAGTTCCCAGACTTGCAGACTTTTCTTAGTATCTGCAGTATGTTTGAAGCAACACTGGGTCCACAGTAGTAGTAATTAAAAAAAAACAAAACCAAACCAAACAAAACCAAAAAACCCAAACCAGAGCAGTCATTAGGCCTAATTCACTGTCGGAATACATGGGGGAATTGGAAATCAGCAAGTCAGTCCCATTACTGTAAGGATACATTTGGTCTGTCATCTATTAAAACGCATGGCTGCGTGTGCCTGGCAAGTGCTTCAAAGTTGTTCTTTTGATCTTTGTAGAGATAAAACTGTAATATTTTTGTAGGTATATGAGAACATTAGTTACTGGACTAGTTAAAAACCCCTTAACTTTTGAAACTGGTGCCATCTGTTTCCTATTTTTATTTATAGAACTCAATACCCAATCTCTTGAGGACTTCTCTAACAAACTCTACAAAATATCAGTGATGTTTTGGCCAAGGAGCTGAACTCCTGCTCCATAGGTCTGCAGATGGGGCTGGTCAACTGACAAACGACTATTCAGACTATAAGAAGCAACAAGAAGGAGAGAAGGAAGGCCATCTAGAGGCCTTTTGCTCCTCTCTCAAGCCAGCTCTTCAGAAAGAAGACTATTGTCTTGGTTAGACTTCAGGATTACCTATTATGGCAAACAGCATATGAGGTTCTTGCAATCAAACCCCAGCCTCCAGCTTACTGAGCTTCAGTCATGCAAGTCATTCTGGAGAATGCTCACAGGCTTACAATTCACTAAGTAAATTATAAGTAAGAGTTAAGAGATACTTCAAATCTCATCTAAGGATTCTGAAGCATTTCTGTAAGCTGCTATTTGGTCCTCAACAAACCTAGTGAGAAATTTTAGTCCTTAAAGTGATAAATTATTAAAAACCTTTCAAGTGAACAGAAAAGTTCATTTCTTAGGAAAAAAAAAACAAAAAAACCCAAATAAACGCTTGTCATGGTTTGACACGACAGCCTTTTCTGGTAAGGGGGATGAGGCTGTAAAGATGGCCCCTGTAAGAAGTTGTTTGCAACTCTCCCCAGCTCTGAGCCAGACTCACTGCTGGGGCTGAGCCAATTAGACGCCTCCACGATCGCTTTTTAAGAAGAAGCTGGAAGAGGAGGTTTCTTCCTCC